>JADDOH010000304.1:0-530646 GCA_016648135.1 Agrypnia vestita | reverse complement strand
TACCGAGTTAAACACGGCACCCGATGTAAGATTCTAGCAAGAGACCGGTGAATCTTAATGAGATTGAAAAGCGTGTTTCGGAACTTGGGGAAAAATCGGTCCGTCGTTAGGGCGTCACGCGCCCGGTGCGTCGCGCCGCGCGGTGTCGTAAAGAGCGCCACCTTACGGCCGGTCAGCGCTGTCACATCTCCCGCGCTTCCTGCCGAACAATAAGGTTCGCTTTTTATGTCCGTGCGGGCCCGCCTATGCAGCCTCCGAGTGTAGCCAGTTATTTACGGTCTCCGAGTAGAATGTGTCGGTCCTGTACGCGTCGCCCCTTTTGTTTTTCAATTTGATCCCATAAATAGGACAAATCCAAAACACATAAACGTGACGAATAAAAAACTAGAAATATAATAGATAAATAAATTTTATGGAAACTGGACCGAAGAGTATCTACGTAATTCCAAAATTCTTTAACAAACTACCTAACAGATAAAAAAATTAATCCCGGGTAATAATTCAAAGAACATGGATCGAATTTCTGCCTGGCATACCTCAGAATTATAATTTTTGTATATTTATGCGCATTTCTCTCTTATATAAATTAGTGTCACTTAATCAATATAATGTTGTGGTTATTAATTTTTTTTTATTAATATTGTTTTATTTTTATTTTGGAAAATTGGTGTTGCAATAAAATTATAAATAAAAATATTTTTTGTTTTAGAAACCGTAAGATTTAAATTATATTTACATGACGATAATTATTCGCAAATAATAATTGAGAATATATGCATATGATTTTCAATAAACGTGTTATTTAATCTATATTATCAATATCCATGTAAAAAGAATTAAAACATGCAATTGTGGGCGAGCAATTTTTCGTACATATAGAGAGAGAAGCGTGGAGAGCACCATACAGATAAGAACAAAAATCTTTTTTTGTGAAATAATGTAATGTCTATTGCATTAATTTAGTTTAGGAATAATATTTTAGGTTCAAGACCGTATAAAATAACGTAAAATCTAAATTTTTGATAAAATAAATTAGTATAGTTACTGCGACTCTACCATTTATTAGAATAGCACAATCGCAATAATATTTTAAATCAGTAGGTGTATACTTTTATTATGCACTATTTTATTTGATTACGAGATGGCGGTGCCCTGGTCTATCAGTTTTTTTAGTCCATCTTAGGCATTGTGTTTTTATCGTTTTTTATTCTCTTTTTATATTTTCATTCATTTACAGTTTAAATAATAATACCTTACTGTTAAAATAATTTACTTGAACACATATTAATTCGTTAAACCATATTGCTGACATTTAAATAAAAATATAGAAAGAAAGAAAGTGTTACTTCAACAGCAAGGTAAAAGGAAAATATTAAAAAAACAAAAATATTTTGTACTTCCTTAAAAAATATAATTTTGCAATTTAATACAATTTGTAGAAATACTGAGATAATTGTAAATTATTTAAATAAAATTCTTTATCATTTAACACTTCTAAACTTTATATTTCGATTTGCAAAAATACTTGAAAAAGTTAAAATTGAAAATGAAAAAAAAACTAGTTGTATTAATACTTTTACTGTTTACAAATTATACTTGAGTTTATGTACTCTGAAAAATGATTATTTGAAATGGTCATTAGTGGTCATTCAAATTTCTTAGCTTTGTCGTTAAATCAAAAAGTCATAACCGCTAGAAACAATTCAGGCATAGCTAAGATTTTTGTCTATTTGTATATATTATCAAAACGATTATTAAAATTACATGAAATTGTCCCCTCGACTAAGTGCCTTGTTTATAATATCGGTGAAATATTGTGTTT
The DNA here is from genome assembly GCA_016648135.1 of Agrypnia vestita. Taxonomy (NCBI): domain Eukaryota; kingdom Metazoa; phylum Arthropoda; class Insecta; order Trichoptera; family Phryganeidae; genus Agrypnia; species Agrypnia vestita. The sequence continues at coordinate 528,824 of JADDOH010000304.1, read as the reverse complement.
GAGAAGGTACTGTAATGAAAAAGTACGTGCAATCGATGCGTGTTTGCTTTGTATCGCTGTGTTTCCATTTGGACTGCTTGAACCCGATATTATAGATCGAATAGGAGAGATAATAATCTGTTCATTATTTATATACCTTAGTGGTACAAACGTTCTAGAATTTCCTTTGAGTACTTAACTTAAACGTGTAGGATGTGGTATAGCGTAAAAATAGAACGAGAAATGTTCGCAAAAAATTATAAAATTCGAATGTGCTTTATGTTGCATTAAAAATAGTTTTAAGCATTCTATAATTTTCAATGCAATAGATAATTAAACAAATTATATAGACACGCTAATAATATACAAATATATTATACAGGCAATATACAGTAATTATACACAATACAGGCAATCCGTTAAAAAATAGATTATTAATATTTATAGATTTCAATTGTATGTAGATATCAGAGTACCTACGTTTACATGTGAAGAGTTAAAAATATATGCGTAATATTTTATTGAGAAAAAATAGAGTAGAGAAAATGCCAATAAGTCCTTATAATAATAATCAATAAACAGCAATTGTGAAATTAACATTCTGTCAGATTTGAAGTCTGCTACTTGCATTCATTCTATAGTAATTTATCTTAAAAATATTGCGATAGTTTCTTCAATAAGGTAAAAAGCTTTAACATAAAAATTTTCGGTAAAAGTTTGACAAGTAATGCGCACATAAACAGTATCAAAAAATTACAAAATAGCGATCTGTGCTATACTTTATTCATATTTATGATTGATTTGCACCAATCGCGTTAAAACATTCACTTTGATTTTTAACTCGACGTAGAAATTTCTGATGATTTTCGTTTCAATTCATTTGCACACATTATCAAAACTTTCGATTTGGTTGAGTTTAATACGTCATATTAACCTAGAAATTAATATCCAACATAGTTATTGACAGTTGTTCGCGTCACGTTATATACATTCGTCTAATTAATCGATACGTTAAGGAGGGTGTAACGCAATATTCGCTTATGCTGAGGACTGTCGCTTGTTAGGTTAGTCTTGGAATCCGCACACTCTTAACTTGTGCGGAAATTCTATACTTCATTCAACTTGTGATGTTATAGGTAGGTAAATAATTAAAGTATCAATATCTCGAAAACTAACGATTTTTTACAAAAGTTATATTTCAATATTCTGATCAATCATGAATTTGCCTGAGACCTTCAAGGGTTGACGTTTAATTTTGGGACATAATGATTGGGATGTAATATTTTCAGAATAGTAGTGGTCGGTAACTGCGCACATTTTTTTAAAAACTATATATATTATATATGTTATCTAATTTTAAATATTAATTTTTAAAAAATGCAAGATTCATTGGACTTTTATCTAAAATTCACGTTGGTGCTGTTTCATTTAATTTGACATTATACAAAGTTCATTTAAAACATAAATATTTTTAGGATTTTTTTACATTAAAGTAATAAATACCTCGAAAATGACTCAAATGAACATAAATTCTGAAATAAATACGCTATAAATACTTAATGACATTTATCAGTACCCTTTGATACTTTTTCCATAGAAAGTTATTAATCTCTATAATGTTTTAAATAAAGACATGATTTAATATTATTTGTTGTATTGCCTATGAAAGTGATACATGAAAGAGTACATAAATGGATACAAATTTTAAAATAAACACAGGATTATTATTTAAGGATATTTATTAGTTTTTATCATCATTTATCAGTTTTCTTTGCATTATCCGTATGAAGGGTGTTAATCGATATATTTTGAAAGAAACATATGATTAACATTGTCAGCTTTTTCACTTTTAAACGATACCTGCGAAAGGTTCAAAATGGATTTAAAATCTTAAATAAAGTTAGCATTATTATTTAATGACATATATTAGTTTTCTCTGCATTAAATATTTTTTGCCTTTGATATGTATTATGATGATTTTGTAGAAGGGTACAAATCAGATTGTTTCAATTCAAACTGAAGCGGAGTTGGACTTCTCGTCAATCGATGGTGAGGTTTCTCGTCAACCGAAAGCTAGTTCCCGCCGACCGCGACCCCGACATTATTTACCCTTATTTATGATATTTACGCTGAACACGTTTCACACGCTCCAGTAAAATGAATGCTAATGGATGCAAACCGGTTATTTCTAAGGAATTACACAAAAATATTTTCAAAAAGCTGAATTTTAGGTTGATTCGTGTTTCATTTTTTATAATAAAACTGATAATATTCGAGACTTTATATTTGGTTCGTGATTATAACTTTCATTGTGACGTTAATGAACTGGAGATAAAAAAGGTTGATAACAGCTGTATTATTTTTCTTCCAATTCGGAATAAACAAACGTATTTATGAACGTACGAATATCTTAGTATAACATATCAAACTATTAATTAAAATAATTTCACACCTTACTTTTACATCCACCCAACCACTGGATCACAAGGCGAGTGTCTTAACTATTAGACCAACAGGCACATGATAATTAATTATAAATTAACTACGAAAGTATACTTGTACTTCTTCTTCAAAGGCAGCAAAATTATTTTGTGGTGACATTATAATTATAATTTATGGAAATAAACTTTGTTTTCACCACTTTATTATTGAAAAAATTCATAATGTTTCAAAGCCAATGGCTTCTTCATCAAGATAACGAATGTATAATAACAAAATTAAATTTAAAAATCGAAATATAGATCATCAAAATATTTAAAAGTTATATATGGAAAATGAATAATAATAAAGTACCTACTAAACATCAAAATAAATTTAAAAGATAACTATTTGTAAAAAGGACCTGATTATTTATAATATTCAATTTATTTTTAACACTTTTTCTTATTTCCAAAATTTCTAATTTATCAAACTGTGATTCTGAATAATTTGTATGTAAAATTTGTTAACCCTTATTAATATCAAAAGAATGATCCATGGCCAAAAGATGGTTAGCAAATTCGGAATAATTATTGCTATTTAAACACCTTAAGTGTTTGTTATCCTGATGAAGAAGCCATTGGCTTTGAAACATGTTGATTTTTTTTCAATAAAAAAGTGGTCTAAACAAAGTTTATTTCTATAAATTATAAAAGTATACTTGTATTTTCATATGATTTATTATTTATATGCCATACTAAAGCTTTTGAATCTAAACTAGAGGAATACGTTTTCAAATAGCCAGCGTTAAACAGAGCTTTCATTTGGAGCTTCCGTTTTATTCATGGGCCCGATGGGGGTTGTTTGGCGGGGAGGGGGTTTCCAGGAAGAGGCAGGTTGACGGAGAGATGCGTGTCGACCACTCGTCAATCAGCACTCCTCCTTCCGCATCCCTCAATCAACACCCCTCCACTCCCCCGGACGTTGAGGGGAATCATTTGCCTGCTCATCTAAATCTCTGTGAGCAGTTAGGCTATACTTGTTCTTAATTTATTTAATTCTTAGTACACGATGCCCCCACTATCATATGGTGAAATCAAGACAAGGCTTAAATTTATATGATTGACCCGATTAAAAAAGCTTAAATGTAGCTACATTTGTGTTTAATGTATATTGTAGTAGTCCGTAGCGTGTATCACATTTTTGTATAATTTTCTTCAAAAGTATATTAACTGTTAAATAATGTCATTAACATTACGAATGCAGTCATTTTTAAAATAACATCTTCTAATAACAATCAAAGAAATTGAATACAAATTATATTACTTGAAAATATGTGGGAGAAGTGGTTTGTTTTACGCAAGTTTATAGAGTAATAATGTTTGCAATATTTGGAAGGTTAAGTGAGGTTGAATAAATAATAATATGTAAGTATTCATATTTATATCGGAAAAGGGGAGCCAGGGAAAGAGAGCGTGGTATGTGCAGGGTCCTAAAAAGTAACACAAAATATTTAGATTGATGGATGCAGTATGTATGGAGATCTGACTGACTGAGATGGAGATATTGGCGAGAGATCTAAAGGTCATTATTTTTATATTTCAGAATGTGGTTAAATTTCTAATTCGACACTGTGTGTGCTTACATGGCTATGTCTCAGGCGTAAATAATTTCGTCAACACCTCCCACTAACAAATTTATTACGTTTGATCAAAGCCTTTGCCCTTATATATGAAAATCTTAATTCATATTGGTCCACCAAAAATAATTCCTGTCGAAAATGCCGAGTACGTCGGCCTGGTCCACTGACACTAAATAAACATTTTCCCCAAGACAACACTCAAAATTGATACTGATGCCTGAATGAAAAATTATGAAAAATAGTTCTATATTTTAAATGTTTAAGTAAAAAAATTAATAAATAATTATTAAATAAATGAAAATTGATAATTTCTATAGCGCCATTTTCGTAAGGAAATCACCTCAAAGGCGCTTTACACTAAAATTGTTTAGTCCTACACTAGTATTTGCTTTAATGAAAAGGATTTTACAAAAACTTTTTTTAAACACTGTTTCTGATGCACTGTTCCGTATTACGGAGGGAAGAGAGTTCGACGCCTTTGGGCCTGCCACCGCAAACACCCGTTCACTAAACTTAGTCTTCTGGTAGCGGATGGTCGGTTCTATAACCCTTCCTGCAGCTGAGGTAGTGGCTGACCTCAGAGTTTGGCGTCTATTATTTAAGTCGTCCGAGATGCAGAGCTCTTGAAGGTACAGAGGCGCCATATTATGTGTCGCCTTGTACATTAACCAACACAACTTAACCTTGACTCTTTGAGGAAAACGAAGCCAATGTAGTTCACGCAAAAGGGATGTTATAACCGAGAATTTTAATGCTCCGTATACTATTCTTGCTGCCGCATTAAGAATGGACTGTCTCTATCCAGCTGGAATTTTGGAGGGCCAGCATAAATGCTATTACAGTAGTCCACGCGTGACACCACAAATGCATTTACGAGTAAACGGGCGGCTTCTGGGGTAAGGTGTCTCCCAATACTTTTAACCTATCTCAGTTGATAAAAGCATGCACTGATAGTTTTACTTATTTATGTGTTCATGGAGAGATCTGAATCAATGTGCGCGCCCAACAACTTAACTGCAGATTTAGCATTCACAGACATTGATTCCTGTATTAAAATAATAAAAATAAATGAAATCTATTTTCTTCTTCAAATGTAGCAAATTTATTTTGTGGTAACATAATTATAATTAATATAAATTAACTTTGTTTAAACCACTTATGTATTGAAAAAAATCAACATGTTTCAAAGCCAATGGCTTCTTCATCAGGAAAACAAAAATAATAAAAGTTCATTAATGACCAGGCGTAGTTTCGTCGAAAACATATTGTTTAACAATCCTTATTAATAAAACCTAATTTTTATTATTATTTTTGTTTTCCTGATGAAGAAGCCATTGGCTTTGAAACATGTTGATTTTTTTCAATAAATAAGTGGTTTAAACAAAGTTAATTAATATTAATTAATTGAAATCTATTTTACTTACAGAAATACTTTTGTCAAATTACTCAAAATAGATATTCGTATTCCAGGATATATATTTCAAATATTCGATTGATATCGATTTATAGAAACACAATATCTGTTATTTTTTTACCGAATAATTTCTTATTTATATAATATTTATACATAATGGTTGTATTTATGTGTTAATAAAACGGATAATTTATACGAACCATATATTTTATTGAGAAGCAAATCTCGACGTTTCGCTGAAATCTTAGGACTTTCTCTAGGAAATGATAGGACGCTCTCCTGATGACGTTGAATAAGACTTCAGCGAAACGTCGAGATATGCTTATCAGTAAAATATACGGTTCGCATAAAATATCGTTTTTTTAACACGTAAATATATCCAACGACCGTCATAATAACCTTAATTCTTTAATATAATGGTTGTATTTTTACTAATTTGATTTTTGTAGGTACGCTATATTTTTCTACTTTCTTTATCTTATTCATACTTTTTGTACTTTATTTGTAAAAAATAATTTAAGCAACTATTTGAACTTTGCTTTTATCGCCACAAGTTAGTCTACAGAGTCAGGTGAAGTGTTGTGTAATTTTTTTTTGGATGGGTAAATATACGTTCATAAAATTAATAACATTTTTTAAAACAATATAAATGAATGGGTATCAATAAAAAATAATTAAAGGTAGTATATATTCATTCAACAAAGTACCGGAATTTATACACGATGAATTTATTGAAGAAACAACTTTTTTGTCCGGCCAAGCCTTCAACCAACAAAAGGAAGGCTTCATATTATCAAGAATGCATTGACTTTAAAACATCTTGAAATATCCACCGACACTTGTGTAGTTGTAAGATTATCTTTGATAGCACAAAAAACAGACAATAAATGGTGTGGTCACTACTGGTGGCCACGCATGCAGTCAATCGAAACAGAATATCGATATATGTAGCAGTAGTCAGTGCCTTGTGAAGAATATTTTTATTTTGTTATTTGGTTTATTTGGTACATGACGTTCAACATCAGAGAGGACTAAGAAACACGCGAGCGTTAGTTATGGGGGGAATCATGAGTGAACATAATTTTCAAAACTGTGACAAACCCAACCCACGCCGGGCTTGACCTCAGCTCACAATACAGAGGACAAGGCGATTTATCGATATTGTCATGTCTACTTTGCTTAAATAAAATCAAACAAGATATTGAGCAATTGTATTGTTTTGAGAGACTTCTCGTAGGCACTGTTGAAAATGAATAAAACATATCAATTAGTTGGCGGCGGTGTTCGACGTTCATTAATGACCAAGGCGTAGTTTCGTCGAAAACATATTGTTTAACAATCCTTATTAATAAAACCTAATTTGTATAATTTATTACATTGTTTTTATAATTCATTGCTAGATTTATTTAATTATGACGATTTATATTTCTTTTCTTACAGCTATTTGTGTTGATAGAAGTACATAATCTCATTATTGCTTTAACGTGAAATGTCAACGTTGAATAATGAATTTCACATGTCGATGTGTTCATAATTTCAACCAATTAAACATTCAAATCGTTGAGCTGTTGTTATTTTCCAGTTGTGATATATTTTCATGCAGTTCTACTATATTTGGAAAGGAAGACAAATTAAGATATATAGATATTGTTTGTGTGTGTGTGTGTGTGTGTGTGTGTGTGTGTGTATGTGTTATGTGTTCAGTTTCCCAGATAAGAAGGAAGGAATGAAATTTTATTTTATTTATTTTTGACATTTCAAAATTTTAATTGTTGGAAAACGGTTGCTTGGTTATTTATTTTGGGCAGGTAGATATTAGGTTATTGTTTGAATTCAATTTTTTATATAGGTACAATTCAAATTAGTTAATGAATTCACGAATGAATCTTTTTGGCAAAGTTAGTATTGTGTCGTTTACAGCATGTAAATTTTCAAAATTTTCCGATCCAATAAGACTGACGTTTATTGCTACTCTGTTTTATACGATTTTAGAGACCCTAGTAACAAAAATGTTATATTTCTTAGGTTACGTGTTTTTTTCGATTACTCTAGTATGAATTTTGAGGATGGGGGACAAGCTAAGATGTTGTATACTAATGTGTATTATAATATGTTAGGTGGCACGTACACAAATGTGACTGTATGCATATAATAGATATGTATTTAAACGTTATCGCGCATTTCCACAAGGGTTTCTATCACATGTTCCTCCTTTACCCACACACCAAAACACATTCTTAAACGCCTCTGTCAGGTTCTGATATCGCACTCCTGGAATTGTTATACTGTTTAGTCACGTCATGTCTTTCGTGATTTTCCACAATCTCTTGCACCATCCGCGCTCACCTTGTATATCTGTCAGGCTTTTATCTCAGATTACGAAATACGTCCTTCATTATCACAGGATCACTCTTGTCTTCCAAACAACCGTCCCAACGGCTGCATTTCCATTGTGTTCCGTCTGCTTTCATCATTACATCTTTTGAGATTTTGTAAATGATAATGTTTTTATAAGTAAGTTCAAATTTTTGAGTAAGTTCAAATTTTTCAAAAACACAATACCGGGTTTTATCCCCAGCGGAACATCGGACATCGTCTGTCATAGACAAGTGTTTGATTCTCTCGACAGAACTACGCATGTAAGCGCCCGGTTAGCGCGCAATTTGTGTTTTTAATGTAAAACGCCACTTTTACCGCCACAGCGCAAATTAAAGTTGCGCAGTTAGTCGGCCGGTTGGGTAACGAGCCAACAATGATAAATGTTAATGGCTATATTAGGGAGAGCTCCATGCAAGTACTGCAATGATTGCGCATGAATGCTTGTAAATGACTGTATTGTCCATTTCCTTGTTCGAAATTATTCACATTGTCGTGGTTGGCTCATTGAACGGTCGCGAACTTTCTCGAATGGGATCGATGGAGCCAATTCGTGGAACACGACTAAATACTCGAGAAGTACCGCGTTTAATGATTTATTTTTTGCGGGCGACAGGTTGAATTATCCGCTCACAATGGCGGCTGTTAGGTTAGATACGACTGCTAGGTAAGGCGAACAGGTGACATGTTTCTCGATAGCTAGACGACAGCTTTGTTCTTTGTTACGTTAATCGGAGATTTAAATGTTAACAGTTAATAGGCAAACGGAAATGGTGCATTGTGTTCGTACAGCCAGATCGATTCTTCAACTGCTGGGAATTGAGCTTGTTACTCCTTTTCTACTGTTGAAACTGAGAATCAAATAATAGGTGACGGAATGTTTAAATTATTTTATCAATGATGAAACAAAATTGCATATTGTAATGAATCAATTCGAAATTGATTTAAATATGCCTTGTATTTGACATATTCGGATACATTTTAAAAATTAAAAGGCTTGAACACTAAAATTTGAGCATGAATTTATTGGCTAGGTTATGTTAGTAATGTACAATAGGTAGGTTAGGTCGCTTAATATATTCAATATTCCCGTAATCAACAGTTAGGAAATTTGTGCCAAAACTTTTTTTCATGACCATAAAAGTAATTTTAAATAATGACATTCTCATGCTCATTAATAATTTTTAGTGTTAAAATATTATTTACTTAGGTGAATTATTTAGGTGAACTATTCAGGTGGACTGTGTGCTTAAATTATTTTAATCAAATTGCTGACCAAAAAATACATTGATGTGATTCGAAACAGTTTCCTCTCTGTAAAGGGAACCCATTTGAAGAGTTTCACCTGCAAAGGTCACCGAGATTCACCTACAAATCAAGCATAGCATAAGAACTCTCTCGACCAATGTCATAAATAATAGATGTCAACGTCTTATGGGAGAACGCCGACTCCCTTTTCGTGTTATGAATGAAACAGAGGTACAAAGTGCGTTGATAGAAAAAAATCGGGTGTTTTTCCCCTTTGACGAGGTGTCCCTGATGGAGCGCTCGTAAATGGCGCTCATCAAAACGCAGTAAAACCACATTTTACGATCCGACGAAATCTCCAAGTATTTCCAGTGGACTTTCATAGGAAGAGTATTCCACCGGTAGCTTTAATAGTTTAACAGCTCACTCTTCCTCTGCGCGCCGCGTGTTAGCTTTTTAGCGTCTTAGAGGAATAGTCCAGTTTTAGCAGAAACACTTTGTGATTTGAATAGAGTAACTCTTCTGCGGTAGGATGATGGATTATTTATGAAAAAAATGTTGAGGACAAAAAGCATATAGGAAAATAATTCTGAAAATACATATTTCTTCTATAATATTAAATAATACCTAGGCTAGATGGCAGTGGCGTGCAGCGCATACATGCAAAAAAGCTGTGCATTAGTAAAGATTCTGGGAAACAAATATTAATTAAATAAATAAAAAAAACTTATTCTAGCCGTAAATTTAAATAAATTCGTCGTACGGCTAGATGTTTTATTTCCGACGTTTCTGTATCCAACTTCAGGTCAATTCATAATTTATCTCACTTGTTTGCGCCCAACATTTTTTTTCCATAGATCTAGTCAAGTCGAGAAAAAACTTACCCTGAATTGTATATTTTGACTCATCTCTATGTTTGCGAGTTTTTTGTAATGGACAAGTACATTTTTCATATAATAGAATGTTTCTTCGAAAGGTCCAATGTGACGTGGAACTGGGCGCAAGTCACTTGCAGAAATGAATTTTTTTACAAATTCCACCCTAAACCTTTTGAGTGAATTCTATTTCTCTTTTCTATGGTGAATTCCATCTGTCAAATCATAATGATTATGTTGCTTAAAACTTGTTGTTGTTAAAACAATCATAATGATTATGTTGCTTAAAACTTGTTGTTGTTAAAACAATCATAATGATTATGTTGCTTAAAACTTGTTGTTGTTAAAACAATCATAATGATTATGTCGCTTAAAACTTGTTGTTGTTAAAACAATCATAATGATTATGTTGAGTTCTTTTTTTCCTTTTATTATTTTTATATGAATTACTGCGGTCAACAATCACACAAATTTAATCCTTTTCTATTAACATGAATTAGTTTAAGGTAATTTATCAAGAAACTTTGTAAACTGTAGGTTTTTCATCATTTTATACGCAATATTAAAATGTTTATTTACGACGACATTGCCATCGATGATATCATAAAATGTTTGATTTATTTTTATGAAAATAAACGTTTATCTGAAATTAGTATTATTCCCGTTTTAATTATATATAAATCGTCTTCGAAATATATTGTCAATTTTTGCCGTATTACCTATGTATATATAAAATATTTATTTATTTAGAAAATCCTTGTTTACAATACTTCTATTAGAGTGCAGTTATTTTTGTGGATTAAAGCAACACAGTTAAAAATACAAAATATGTATGTATCGATATATGCGTTGATATATTTTTTTAAATATAGGTATGTATACCTGACTGACTGTAGTCAGTCACAGCATAATCTATATAAATTTATACTCACTGCACGCCACTGCTAGATGTCTGTCGCAGTACTGGTGGGTACTTGAGCATCCAATGTAATGGAAAGCATTGGTCTTTTAGAGGGTGGCTACTTATAGTTATACAATTTAAAATGTTACTTGTAATATAATTGTAAAATACCGTTAATTGTAACGTAAATTGTAAAGTAACAAAAAAAATCAAATGAAAATGCGTTTTGGTGACATTTCTTAACACCTTGAAATCATCATAAAATTGTGGTTATTGTCATCATATTTTCCCTAAGCTGAAATATATGGTCGGACGTTTATTATTTATAATCTGATAAACAAATAATAAATATTCAAACAAATGTCTTCATAACAAATAATAATTGAATGGTATTTTTATGAGTCAACATTGGAAAACATGAATTTTGTGTTGAGAATTCATTTTTGAAATAATTCTGCAGGTACAGATATAAGTAGGTATAATAGATTTTGAGTTTTCGGAGAAAGCTAAAATTCGTTAGTAATTTATGCAGGGGTCGGCAGACTTTAAAGTGAAAAGAGCCAAGTTTTCAAAGAACCAGGACAATAAATGTACCATAGAGCCATATATACGTTCATAAAAGTAACGTAAAAAATCCATACTACATATTACATATATACAGGGTGTAGCAGGGCTAGTTCACAATACTTTACAGGTGGATTCCTGCCTTAATCATGAGTCGAAGATGTTCAAGCAACCATGATTAATAGTTATGGAGTTATGCACTATCAAAATGATCATTTTTTTCAATATTTTTGACTTATTAAAATTAGTAACTTATATTGATTACGAAAAATTCATTCGTTACAACAAAAGTTAAATAAAATAATAAAAACCCTGAATAACTCCAATTGGAGTATTTTCCAATTGTAATTGGAAGGTTTTTATCATTTTATTTGACTTGTATTAATGGGATGAACTTTTCATATTAGATATAGGTTGCTGGAATGGTAGTCCAATGTTTTGCAAAAAATAAGAAATATTGAAAAAAAAATGCAAAGTTAGTCCACAATATCTGTAAGGTATTGTGGACTAACTTTGTTACACCCTGTATATTTAATATAAAGGATGAGTAAAACACAAATGAATTCAAACTTTTTTATTTAAAATCTTGTTACCTTGCATCGCTTTCTCTTTCCTGTCTTTTCATGCCCGGAAAAAAGCTATTCATTTTCAATTTTAGGCATGATTGTGAATTATATACTCTGTTAATTTGCTTCATAGCTTATTTTTTTTTTAATCATAGAAGAGTTGATGTCTGGAGAGTATCAAATACCTACGCAAAGAGCCGCATGCGGCTCGCGAGCCATGGTCTACCGACCCATGGTTTATGGCATGTCGTCTTACCACCTCTGACCGAGTTATTTAAAATGATACATATCAAGGGTTTAAAGTTTATATTGATAATGCACGTACAACTCTTAATGCCAAAAAATTACTTTTTTTTTAAAATAAGAAAGTATGTTTAGTAGAGACGGCAAGGCTGAGAATGATATCGAAAGGAGAGTAACTGCGGGAAGCAAAGTTAATGGTGCACTAAATGCAATTATGGCCAATAAGAATCTGTCAAAAGAAGCAAGACTAGCGGTACATAATGGCGTTCTAGTGCCAACCCTTATGTATGGAAGTGAAGCCTGGAATTGGCAAAAGAGGAATGAAAGTAGACTGAATGCGGTGGAAATGCGGTCACTAAGACGCTTGTGTGGAAAATCATTGGTCGATAGAGTGAGGAATGAACAAATTAGAAGTGAATGCAATGCTAGCTGTAGTGTAGTAGATAGAATAAAGAAAGGAGTGCTGAGATGGTTTGGTCATGTGGAACGTATGAACGAGGAAAGGATGGTTAAGAAAATATATGAGGGCGAATGTTGAAGGCAACAGGAATAGAGGGCGTCCGCGAAAGACCTGGCACGATCAGGTACTACAAGTATTTGAGGATGGCCCTGTTAAAAGCCGCAACAACCGTAGAACGTGTATGAGAAGATGTATGAATGTGGCCGAAGCAAAAGTGGTGTGCCAGGATAGAAGAGTGTGGCGTTCAATCCTCTCTGCCTACCCCTGCAGGGAAACGGCGTGATGGTTAGTTAGTTAGTTAGTTAAGAAGTATCCTTTCATGGCAAGACCTATGTATTTTTGGTTCAGTCCTTTTCTTCAAACTGTGCTGGTGATTCTCCACCGCTAGATGCCGACTCAAGGTATTCAAAAATGTTACTGTGAATATACTTAATTTAAAAAAATATGTATTAATAATATATAATGTTGCCACAAAGTTATTTCCCGATTATTTAAGATATGCTCACTTATGCTTCACAAAATTTTGAATATAGTACAAGTGGTCATTCTCTTAACAGGTTATTGTAATTTCGTTAAATCTATAATTAAGAAATCTGGAAAATGCTTTCAAATAAGAATCTGATTGGATTTTAAGCTTCAAAGATATTTCATACAGGTATGCGATTACACTTTAGTTATCTAGAATTATTACAATATACAGTTTTAGGCTGTGTTTATATATAGCGAGGCATTTTCTAGGTAGAAATACTTCTGAATCTAGTACGTACTTAGTATATCTTAGTATATCTATGATCTTTGCGTAATGTATATTTTGAAAGTAGGCAATAAAAAACTGATCCACTCAATCAACAATGAACAGTCTTATATATATATATATCTGTATATTGACATTTTCATTTATATATATATATAGATATCTATCTATATATATATTAACTATATATATCTTATATCTATATATATATATATAATATAAATGAAAGACTAACAAAATATCACAAGGGAATTCTATGTAAAACCAGAACAAAGTTAAAAGAAAAATACAAATATATATGGAAAAAATGGGAAAATATTAATTAAAAGAGAAGGAGAAAACAACAAAGCGATACAAGTAAACAATGAAGAAGATATAAGAAAATACCAAGAAGTAAATTAAATGTGAAATAATTTCAGCTATAAAAAAGATAATGGCATAATTTTGTATTTAAAAAAAAAAATATTATTTTATTATTTATAATTATTTTTTTCATAAAATTATAATTCTGTTCTTTAAAATACTAAAAAAAGACCACAGTGAATAGTGAAAAGTTTTTATATAATAGTTTTAGAGTATCTATATTATAAAGTAAGAGTAAAAATTAAAATGTACATATAAATAATGAATTCAAATCCTTGCGTTTAAACTGTTTATACAGTTTTGCAAGAATGTAAAAATTAAATGGCACAATAAATAAAAAAAATAAAAAATAAATAGACAAAACAGTTGAATTTTTTATCTATAAATTAATTTAAACTAGTCTAATCCACACATGAATGTATAAAAATGAATTTACGTCTATCTATCTGTTCTATAAACAACCTTAAATCGTTTCTGGCTGACCTAAATCAAATTTTTGCGTAATTATATACTTTATAGTGGTTATACTCTCTGGTCTGCTCTTCTTCTCCTACCGTATGTATTATTATTATTATTGAAAGACAAACATATCAAATTTTGCTCAATATTTGTACTCTAAATTCTGAGTACTTGGCTTTGCTCAGTAGCTGTGGCGTGAACCTAGTATGGACTAAGGTTATCCTGCTTACATCGATAATGTAAGAGTGTGATGGTAACTTTGGCGGGCTGGATGTTATACCGCATCCCTGGACGTAAAATCCTCGCGGTAGTTGTGAGGAAGAAGAATTCCCACCCGACCGGGAACATCCTTCCGTGCTCAGTGCATATAGTCGCACGAATAAATGTTTGTATGTGGCAGGGCTTGTAAGACAAAGCAGGACAATTTGGTGTGTTAAGTAATACTTACTGTTTGATGTTGAGGTTTATTTGAACAATTTATACAATTTATACAAGGGGAGTTTTCTAACAATGTATTATTGCTAACAGGAATGCGTACAGTTCAATGCGTGGTGTGCGAAAGGGAGCACGGTAGGGTGCACGTTCCTTGATTCCTATTAGCTGGAATCGACTGCGGCTTACGGTTACGGTTCGAGTCCGCCGTAGGTCCCACAGAACCTTTTAAAATATGGTATTCATCTGAAAGAAATACTCTCTAGGAATGCATATTTTTTTAAAATAGAAATGTGAACACGGAATACGTGTCACATCAATATTCTTACTATATTCAAACTAAGCTAAATGCCTGTGCTATGAAAATAGGACTAACTTGCTGGTCTGGAGTGAGGTTCAAACACGCTATCTTTGGATCACGAGGCGAGATCCCTAACCACAAGACCAACAAACTACTGTTTTATTAAAAGTATTAGTATTATTGTTTTTGATAACGATGCAAAAATTAAAATGAGAGACTTCAGAATTCAGGCAAATAGCGCAACGTGGGCTACTAAAATAATTTGAATAATTCGGACAGCGGTTAACAATAGAGTCGGTTCCTAATGAGGATATCTTAACAACTCTTGTTATTGCAAGTAAAACTAATAGAGGCATTCCATAGTTACGGGTGGGACATTTTTCTACTAAATTGTCATAGATATGTTAAAATTTTACAACATATATGCAATTTATAACATTTCTTTTTGAAAAAAGCAACTTATTCTATCTCCAATCAATAATTGAGCAACATAACTCTCTCTTTCAAAGTCTTTTTTTTTGTCCCACCCGTGACAGAAGAATGTATCAGTATTATCTCCAAACAAAATAAAATATAGCTTATGTTCTGTTGCTCAATTATTACGGTCTGTAGTGTAGATTATGTACATATTATGGCTCATGATCACGTACTTTTCGGCAATGGTCCATATTTTGTCGCGTGGTGCACCTGTCGCCCGGTGATAAACAGAATCACTCCAGACGGCGCTGTCGCCGTCCCCGCCTTTTTGTTTTGACAACCCGCGCGATCTGTAATCACGTGCCAACATCCGCTTCCTGTTAAACTTCCCTCCTCATATTGCCGGAGGTGATCGTCAAAAGAATCTCAGCTTAGAAAATGATTGTGTGTATTTACCCGCGATAATGAATCTGACGAAAAACAAACAGGTAGGCATGCACATGTGTGTTTACTTACTGACAAATCAAATATTCTTTGAAGGCATTTTGCCGTCATTTCCTAGATACGTAATAAGGTGTAACAATAAAGTATTGAAATTTTATTATTCTCTTAGTTACTTTTTGTTACGTAGATAGTCGTGGGATCATTCTGGTAACTGTAAATTTTTACTGCAAATAATACTATATCGTACTGATAAATGAATTAATATTTTCCATCATTCCCCTTGCAGGTAGGTTGTTAAAATTACAACGAAGTAATAAGTCTTTCACAGGTATTTTATTATTTAATGCGCAGTATTCCACAGAGTTACTCCTTATTATTTTTTTATTTTTTATTATTAATGATGCATAAATATTTTATAGACATTTTGAAAAAACTGCATATTTAAGCATCTTGTGTGCAAGGATAAAATACAGTATAAGCTATATATATTAAGAATACATCACTTGTAAGGTATAAAAGCAAAGGCAGCAATATCCAAAAATAAAATTAAATGCAGTCATCGAGGATGATGATTACTAATTTATAATGTATTGAATTAGACATTTTATAGGAAAAAGCAATAAATTTATAGGAAGCATGATTTTGGAAGAGATAGATAGGTATATAAAATCTAGAATTAGTTATTTGTTATCCTCGGTGACTGTATTCGAAACATCATGACAGTCCCGGAAATGCCAACGTTTTTTTAATCAAAAAGTTTGCCATAATGTAACTGTAGGTTGGTAAAACGTAGGTACTATTTATATATGTTTATTTTATACAAGTATTTTAAAATATGATTCAAACAGGTATAAAAGTTAAAGAAGATGTATTTAGTGGTTATAAATATTAGAAAAACTGGTGTAATAATTAAAAAAATTCAAAAAATTAACAATAACTTAACATTTACCATTATGTCGTTTCTCCGTCTGTACAACTCTTGCCTTATTCACTTCAACTTCAACTCTTTCCTTATTTCTTCTTCTCCTGTTTTTAGTATATCGAAAGTCGGGTACATCTTTCTTACTATTCTCTCTCAATTCATTCGTGTTACGTGACCAAAATCACCTAAGTGACCGCTTTCAACCCTAATCACTACACTAAGATCAACTGTAAATTCCTTCTTAATTTGTGCATTTCCTACTAGCATTATTTGCATATCAAGCAGGTGAAATAGAGTCAGGAATTTATATATATATATCATATAATATCTATATAGATCTATCCTACTATACCTCTCTCTCTCCTCCTACTATCATTATCTCTTCTCTCTATACCCCCTACTCTCTATACTATCTCCCCCTTAATCGTCTCTCTCTCTCTCTCTCTCTCTCTCTCTCTTCTACTATTCTCTGTCATCTCTACTCTCTACTCTCTCTCTCTCTCTCTCTCTGCTACTCTCTTATTTCCTCTTTTCTTTCTTCTCTGGCCGCGCGTCCCGTAATGCGTTTTTTGAGAAATAAATAAATGAAATTAAGAGAAACACACCAAATATCAATAATAAAACGAAAAAATTAAATGCTGCGAACCTGGAGTCCCCAACCACGTACCTTTGGGGGGGGTGCTTTATTACGCGACAACGTGATACCAATTTCCCTATCCCAGCCCTCAATAAGTCTTCAATATTTGGGATAGTTATATGTTTCTCTTTGAAATTATTAATTCACTTATTTGATATTATTTTCCATTTTTTTAGGGGATAGTATCGTATATATATATATATAATATATATATATATATCTATATATCTTATATATAGTAGAGTATATATTATATATATATATATATAATATTATATTACATTACAACGCAAGCGTCATGACCACTACACCAACAAGCTACTCAAATGTTTGATATTATTTATCTGACATTCGGACATATGCACTAAAAATCGTTGCATATAAAAATTAAAACCTGCATTTTTTATTGAACTCTTCAATAAAACAATTTTAAAGATTAAAAGCTTTAAAAGAATTTTTCATCTGATAATCATGAATTTTCCAAAAATAAAAATGAGTTTTATTTATGTTTAAGTACCTACAGAGATGATTTGTTTTTGGTATGCGGATATACATGATTTTTACATTAGAATTATTTAAAATATATGTTCGTACATATTTAGAAGATAAGAGTTTTTGTAGGTAGGTAGGTAAACAAGAATTATAAATAATATGTATACATTTATTAAACATTACTTAATAATAATTTTCTATTTTAACGTCCTTAAATATACATTTTGATGAGAGTTTTCGCATTGAATTCAATATTGAATTCGTTACCGTCCACTGCAAAATGCTGCAATATTTAAATGCATGCAACATAAAGAAATGTTATAGATTTTTTTTTTTGTTTTTTGTCCGATGTTATTTATAACATAATTTTTATTTACAGTTTTTATAAAAAAACATTTAAATTAATACCTATGTAGTAGATACATTATTTTAATATAAATATAAGGTATACGTTCTACATTATATTAATAAAATTGAACCTTTTCACCAATGCGACTGCGACATATTTGTAAATTGCAAAACGGGAAAGTAGGAAATTAATGTTCTCGATTTTAGCGTCTAAATTGAGCTCGCGGACCGTGACTTGGTTGCACATGCGTGACACATATAAATCAAGGTAGTGACGTGTCGTCCGCAGTGCGCAGCTGACGTGCGCCGCTGAAGCGGGCGTCATGCGCTCCCAAAACATACGCATCCATCATTTGTCACGTAGGCCAGGGGCGCCTCGTCATTTATTATAAAAAGTTCAATATTTTATAATTATTAATTTATCTATTTCTTGCGTTTTATTTTTTTATATTACACTAATCCCATCACAAAAACATACATCCATGAGACAATCATAAAGATGTAACGTGAACTCACTTGAAATTGAATTCCCAACTCCTGGTATGAGAAGCCAGTGCCCTACCTATTAGACTACCAGGTCTTTACGAACTTCATCATTCACTAATTTAATTAGTAATATTTTATTAGTGTACTACAGAATTTAAAAAATATATATATATATTTTGATATTATGTTCGATTCAACTCGCCGTATGAATACTAATATTGAGATATAAATTTGCATCTACTTTGATTTAATAATTATTCATTATTATTATCAATCGTTTTCTAATAAACACTGCTGGATGAAGGCATCCCCAAGTGGCTCACAATATTCTCTCTCTGAAACTGAAATACAAAAAAAATTTCGTAGGATACGCCTCAGAAATGTGAGTACAGAGATTTTAGCAACGCGAATACTTTTAAATGGAAGGAATATAGGTAATTAAATATTTATTGGAAGCATTTTGTGAGAGTATAGAATTAAACGCTACTTGTGGAAGGTTAAGTTAAAAAAGTATTTACTACCTGTGTAGTTAATGAAAAGCTCACTTTATAGCCAGCCCATATTTTGGTATGAGTAAGTTATGAGCTTGCAGAAGTAGATAGAGGGTAGAATAATACCTATCCCCAGATGCCTGTTTAATATTCGCAGGTAATAAAGTGATATACACTAAGTGTGAGGATGTGTTCTTAAATCGGTTGTCAAGGTGGTGAAGAATTATTCTAGTTTGATGTTATAGGAGCAATAAATAATATAAGTATAGATACTAACAAAAAGAGTGCTTTAATCTTATAACATAACAATTGAGTTACAGAAAATGATTAAGTGAACTGGTAGCCTATCTGAAAATAAAATTTATGTTGGTTGGAGAAAATGGACAGTAAGATAAAAGCAACTATTGGACAGAGAATCAAGATTTTTTTTCACACCCCATGGGCATAACATACAGCAAAGCTTGACTACCGACTTATAGAAATGTGAAAATAAAATTGATACGAACACGGAAAATGTTCCGACTGTTACATTAAATAAGTTACACAAGTTTTATTTAATTCATTATAAATAAATAAATAAACACGGGATAGTTAGAAATACAGAGAATATAAGAAGTCGAGAAAAACCACGTAAAACATATATCTAAATATATAAATTATTTTTTAATTGTGAGTCAGCCAATGCCGAAGTTTGCAAGTCTTTCTAATTGACTGATATTATATCAGTCAATCATCTTTTAAAAATGTATTCAAAGTTTTATCGTATTCCCTGCACTGTATAGTATAAACCAATATCCGCGTGACACGTTTAAAAGGTTTCAAACAATATTTATAGTTTCATTTAGTATCTTCCATATGTTTATTTTAATAAAAAGTAAAGTGACTATTGATCTAAATACATAATTAATTTATTATGTCGTATACGAGAATAATCGAGATGTTCGCCTCGTTTCAATTTTAAAGTTTATTGAGTCCTGTTTTCGTAACACAAGCGCTTAGTTTACTTTACAAATAGTAGGAATATTAATATAACATGTTTTCAAGGAAACCATTGTATATAGCCTGAAAAGTAATATTTTATTTCTCATATATTTAAAACTATTTAAAATGGAACGAACAAAAGTTTTACGCGACCATATTAAGGTAATATTATGTCATGCACAAATCATACGATATTAATTTCGGAATAACTCTACTTTGGCGTATAGTTTTACAAGTTAGCTTTAACGCTTTATTTGCATATCGAGATGGGCTAAAACAATTTGGGAAGGAACCACTAGATATTATTCACAATTAATGACGTGGCACAAGCGTGCCAAATTATCAATAGGATAATATTTACGACCCTGCCACTGGACCCTTCTGGCCCGAACCACCGAGCCAGCACAATATCGCCAGATTAGCTTTTCTTTCTTTGGCCGCTCACAAAATTAAGTTACATAAATCACTCAAAGCGGTTGCAAGTCAAAAGTGTACACAATCTGTCGGTCACAAATCATTATTGGGAGACAGAAATTTGCAATTTTGTATTGAATGGGAATGTGCTGGTGCGATTTTTACCTTGACCCAAAGTTATGGCGCACCGTTTTCTATGGGAATGAAACAAAAATGGAGGGTAGGAGCGCTTTTGAACTATTTTACGGTTCCTTTTATTTGCGAAATGAGTTATTGCCATTACAAATTCGTGCACAATGGGGGAAAGCTCATTCTGCAGCGCAGCGGAGGACTGGTTGCTCACGGCCGGAGTTCGATGCCGGAATATTAGCTGTTGCTTATTTCTTTGCGTAACTTATGATTCATGAAATTGTTGATGTATGATGCTTTACAACGTTTGTATTACTTTACGGTTTTTTCGTAAGTTTAAAAAAAAATGTATAAATATTTTTTTCGATTTAATAAAATAAAATAATTTTAAGGTTGGCTCGATGCTTTTGTGGATTGAAACAGTTTTTGAATGATTCGCCCTTTTTTACCGCGATCTGATTTATTTTAAAATATCGGATAAAAGTGAAAAACGGTGCCTAAAAATAACCCTATAACTTTAATACTGAATAATGTGTTTATATTATACAGGGCAATACAGAAGATTATTGTAAATTCAAAGTTCAAGAGATTTTTGAAATGCCCCAAAAACGGGTGAACATATTTATTTTTGATTTCGTCGTCAATCTTTGTAAACTTTTTTATTTATACATGTGAGTACTTTAAATTTAAGTCATAATTATAAGAAAAAAAACTTTGGGGATTTGTGGATCTGTAAAAATATATTTAATATAGTTTTTTTTATAAACAATTAAAATTTATTAACTCAGTAATGGTAGGTACTTTTGCAAACTGAGCATATAATTGGTGGCCCTCGTAGTCCAGTGAGGACCTAATCTAAATTTATTATATTTTCGTTGTATGTCTATTTGTCCGTAACTTCGTGTAAGGTTTGTAATTTATTTAGAATTGACGGCTTAAAAAATCAAATTAAACGGCCGGAGACGGGGCTGCCAAACCCGAACCGGTCGCTAAACGCATGTTGTTACCGCCGCCTCTCCGTGGACCGTCAAAAATATCCTAGGGCTCGGCAAAGACGCGAACCATTTCTATATATAATTAATCGTATGTGACGTTTTAGTACATTCTGAGATAAACGAATAAAACTTTTTTAAAAAATAATTGCACACACAGATTTATAAGAAATATTTCAAATAATTATTAGGCAGGCATTTCACATGAACGGCAATGTTTTTTTAGTATATCTTCATTATTTATATGAAAAATTGACAAATTGATTCGTTCATCTCAGAATGTACTAAACAGCACATAGGATTTATTATATATAAAATTGCGCAATGACAGCTAAATTGACCTGTACCAAAAAAGAGTACCTGCGCATGTGGCATTATTCACAGACAATTTTAGAACACATATATGTATATTATAAATCAATAAATGTGTATAAATATTAAATACATTATTTTTTAAGGACCAGCAGATAATATTTTATGTGTATAATATTTCTACACATTAAATATTATTATCTGCATGTATTTTAAAACAATCTGTACTTCTCGCTACTTTATACGTTTTCGCCATTTGTTTTTTGTAGCTGGCAATGGAAACAAGTACAATACTTACACCATTTATTATATCACATGTTGCGCACCATGTCTACCAAATTACAGGCTACAATTTAATATAGCGGTGAACACTCATTGTGCAGGTACATCTTAACGCAAAATGGCAGAATGTTTTAATTACCGAATTCAGTCCCGATCGTGTGTGTGCGACCTGATTCCCGATAACGAGTTCCCGTGGAAGTCGCGAAATAATTGGGTTCCAGGAGACGTTAGAAGGTTAAACAGCGGCGGTTGTGATACGGGGTGACAAACGGACACGGAGCTGAACTGCGGGGAAAACGGGGCCATTAAATCACCCGAGCGGAGCGGCCGCCCCTCCGCGACGCCACTGCTGCCCAAACCACTGGTCAAACGCTCGTGCTGAATTGCCATCTGCTCGGCGTCAAAAGGTGTCTTCTGTGTCGGAGCAATCGGAAGTGCGAGCGAGGTGTGCGCTGACTGTTCGATGAAAGGGATTCATACCAAAAAAATGCTTTTCCAAAACACACCGTGTTCGAGAGTAATGTGCGAGCTAACGAAATGTAAGAACTAGCCGTCACACCCGCTCACCATTACCCGGGCCGTATCTATGGTCTTGGCAATGAGTTCGATGAATTTGTTGACAGACTTTCGCATTGAAAGATATTTGGAGACGAATGAATCCATTTTTTCGTTGATTTTGATGTTTCTGTATGTCTTTCTAATTGATTAATAAAAATTTGGTTTTGAATTAATAAATGCTTCCATAAAATGTATGTATACTAATAGTATAAAATTACAAAACAATTCTATAACTGACGTACTCTTACTATATATTCGGCTGCGAGTTAAGGCTGTGAAAACAACGCCTAGCTATCTAGCGTATTTTTTAGCTTTAGAGATGGGCATTGTTACATAGAGAATTATGCATTTTTTTGCATTTACACCTTATTATTATTTGAGTCATTTGGTAGCTTTAGTGACGGACATGGGTACATACGTAGCTTGATTATCATAAATGAATCTAACTCTTCCTTCTCACAACACAGAATTCCTCGCACAGAACGAGAATATTAGATGGTAAAATATAACAACGCGTTCAAGAGATATTTTCTATTAAAAATGTAAGTATTAATCATTATATTGACTCACCATTAACCATTCACAATTATCACGGCTATATAGACTTTTCAATGAGTACAGTGTATTTGTAGACATATTCTTTTCTTTAGACTACTTATTGAGAATTTTATAGTATGTGGTAATAAATCTGTTTAATTTTCCAATTGTAAATTATAATTAATTCTTGCTTAATAAATGCCATTGATAATAATGTATCTAATATATTGTATAAAATATTTTTGATAAATTTGGTACCCCAAATATTATTTTTTGTTTAATGGTACATCGTGCCATATAAATACGTAAGTTAATAAATTTTTTCAAAATCGTCTGCATTCAGTATTCCAGCGTTGGATAGCCCGTCCTTTTTTCTGCATTCATGTCTATTTTGCCCCAGGTGCATCCAATGCGCTTACGCAACACGTATAACATTGTTTGACCATCTCGTCTACCTTGAGAATGGATGACCATTGTCAATATTTTTTTCCTGGTTCCTTTTAATACTTGTAACAAGTTGTTGCTCGAGTTCTATATTTTAGAGTTCTTCTTCCACTGCTTTTATTATAGCAACATTTTCACAAAGCTATTTTCGTGATACCATGATGGTAAACAATTAATGTATATCCAAAAATCCTTTTATCATCATAGCTAGTAGAACTAATCTCCACATCTGTAACTGCACATACTTTAAACAAGTACAAGTACTTGTATAGTTAAACACACATGAAAAAAAATTTAGTATACTCCGAGTTACACAATTTGTATAAAAAGGAATAAAATAAAATTGTAATAATAAATTGATTGAGTGGGCTAGATAGAGACCACAAATTTGAATACTTTAGAAGAATTCTGCCATCTAATTCGGATATTTGATTATGTGATAACCTAATATGTATTTATTCAATAAAAAATTCCAATGTAGAAAAATAAATAAATAAATTTCACATTTCGACTAAAACTGTGCTTTATTACTCGTACAATATTTGATAAATTGAATGACACTAGCAAGAAAGCAATCGGCTTCGCCGATTGCTTACGGCTAGGCCCTTCGGGCGGCTATTATGGCCGCTTCGCGGCCAATTACGGCCGCTGCGCGTCCAATTGTGTTTGCTGTGCAGCAAACACAATTGTTTACCTATGCCTACGTCAGCCGCTTCGCGGCCAATTGTATCTGCCAAATTTCCATTCTTGCTATTGTGGCCGCTTCGCGGCCAATGACGGTCGTCCCGCGGCCAATTGTGTTTGCTCTGCAACAAACACAATTGATTTCCTTACTGTTACAAAGTTAATAGAATTTGATAATCGGCCGTATTCTGAAGTAAGCAATATTTCTTTTTTTGTTTCTTGACAGTTACTGTATAACATTGTGATGCTGTCAACTTTGAGTTTTTAAGTTTGGCTGGTCTTAAAATAATGAATTCATCAACATTGAGGAGAAAAAATTCAGGT
This sequence comes from Agrypnia vestita, assembly GCA_016648135.1. NCBI lineage: Eukaryota > Metazoa > Arthropoda > Insecta > Trichoptera > Phryganeidae > Agrypnia > Agrypnia vestita. Next base: position 503,935 of record JADDOH010000304.1, on the reverse strand, counting down.
TTTAGTGTCTATGGTAGCTGTCGGTGACAGACAAAATTTCAATGAAAAAATCAGATTTTACTGTCTATGGTATCTATCAGTGACATACAAAAAATGAAACATCTATCGAATTCTTATTTGTATTTACTTTTATCGATAAAATTACAGCGTCTTATTTATTAATAAATTACATAGCATTTTAGTTTAATGATTATTGATAAATTAATGTATTTTAAAAATATATCATTTTGTAGTCCATTTCACGACCATCATCTTCAATACTATCCACAGAATAAAATGTAAAGATTGGACTTTCTAAACGCCCGAGTACATCTTCGTTAACCAATCGAGCATGTTCATTCTTTGGACACAGTATCGCTCGTTTACTCATTAGGAAACATACACTATAGAATGTACTTCATTATATATGCTTTGAACAACATTTTGACTTCCACTTTCATTTGGAATAAGCACTGATGACGCATACTTTCCTTCCACAGGAGGCAGCTTTCCATCGCCTAAATCTAAAAGCCACTGTGTAAATGAATTTTCACCTTCTAAAGTGCGGACATTAGTTTTCAAATTGAAAATAGTAAAATTTTTCCAATGTTGGCTGTTTTTAATAGATGTCGCTACTAACTGACCGCGAGAAGCCCTTCGAGAAACTGGTAGAATTTGTCTAGTCGCCGCCCAAAATGATTACTTTATTGCCAAAAATATCATTATTACCCATTATATCGTGCAGAGTATGTTCAATTATATCTAAAGCTATAACTGGCGCCATCGGTGCTTCATCCCAGATGATAACATCAGCTGCACTTATAATTGCACGGTTCTTGGATGTCACTCTGCATGTTGTGTTATTCTATAAATCAAGAGGTAAATTAAAAGCCATGTGACATGTACGTCTACCTGGTAATAAAGTTGCTGCTATTCCTGTCCAAGCAACAGATAAAACTTTCTTAGATCTTCCTCTTAAAGTATGTATAATAGTCTTATAAAGGAACGTTTTACCTGTGCCACCAGGACCGTCAATAAAGAAACATTTTTTTGTTTCAGGTACATTTGAAATTTTTTACTTAATATACCGTCGAAAGCACAATGTTGTTCTCGATTGAGTTTTCCAGCCATCTCTAACCCTAAAGAACTTTCTAATGCTAAATTAATGTCAACCACTTCATTATAAGTATTGCTGTAATCTGGTCCCGGCAAACCCTGTGATGTGCAAGAAGAATTTTCATTTATTAATGCCTTTTGAATATACAAAAGGGAACAATTTTGTGCAATTTCTGCAGTAGCACCTTGACGACTAAAGTCTTCTGACATCAAATCTTTGAAATCGTTCCACAGCTGCAACGGATCTGGTGGGAGGCAATGAATCATTAATAAGACAAATAGGTCACGAAGAGCTTTGGGCATCATATACGTTGAAGCTTCAGCCATGCAACGCTGCCATTCTCCAATATCATCGATGAGTCCTAATTCTCGTACTGCATCACGAAATGTAGGAAGTAGACAACCATTAACAGTCCGCAAAGATTCAAAGGACGTAGCGCCAGTCACTTGTAAAAGAATAAGTCTTAAATGGTATAATTCTATATTTCTAGGAGAAACGGGGGACATGCGACCAATAATCTTGTCCCCGCCACATTGCCTCTTCTTCCACTGCTTATTGCTAGAAAAAACATAGAAATTAGTTAAATCCTGATACTTAATATTACATGCCTCATTATCTTGTTGGTTAAGTTTAAACCATGCAGTTAATGTTGTATTATTTGAGGCTGTAGAGTCCAACCAAATTCACCTGAATGAAATAACAATGGAAAAACCATCGGATCTAAATGTTTTGATAACATATTAATACGTTGGAGACCTCTTACATTCTTAGAGTGAACAGCAACATCTACGTTTGGCGGTAACCTACCTTCGTAATCTGCTACATACACAATGGCGACTTCGTTATTATTAGATGGAGCATTATACCTTCTTTGGTCATCTAAAGAAGAACGCGTAAAGAGTAGTTGAATATTCCGTATCTGGCCCCCGTGCTCTGCAACTATAGATTCTTCTTCTTCAACCGCTTCTTTCAACCTTTTGTATTGGAGAGCATATGGACTTACACGACGGATGACATTATCAATAGTTTCCATTATATTTTGTTGACATCTAAGGTTAGACGGATGGCTCATACGTACCCTGACTGCTTCATCCGCATCGTAAACATATAGTTGCGCATATGCCGGCACCTCTCCATCACTCTGCAAACTTCTATGATATACTTCACTCATTTTTAAACAATACGGAAAGATGCAAATGCATTAGCACAGTTGTACTGTCGAATAAATTCCTTAAAATTTTTAGAATCATTACTGTTTTCTTCTGGATATTGCGGCAGTATTTGCGGGGATATTTTTCCATTGTGGCAACAGCTATGAAGTAACTTACCCTTTTCAGCACCAAAATGAACGGCTTTGCAATGATTGGCACCTAAAATGTTAATGGCACATTTAAAATAAGATGTCGCATTTCTTCCTTCAGCATACACTCTTTGCCTAGCATTTTTACGTTCCCGCTGGTCAGCATTCCTTCTTTCACATTCCTCTTCTGTTATGTTTGACAGTCTACGTCTGGCATTTCTTCATTCATATTGTGAACTCGAATCGCATTATCAAATTGCCGGTTTGTGATGTTGAGTCTTCCATCGGAATTCTGAAAAATAATAATTTTTTATGTATAAATACGGAGAAAATGACACGTAAAATGACATTCGCGCCACGCGCTGTGAGACTTTTGAGGTTATATGAGAGATGTTTATCTAAGGTTAAGTTCACTTTGCAGTTTAAATAAAATATAAAGCGTAATAAATGTTTAATAAATAAATGTTTTGAACGTTTATTGAAGCAAGATTAATGCAAAAACAATAAAAAGAAAAGCGTAAACGTATACTTACTGTCAATGTCATAAAACGTCATTCTGTGGTATGGCCAGCACAAAAATTCGTTGACTGCAATTACGTTGGCTGTTTTGAATACACGGATTCCACGAAAATATTTAAAAAAATCTATAAATTCTGATATTTTAATTTTCGATAATTTGGATTTGGATGTTTTTTGATATCGGTTTTTTCGTATTCCTATTTTTTAAAATCTTTTTAATGTACTCTAAAATGTTTTTTTTTAAACTGGCAACATAAATTATCCGTATGCAGAAACGTACGACATTGGTTGGAGTAATTAATATATAGATGTTTGTGTAACGAAATATATAAGGAAAGATGTGACGAGTAATTTTGACATAAACATAACACTGTGTTGTACGATTAGTACCTATGGAATGATTATGAGTTTTTTGCAAAAAGCACTAATTTTTTGTTTTTTTTTTATATTTATTTTATTCCAAACAAAATTTACAGAAAATTTGAAAAAAAGAAGATAAATATATATAGGAAAAGTAAGAAGGAAAATTTAGAGAATTTATTTCAACACTCGCATTTTTAGCGTTTATTTGCATTGCTTCTTCTTCTTCTTCTCGTACCCTGTCCCTTTACCGGACGTTGGCTATCATGTTGGCTATGCGGACTTTGTTTACTGCGGCCCGGAACAGCTCCACAGTAGACTGGCCAAACCACTGTCTCAAGTTTTTCAGCCATGAAGTCATCCTTCTTCCAGGGCCCCAACTTCCGGCAATCTTTCCCTGCATTATGAGATGCAAGATCTCGTATTTCTCTAGATGTCTCATCACATGTCCTAGATACTGAAGTTTTCGGATTTTTATTGTTTTAATAACTTCTTTTTCTTTATTCAACCGAGCCATAACATCTTCATTCGTAACTCTGTCCATCCAGCTTATATTGAGAATTCTTCTATAGATCCACATCTCGAATGCCTCAAGTCGTCTTATTAGTTCTTCGGTAAGCGAAGCATTGCGGTTGCATTGCATAAGCGGTTGCATTGATAATTAATTTAAATGAAAATAAATACTTGTATATCTTTATTGGGGGAGTAAAAAATCGTTTATAAAATATTGCTTTAAATTGAAAAGTAATTTTTTACCGACACTGAAGCAAACCGAAAACGGTTTTATCGGAATCATTTCTATGTAGATGAGTTTTCTCTGTCGATCTTCCGAATATGGACATCTCATGGACATAACGCCTACACAGATCGGTAACTAAATATTTTACGGTTATTGCATTGTCAAGAACGTGTTTTATTTTATTACATTCTTCCGTTCGGAACCAAAATGTCATAATTTGTTTACAAATAATGTTAGTTATCAATAACATCGTAGTGGGGATGTTTTGTGTACCATATTTTCTCAATAATAATTCTTAAAAAAAACATACACGAGCATCTGGGCGGTACATTGGTAATAAAATTGTATAATTAAGGACCAACAATTATTGTATATTATATGCATGTATCCCTATTATGTGTACAAGATCAATCACCCCTTCTATCGATCGATATGACTCCTTTTGTACATGAATAATTTATAATTTTATAAGAATTTTAGTATAAGGTGGCTCTCGTTGTCCAGTGGGTATGACTTTGGTTTTTCATACCGGGGATTACGGGTTCGATTGTCGTTGAGGATAATAATGCGATTTTCTTACGCCTGTGAGGTTTTGTGATGTATATCACTATAGTACCTACCTATTGGCTCCGATGACAACAAAATTGTAAGGTTACAAATTAAAATTTTAAGAAATGTCAACGTAACTTAATATTATCTTAATATTGATAGTGTATCTATAAATTTACAAGTAAAATCGCAAGCTTTCAATTATTTTTATACTTATCAATTGTCAGTTAAAAAACAAACTTATTTATTTTTAACGATAAACTGTTAGAAAGTAATATTCAAAATGGTACTTGTATTATAATTTGTTAGTTATTGATGCTACTTTATTGTTATTACACACGAAACCTATAATGTATTTATACACGTAAGCTTATGTGTATATGAGAATCAATTTGTACAAAATAGATTGGTCAGACACCCATAATTTAAATTTATTAAATAATGGGCGTCATAAAATATCAATAAAATCTGATGTATCTGTCATAAGATGGCGAAAAAACTAACCATTGCCAATGTAAAAAATATCTAGCGAGTTTTGGTGATAGCAGAAACCGAGGCGAAAAAACTAACCAGTAAAAAATATCTAGCAAGTTTTGGTGATAGCAGAAACCGAGGCGAAAAAACTAACCAGTAAAAAATATCTAGCGAGTTTTGGTGATAGCAGAAACCGAGGCGAAAAAACTAACCAGTAAAAAATATCTAGCGAGTTTTGGTGATAGCAGAAACCGAGGATGATCGCGAAAGACCTGGAATATCCAGGTAATATTGAGATGGTCCTATTAAATTTTTAAACAATGCACGAGCGAATATGAGAAGATCTATGAAAGCAGGTGTAAAAAAGTGAAGTTTTATCTAAACGTTTTGAGGTTAAAAATAATACATAAATCAATGTTAACTCTTTTTCGAATGATTGAAACGCTTATGTAGTGTGGCCCATCGGATACGAACGGATTTAAATATCCTACAATTATTTTATATAATATTTGGCAACCATAACGTTTGTCATTTTTCATCTGCTGTCTTAATGTTGTTAAAAAAGCATTGCTGTATGAACATCAATTTTTTATTGTTAAAAATTCTTTGGCCAAAATTTTGTTGAAACCATTTGAAAAGTTCGTGGAATTCTTGGTATTTATATTTCAATTAATGAGTCCACCATTCGAAGATTATTTAAAAAAATCAAGGAAACTGGTTTGGTTAAGAGTAACCGCGTCCTAATGATATGGGTCGGCTGAAAATATTTCAGTTATCAGTATCAATGAGAATCCAGGAGCACCAACAATATTAAACATTAGCTAAACCAGTGTGCAAGAAATGATCACTGAGGACCTTCGCATCCATCCTTATGCGACTTGGCATAATGCGATTTTTTCCTCTGAGATTTTGTAAACTCCATTGTCTATGTTAACAGACCACAAACAATACCTGAACTGAAAATAGTTATCCAACGCGTTATTCCTGAAATTGAGCAAACTGCCTTGCAAACAATCTTCAAATTTTTTATCAAATGGGTCAGGGTATGCCAACACAGCTGCGGCGGTCATTTTTCTAACACCATAATTAATCTCAACATATTTGCCTTATAAATCAGAGAAATTGCTTAAATAAATTCTAATTTGATATGTTTCATATTGAAATTAAATCCGGCGTATCTGATGGACCACCCTATATATCTTTATATGTTAAATTACCTATTGACAATATTCTGAGGGTACACAAGGACTAGGGGTATTTTGTTACCTTAGGTAACGGTAACATTGACCTGTCAGGTGTGGTTAATTTTTAAACGATTCACAAGTGCCGTAGAAGTTAAACTTTTACTTCCACGTTCTACGTATTTATTATATGTGTACATATATGTACATAAATTTTGCAACGAAGTTGCGATTCGAATGGCGTCACTGTTGGTTTTTATGCAGAAATATTTTTATTTTACAGGTTTGCACCTCTGTTAATCAATCGCCTTCATCTTCTTTTTGAAACGGTTCATTAGCAAAATAGTCACTCTCGGACTATAAACGTTATCCTCGATTGGCCGCCCCGTCGAATTGTGAATAAAGCAGCTACCAATCGATGCTCGGCTTTATTTATAGAGTTTGATACTTCTCGGAATGGTTATTGCTTTTGGAGAAGACCAGCATATTTTTGCCGGATTTATGACCACGCCGGTGAGTTATGCTATTAGTGGCCGCCGAACGTCTACTGTCCACTAAGCGAAGAATCTCGTTCCAATAAATATTATCAATCTCAATCTCATATACCCCAGACGCATCAAGCTAGAACCTAACTCCTCAAAAATGCTAGCATTTTATACGCTAAACATCATCGATATTTAAAAAATGTTTAATGCCAGAATTATTCATTTGTCTTGCTAATAAAAAAATATTTCCAAAAAGACATCTTATACTCGGCAATAAGTTAAGTTCTGAAGTGTTTATTAATGGAATGCTAATAATTTCCAGAGATACCCATACATGTTGTCCTCATATATGTGTATTTGATAATCTGGAATATTTTAAACATTTAAAAAAATTCATAGTGCATAATTTTACAATTGCTAAACGAAACTGTGTGTCAAGGCAGTCACTCGTTCATCAATTTTAATGAATTTTCGTAAAATAACAGAGAAAAAGTACCTATAACATAAAAAAATATTATAAAAAGTATTTTGTTTGAATTTTCACATCGTTTTGATATATTCATAAAACAATATACGACTACTCCACCTATAAACGTATATTTTCCTCTTACGAGGAACAAACATGATTAATTAACATGAAAATATTTTGCGTCTTAGGACAAATTAATATATTATTTTGACACAAATTCTACTGACCAAATAAAATATGTACCTACTGCTTTGATTGTGCCAAATAAAATAAATAAAATATATTACATTAAAGAACACATTCTAATTGAATTGCAATTTCAGAACAAAGTTCTGTAAATTTTTAAAACCGAATTTTATTAATCTATTAGAAAAGACATAAAGAAAAAATTAAATCAACAAAAAATATTTACAGCCAAATATTTATTTTCTAATTGATTCATAAAATTTGGTTTTAAATGAAATAATTACATAGCTCGACTCTGATACCTCTCCCCCTCACGTAGTGCAGTGTAGTATTCTACGTGTATGGGCGCTCTCTTAACGATCGACATATACATTTTTTTAACGTTTCCTTTTTCATGAAAAATATTTCGGTTCTTGTGGTTTCATATTTAACGATTTTCACTGGTGGTATCAAATACAAATATATACAGGAATAAAGTTATTCAAGAACTTACACATATATACTAGGTACTTGATGTAGAATATATTAATTATTTATATGTATTCCAATTATGACCACTAATACGAGTATGTGGTCTGAGGCGATTGATGTGTTGAAACTCAAATTATAAAACTTTGTAAAGAAACATTCATTGCGAGTTATGAGAATCAAGGGTTCTATTAACCATCGTTGTGAACGGAAAATTAGTTAAAACATAGGGGGAATAAAAACGGTCAAAAATATGTCGGACTCGTCTAAACCAACGGAATACTTATTTTAAATTTTTAAATTTCATTTATTGAAGGAATAATAGACATATTTTGCTTTAAAAAATAAGTATGTTAACATTGTTATTTATTTTCAAAGAACGTTTGAAACGTGTGCACAGGTACGAGTAGGTACATTTCACATATATTTCACTTCATTTCATAAATCAGATTTGAAGGCCTAGTTCCTGAAACCGACTCAGTCAAAAGTCAGACGTAAGCGAAATTTATTACTTCACGAAGTAATTACCGATACACTTATTTTTATTGCTATTTACTTCCTAACTGAGCGGCCGAGGGCCGAGGAGCGCGCCTCACTTCCAACTTCGGCCGCGAAGTGCGAGAGCTCTGTCCGACCATATCTCATTCCGGCTATGCAAATTAGCCGGCTACTTTATAATAATGTCGTATTCCTCGTTACCGCTCGTTCAAAGCACCGAGCCAGCGATCAAATCCTTTTCACATATTTTCCTATTTAACACGATCGTGCGCGATATTTTCTTTCGCGCGGAATTCATAGAAAATAAAAAAAATGTATCGCGGCACCGTGTCGAAAAATTGATTCCCACACATACATTCAGAAATCGGAAAATGCCGAATGCGCGAATTCTTTTTACTTAGTGTGTGGATTGTACTTTTTACTAACTGATTCTCTCGAAGATATCCGTTTAGGCCTTTAGCGGCAGCCTCATAAAGCACCCAGAGCGGAGTCATAAATAAGGAGCTGCCTGTCAGACAACTCGGTTGCACCGGTCGCACATTTGGGAATATGCGCAATTTGGCAACACTGTATTTAAAAAAAAGAATCGATCTCGCTTACGTCGTGTCCTTTACAAACTGCGATGATGTTGTAATTGGACGAGATCTTTTAATTAATTTACCGCTCGCGTACGTTTCGAAGGGAAGTGGTTCAATGTTAAATGTATCGATGCATAATAAAATTGTAGAAATAACATCAAACTATTCGGTTTCTCCAGTAACGAAAAGTGCTAAATAGTAATATCTTAATTTAAGATAATACTTTTGAAAAACAAAAGCAACTCTGAATCGAATAGCCAGAATAGATTACGCATTTATATTTCGTGATGAACGTGATGTACGTATAGTAGTTCATATTTTGAAGACCGACTGATATTCGATAACCTCGTAAAAAACTTCACCCATAGCCACGGATCGGCCCATAAAAGTAATAGCCTGTATACAATGCGATCAAAAAAAATGATTCGACAATTAAATTTTATTGAAGACTCGAATGATCCCTCGGAATGTACCTATATTAATCTCTTTACGATACCGCTGCGATCCTGACTCTAAATTATGAGCGATATCATTATAGAATCCGGAGAGACGCCATCTTTGAAAGAGTTGAAAAAGGAACGAGAGTGAATGAAATATATGTTAACTGTCAGAATATTAATAGGTAACACAAAAGGAGAATGAGGAATATTTGTGATAAATGTGCAGGGAGGGTTTCTCATTATAGAGATGGCCAAATCAAAAGTCTTTATCGCCTGCCTCTCGCATTCATCACGCGCCGTACGCCGCCCATTGCTGGCCGCTCGGAGGGGCTGGGCCGCTCTTCTATCTCTATCTTCCCTCCGTCCCAGTGACGGCTGCTGGCCGCTTCCTCAGCGCCGTCCGCCGCGGCCAGCGGGGGGCTGCTCTGCCTCCGCCGGCTCAAAATTTAAACCATCAAGAGCGCACAAAATATGACTACGTATCACCCATAAATCTGGCCCATCTAGCGCGGACACAATGGCTCGGTGATGTACCTCCTAATGGAACCGTCCAGGTCACCCGAGGACCGAGACGTTTGTCCGCCCGACGACGACGCAGCGTACCAAAATATTTTTATTGTGCTTTTGATATGTTTATTACGCACGTAAATTAAATTCAAATCAACGAATTTAAATCTTGTACTTACAATTTATGTAGGTATATTTTTGTCATGTTGCACTCTTCATCGTTCTGGGATGTACCGTGTCTCTATCTCTAAAAAAGGTTGGTAGATTTCTGCACATTCGAGGCAACGCTAGGCAGGGCCGGTCTGAGTACTTTCAGACGGCCAGGGCTCAAATAAAACTTATTGCCCATTCCTATATTAAACTAATCAATTAGGTATATGCTTTACAAATAGTTAACTCCTCACCCTAGAATTTATTCATGAAAAAATTTGAATTAATTAAAGAAATTCTCAGATAAATATATTTTATATAATAAGCATTTATATATTTAAATATTATTTAATGTGTAGAAATATTATACATAGATACATGTATTCAAGTCATTTTAAGTCGAGGTACCTACATCGAAATATTTATTTTCTTACGTCAATTTTGCTTTTTCTCCAAACAAGTATATTTTTGACGTTTAATTTCTAGGTTAGGTTAGGTTAGGTTATACGTATGGTTGGAAATGTATTAAATTCGAACGCATACATGGCGATGTATCACCCATAATATGATTACCATTTTAAAAAATAACCTATAATAATAAAAATAATAATTTTAAAAATCCTATGAAAAACAACAGGCAAGGGGTGATAGTTAATCACAGACACCAATTGCCGCGCAATGACCACTTGCGGACTCGCAGCGGCCAATATGGCCGCCGCGCCGTTGCTAATCAAACTTTTCTAATGATTCGAATTTGAAAAAACCAATAAAATTTCTAAAAATCCGAAATTACACTATAATTATTATTATTTTTAACTAAAATTTGATAGATCTTCTTAATCGTCGCCACGAGTCTGCTTGCCAAGTTTCAGCTCGATTGGATCACGGGAAAAGAGTCAAAAATCGATCCAAAGTTTTTGTTGACGGCAAGCAAGCAGACGCCACGAGTTAATATAAAGGGAGTAAAAATAAATACAAGCTCCAAAAGCTACATGTAAATATCGAAAAATTATAAATTTCCCTCATTAGCACATAAAATAGATAGGTACTACTCTACTTACGGTATATGGAAAACACCGAGAAAATATTATGTAAAAATAACTAGTAATAGGTTTAGTTGATATTCTGGCATAGACAACTTTCTGCTGACATGTTTCGTATATTTAATTGAAACTAACTTCTGATCGGTTTCATTATCTTTTTTTTTAGTAATATTGACTTATATTCTTGATGTTTATAGCATTAACATAGTGATGAGAGATAAAAACATTAGTTGTAAAATTATTTTTTATCATCACAATCGGATTAACACACGTGCCCATGACTCGAAAGTTAACTAACTTTCCACGTCATTTCTCTGAAAAGCGCTACATTTTTCTGTCTTGATATGCAATTCTCGTCTCGCTCACATTCGTGCATTTTCAAGCTTATCTTATATTAGTTTCATGCTTTTGAGACTTCTAACAGGACAATCTTTCAGTAGGTACATGATTTACCTTGTCACGCCATTCTCTATTTATGGTGACAATAACACTCAACCATTCATACTTCTCTAATTAATAATATACCACACAAATAAAACCTTTTTTAATCCTTTTCACTAAGGCACAAAAGCTTCTGACCCAGGTTTGTATGGAAAGCTTTGGTTTTTAACCATTGTCAACTACTTTTTACATAAGAGAAGATTTAATCGGTCGATTTGTAGGTACCTATATTTAACGACATTCTTCGGGAATCTTATGGACTTCTTATATTGAAAATCTAAGCAAAATTTAAAAAAAGACGGAGGTTACATTGGTAGGTAACATGCGGTTGGCGGGCGAAGCCTCTTCGGCTGCAAATAAAGTGATAATAATTGGCAATATAGCTTTAAATTAAAGGATGCTGTCGATTTATTTCATTTCACATTTAGCGGGATACTGCTAAGAGCCTTCGCGATATTTATTGCTCCACGTACCGAGGAAGAGCGATATCCCGCATTAACCACTATTCAAAATCTCCCAACACCGACAATTAACTACCGTGGGCGGCGCCCGCAATCAAAAGATAATGTTTATTGAGATCGGATCAAATATTAAATAACAAATCGTATATCTGTATGTGAAAGGGTTGAATCCTAGCTACGGACATCTTTTTGAAATTTATTATTCGAACGTAGTGCCGCGCTTGCTGCAAGGACAGTCGTACGATGGATCGGTTCTGGGTGATGTGAGGTGGGCGGCACAAGCGGCGTGCGTTTATTTCTCATTTTTCAAAGAAGTCATTGGATTTATTAAATATTTTAAGAGTCCAGATACTATTTATTGTAATGTGAGTGACACATGAGTGTAAGTATATTTAAGTAAATTTGATATCAATATATTCTTTTTCGTAGTATTATTGTACTTAACGTTCTTTGTTACATTTCCAGAAGTGTTTCTTGAATGTACAAATTCATGATGAAAATTTTTAAACTGCATGTGTTTGCGTCACACATTTACATTTTAAGTTTCTGAAAAGAAATGAGAATAATATAAAGGCCACACTTACATATATTTATTTAAGTGTGTGGGTAACTTCAAGTATATCGAGCCAAAAGGGCTTTTATGTATTTAGTGATTATTTCGAGCTTTACAGGAGAGCAAAAAAAGTTCTGTCAATCTGACTTTCTCAATGTTTCTTTTATTATTAAATGATTTCCATACTTGTTAATCCAAAACACATATGGAAATCGTTTAATAATAAAAGAAATATTGACAAAATCAGATTGACAATACAATATTTTGCTCTCCTGTAAAGTTCGAGATATGTAATCACTAACGCCCTTTTGGCTTTCTACTCTCGAATTATTTGTATAATGGAAAAATAGACAAACGTACATAGAATAGGTACGTTTGCCTATTTTTTTGGTAACATCAAAATACAGGTAGGTATGTAATATAAAATTTAGGTAATTAGGTAATATCAAAATATTCCTTAGTATCAAGCTAATCTAAATTTTTTAGTAACATTAACATATACAAAGTTTAAATACCTTGGAAGTATCCTAGCGGAAGACCTCGAACAAAGTTTAAATACCTAGGAAGTATCCTATCCTAGCGGAAGACCTCGACCCAGAAACCGAAGTCAAATGTAGAATTGAAGCATCGCGAGCTGCTTTTAACAAAATGAGACAGATATTCTGCGATGACAATCTTAACCTGAAACTTCGACAGCGACTGGTCAAATGTTATATATGGTCAGTCCTGCTGTACGGAGTGGAATCGTGGACCCTCAAAGTGAGTAGCATGAACCGGCTGGAGGCGTTCGAAATGTGGATACATCGGAGAATGCTCCGGATACCCTGGACGGATATGGTCAGCAACACAAGAGTTCTTCAAAGAGCTAGAGTGAATAGAGAGTTGCTGACAAATATCAAAATCCGAAAGGTATCGTATTTGGGTCATGTGCTCAGAGGAGAAAAATATGAATTGCTCCACCTGATTCTTATGGGCAAGATAGAGGGTCGTAGAGGTGTTGGAAGGAGACAAATTTCCTGGCTCCGCAATATACGCGACTGGACGGGCATAAGAAGTGTTGGAGAGCTGTTTCGTGCTGCCCAGGACAGGGACGATTTCTCTCGGGTGATAGTCAACGTTGGGGGGACCTGACATGACACCAAAAGAAGAAGAAGATTAACATATATTCTTGATGTTAATAGCGTTAACTTAGCGATAACGTAAAAACTAACAAAATTTGTATAAATTACTAGTCCGCCTCGACAAAGGTACACTGGCGTTGAAACCGGCCGATCACTAAACTAAGTTTATTAATATTGCTAAAATAACAGTTATTACGTAAGTCTTTTAATCGTACCAATTTATAATAATCGTCACCATATAAGGCGGGACCTAGTGTGATGGCAGGTATATGAATTTATAACTTATTATAAAATTCTGTTTTTTCCAAATGGAACTGAAATGATATTAATTCTTGGGATTTGAATCACCAATCGTACGTCTGCAGGCCATTATTATGTCAAGGCTTCCTTCCATCAACCATGTCTGTAAAAAATACTTATGTACTAATTAGCAAATTTTTAATTCCAGAAAAAATTGATTGCGGCCAAAACTGCTCAGCGGGGAAAAATAGCAAACGTAGGTACAACACCGGTAAGAATACAAAAAAATCTTGACTTTAAAATTTGTTTGCTCCGATAATTTACTAATATAAGTATCTGTTGTTTTTTTTGAACCGCAAATGTGTTTTCCGTAATATATTGTGCCCCTAATTGTCGTAAAATATTGGCCCATCTATCCATCAGGCGCGCGCAGCCAGCGCATTATAATAAAATAAAAATGGATAATTCCTATAGCGCCATTATCGTAAAAAAATCCCCTCAAGGGCGCATTGTATGTAAACATGTTTTAGGAAAAAAAGGCTAATTAAATACTTATCTGAAAGAATATTATGATATTTTTTATGTTTATAGCGTTAACTTTGTGGTTGGACATATTTGTTAATTTTAATTAAACAACTCTGTATTAACCACTTAACTAAGTGAATTATTTATGATTTATTAAAATCTGAATAGTCAAAATACTAATCATAAATATATGATTCTCTATGTAACAATGTCCGTCACTAACGCAAACAGATGGCGCAAATAATGATGAGCTATAAAAAGCAAAAAAATAGCATAATTCTCTACGTCACTAACGCTACCAAGAAAATACGCTACGCTAGATGGCGCTGTTCTCACAGCTTTAACTCGCGGCCTAAATATATAATAATAAATGTACATCATTTTTGACGGGTTGGAGTTCAGGAGCGTGCAGTGGGAACATCGCAGCATTATAAATGTTTAATTACTATTTTTTTTTTAAATATGCGTTTACAAAAAGTAATGCTTCAATGTTCCCACTGCAGGCGCCTGTTAGAGCTAGAATGGTACAACGTGTGATTACGACTTAGGAAAATTACGAGATACCTATGTATTTTATTTAGTCGAAATTATTGTATAGCTTATTTCAAAGTATTGACTGGACGCCGCTACTATCTATCGAGCCGAGATAATTAACGGCCAGGTGATAATAAACTGTGTAAAAAAATAAAACAAAATGTTAATGAATCCATCCACTTGCCATTATTCTGTTGAATTGTGTTCAAATTTATGCGCCGTTCTGAAAGAAGCGCCGTTGAGCGATCTTAAAATCCGAATCCGAGATTCAAAATTTAAAACAGCCGCGAACGGCGGTACCCTCATCGATGGCCGTTAAGTTGTCGCGGGCGGTGACAACAGGTGAGTGTGTTTACTACGGCCGGCGGGTGTGACAGCCCCCACCCCGCCGGGCCGGCGCCCCCTCCCCCACCCCCTCCCTCTCCTCTCCCAGGGGGTGGGGCGGCCGCGAGAGCGCTCCGCGGACGCCCGGTTTGATTGAAAGCCAGGCTGACAGACGGACGGTAGGGTGGTTTTGGCAAATGTTGCCCATCGCGAAAATTTCGCAATATTTTTGCGAAGGTCGTGAGTAGTTTATAACCATCCTGATCAAACGATCGCGGTAATTTAGTGTATGATGGAACTCAACTCTAAAAACATTAGTTAAATGCATGAAAACCAACCATAATTTTATATTTTTAAGAGAATTTTTTTTACATATTTTTTATTATTTATAATTTTAGAACATAGTTCTTTGATAATTAAAACCTTTTTTTCGATACAAAGAGTTTTATCAAATTGTTTTATATTTTCTCAACTCCTGTAATATCATCCACTATGCAACATTTTGAGAATGGAATATATTGAATTCATTTGATATATTAAATTATACATGATTAATAAAATTACGTTATATTTTTAGGGTTTGTTTAGTATTTAATATTAATTTTGGCTATCATAAATAACCATATTAATTGATATATTAGTGGTATTGTCTTCGAAAAATAAGTTTCGTCCGAGGTAAAATTGAATGAAGATGGCTAATATTTAGCCTTAAAATATTACATTATTATTAACCAATAAAAAATCACAACACAAAAATAAATCAGTCACCCTTCAATCTGTAATAATACACTGTCCACCGTTTAGCATTCAATACGTGTTTGAACACGTTATGGATTTGTCAGAGACTCATTTCAGAAACAAAAATAAATTTATATGACGTTCTGGATAGGATTAAAAATAGTATTCCATAATATTGTTACATAAAATTTAAGAATGCGATGTTTTGGCCCAAGGCACTTATTCCTTAAAATATTTATATTAAAATTTAACTCATTTAATTATCATCACGTAGGCAGATAGGATAGAGCACCACATTCTGCTGTCCTGAGATACAACTCTTGCCTCTTTCACATTCACACATCTTCGCATACAAGCTCGACGATTGTTGATGCTCTTAACATGACCATCCTACAGTATCTGGTTAATCTGGTCAAGCCACGTCTTGCGCAGACGTCCTCTCTTTCTGCACTTGACTCATATATTTTTCTTACCGTTCTTTCCTTATTTATTCGCTCAACATGCCCATATCATCTGAGGGACTCTTTTTTCATTCTTCTCCCTTTCTTTTAACTCGTGGCGTCTGATTGCTTGCTTGTCTGACGAAAAATTTTTGGATCGATTTTTAACCCTTTTCCCGTGATCCAATCGAGCTGAAACTTTGCAAGCCGACTCGTGGCGCCGATCAAGAAGATCTATCAAATTTTCGTTAAAAAATTAATAATTATTGTATAATTTTGGATTTTTAAAATTTTTAATGGTTTTTTCATACAACTCAGTAAGTTGTATGAAAATACTCCGACGCATCTTGTAGACACAAAACCCAAAAATGAGAAATGGAGTATTGTAAAAACTTGTTTTTTATGGGTTAGCTTTTTCTTGTATTCTAACTAATAGAGTGTTAGCCTAGAACATGAAAACTATTAAATTAAATAACATAACTGTTCCAGAACAGGTTTCATCTAGAGGTATGTTATTAGTTAAATTTAAAAAAGTATATTTTTAATAATATTATCTTTGTAGAATGTAAGGAAGAAACAAAAAAAATAAAATATAATTTGAGATACTAATGCGATATTTTATTGCCAATAAAAGATTTGACTAATTTTTAAATTTTCTAAAAAATTATAATCATCCCCTTTTATTAGGTAGTAATAGTAGGATGGTCTAATGTAGTAAATCAACGACTCATTTTTAGTCTCTTGGAATATTAATAAATCGATGTCTTATTCATTTCCGTCAATGTAAAAAAGTAAAAGTATGATATAAACATATATAAGATTATATTATATAAGTTAGGCTAAGAAATAAAATTATTAAAAATGTATACTACGCCCTCGTTCATTCCCTGCTAACATACGACATCATTGGTTGGGGAGGAACGTATAAAAATACCTTAATCCAGTAGTAATAGTGCAAAGATTAATTATTTAAAGTAATTCTTTAAAAAAAGCAGCTTCCCAACAAACGAATTATACAAACTGTTTTCAGTTCCAAACATGGAATACTACAGCAAGTTTCTTTAATAAAAATATGTAAAGAGAAAAATCTAAACCAAAGCCTATAAACTCTAAATTATACTATAATCTAATGAGAAATGGTAGCCAAATAATTACACCAAAATTTAAAACAACGCAAATGCAAAATCATTACATTTACAAAGCCATGAGCTACTACAACAATTTCCTTATCGAGATACGCCGTATAAATAATCATACAGAAAAAATTAAAAAAATTAAAACCTTTTTAAAATCAAACAAGCATTCATAAACCGTTCAAAACTGAAGAATTCATTTAAAAAATTCATATTATATATTCTGACATTATATATTTAATAATTTTTTATTTAAGAATCAGCTACTAAAATTGCAATTTATACGTAGGGGAAAACTCGGAACACTTATAAATTATTAAATTATATTAAAATATTTAGCACCATCAGAATAATTTAAAAACACAATGAATTTCATATAATTAAAAATAATTTTACTAAGAAACTTGCTTACCTAAAAATTTGTAAAAAAGTATATAATGAATACACGTCCGTTATAAATAGTTTTAAATGTTAGTTAATCACGAGATGATCAGTGAAATTCTGAATCTTATGTTATTTAGATCCAAGAATAGCGAGCATAGTGCATCCAGCGGAGTTTTCCCGTAGCCTCTGGAAAATGCATCAGGAAAACACGATGCACCCTGTAGGGGCGGCCTGTCGACCGCCGCCCGGCCGATACTCCGTCATTTCGACATCGTCATTCTCGCCCGTGGCGCTCTGCCGGCCGGTCGCGTCACTACATCACCGCACGGCGAAACAGCCGAACATCGCGCCGCGGCCAATCAAATACAACTTTCCGTATACAAAAAACGAACCCGGCTATTTGTTTCGTATGCGCGCCGGAAAACTTAACCTCAAAACGCGCGCGGTGTTTACGTTGTCTTTTAAGTTTATTAAACATTTTTCGAATTGTTTGAATTCAAAAGTTTATTGTTTTCCGATCGTCCGATGCGTGGAAGTGTTCCGTTTGTGTTTTGACAGCGTTTTTGTGCGGTTTTGATAGACGTCGTCTGGACATTGTTTTATTTCGCGGCATCGGTCTCTACGTGCGAAAGCAAACATTGATGTATTTTAATATCTGGCCCGCGTGCCGGCATCGTTAGCAGGAGATGAAGGAGTCGTGTGCGGATATTATTTTGCGAAACGGATAAACAAGCGACGGCGTGTGAAAGTGAAAAGTTTTCAGAATAATGAGAAATGCGTGACTTGTGCCAAAATATCAACGAATCATTATGTTGTGTGCATATTTATCAAAGTCTGTTGTATAAAAGTGATTTGACAGCTCTCCATTCATGTCAAGGAGATTCTTTGGAACTTGTATCCTGAAACGCGATTTGCATCCAGACCAATATTTTATGGTAAATATCATCCAAATATTATTATTAAACGGAAAACAATTCATGGTCATTGATATTTTTAAAATTTTATTAAGTAGGTATTTAATATTAAAAAATACCTATCCATTATTTGAAAGTGAATATGTAGGTACCTATGTACCTAATCACATTGATAAGATAATTTCTTATAGTAAAGAAAAAATAACTTATAATAAAAAAAGTAATCATTATACAATATTAATTTCTCTTGTCTGAAAAGATTTCCTTTTTTTTTTTTAATTATTTAAAGTTTATTGTAAATTTGTAACATTATCTCTAGCGTCTGTTTTTATTTATGAGGAGCCAAATTATATTAAATAATATCCAAGTACACAATTCATTAAATTAATATTATGTATACTTATGTTTTTAATGATTCATAACTTGTCCCATGACATTTCATACAAAAGTGTAGAAAACCCTTTCAAGTCTCCCCCACGACGTTCTTGCTAAACAGCTTTAAAATAAGCATGTAAATTTAAAGTTATCATTTTCACATACCCTCAAACCTTATAAATATTATTCATTTAGTACTTATATACATTTCAAAAAATACGCCAAATATATATGTGTAGGACCGCATTTAAAAGAATGTGCACAAAAAAAAGTGTGTTGTTACGATGCAAAAATAAACACAAAATAAGTTTTTCTAGTAAGTAACATTTTTTAAACTAAAATATATATAATTATTTGGAATATCATATTGAGGCTTGTAATACGGGCTTGCCAGGAAACTTTCAGCCGCTTTCTTCTTACCGGACAAAGCTAGGGAATGGTCTTTTGATTGTGGTCGACCTATAGATATGTACAGTGGACCCTTAGTATTCGTCATTAATCTGTTTCCGTGGGATGGATGAATATCAAAACTAGGACGAATATCAAACGATTTTTTTTCATAGGAATTAACTAAAAATGATTCAATCTGTTCTCAGACCTGCCCAGACCAGAATCCTGACTAACTATCTCTAAGCAAACAAAAAAATAACTAAAAAATCGATCTCAGAAATCATCGCAAATGCATTTTAATTGCAAATTAAGCGCTACTTATTATAATGCTTAACCGGTATGACAGAGACTTACTCGTCGCGATGCCGTTAAATATACTTTAGGCCTACAAAAATACACATTGTTGTTAAAGATTTTTATATTATAGCGATTAAGGTAAGTGTTCGAACATGTTTTATTTATCTAAAAAATAGCTGAAAAAATTTGTAAATGTTAAACATAAATAAAGCAGCAAAGGAGAGTGACTGCGTGCACTTTTTTTAATCACCGCCCGAGACTCATGTGGCAGGTAGGACGAATAACGACTATTCGGGCGAAAATCAAATAAAAATTTCAACGAAAAAAAGGACGATTATCGAGAATACACTGTATTTGTATATTTACTCGTATAGCTATGTTGTTATGTTAGAAGGACATGAATAGAAGCTGAAAAATATTAATTTGTTTATGAACTAAAAATATATTTGTTCTGTGTTTTTATTCTTTAGCTAATGGAAATTCATCAAAATCAAAAGGAGCAATTATCCGTAGTATCTACCTACATAGATATTTGCAAAAAGTAAAAGTAAAATAAATGTGAAATATCTTCGATTTATTTAAAAATGTTGTGGTTGGAAATATTAAAAATTAAAACAGCAGATATCTGATCACAAATTTAGAAAAAAAGTTTAATCGCGAGCAACGTGGGTGGCCTGCTACGGACCTGGATCCTGTATTAATTAATCAGGTTTCTGTTGTTTTAAAAATATACATTTATTACACATTTAATGAAAACATTAAATTTTATAAAAATACCTAATAAGTTTGAATTGTGTAAATACAAGATTAAAATTAAAAATTATCAAGCATTTTCTAAAGCAGTAATGACTCAGATAGTGTGTTGTTTGATGTGGAGATTAAACATATTTAGAAAGTTGAAAAAAAACATGGGCTATTGTTTAATGTAGTATATTATGCATTTAGTTATGCACAATAGATATGGTTTATAAAAATATTTTTACAAGAATACTTATGTCTGCAATATGATTTCTTGTGTATGACTCCAAACTTCCTGATTGAATCTTAATTATCATACTGCTTCAGATTAACTAATTACCCAAATAAATATTAACAGATTTAGGACTTAAATAGTTTAAGATGACATTGGCGTACCTATTATATATTTTACTTTAAATTAAAATTAAAATGATCAGGTAACGTAAATATTGATGGATGGTCTTATTAAAGCTCCCATTATCGAGGAGCGTGCATAAGAAGATGTTTGAATGTGGCCGAAGCAAAAGTTTTGTATTAGGATAGGAAAATGTGGCGTTCTATCCTTTCTGCCTACCTCTGCGTGAATCGGCGTGACGGTTAGTTAGTTCTATACAGGGTGTCTCGTAGCTAGAAGCAAAAACTTTGCGAGTGGTTTCCTGCCTTGACGATGAGTCGAAACTGTTCAAGCAACCGTGACAAAATATAAATAGTTATGTAGATATGTAATATTAAAGTTTGCATTTTTTTCAATATTTTTGACTTATTTTTTGCAAAAAGTTAAACTATCATTACAGTAAAATATATTAGTTATGAAAAATTTGTTCGCTTCAATACAACTCAAATAAAATGAAAAAAACCTTTTAAAAAATTCTATTTTCATTTTTTGCAAAGTTTTTATCATTGTATTCGACTTGTATTAAAGCGAATGATTTTTTCGTAATCAATATAAGTTGCAAAGATTAGGTCAAATATTGAAAATATTGAAAAAAATGCGAATTTTGATATTGCGTATTTCCATAACTATTGATATTAATTGGGTCATGGTTGCTTGAACAATTTCGGCTCATTATCAAAGCACAAATCCACCTGTAAAGTTTTTTCTTATAGCTACGAGACACCCATATAAATCTGCTGAAAAAGAAATTAAACATTAAAAAAATGATTAACAGAAAAAATAAAGACACATTTCAAAAAATTATCAACTATAACAACGAATTTAAAAAACCATGTACATAATTTTTTATAGTGTTGGTGAGGGACTTAATGTGTATGTCGCACCCCGAAATAGTGGTTTATCTAATTTATTATTATTTATTTATTATTATTTTCCTGATTTAGGCATATGTTACACTTTGGTACCGGAAAATTATAAGTAAAGAGATTCAGGAATTTGTTAAATTTCTTATTTGAATGCGCTAGTTAGTGCTTGCATACCTCAGAATGCAACAGACATATAATTGGAGAATGAGAGTACAGAGTTATGATTCAAGCGAATGATTCATTTTATATTTCTCAATAATACGTGTGTGATAAAATATGTTTTGAAATCATTCTGCATAATAAAATAAAAGTGATAATCGTTGTATTATTTGATTTTAAATTCGGTTGCTTAAAACAATTTAGATATTAAATCCTGTATACCTACATAGATGTGAGAGTATTTAACGCAGGTATTAGAGAATCAGTTATTCCTATTAACACCACATGACGAAATATTAGGGTTGCCAATGAAATAATTTGTCCTACGTCTACGAATATAAGGGCATTAAACCGTTAAGTATATTATTAACATTCATACTGCTATTATTATTTTAATGTTTCAATTATGGCAGTATTTATTTTAATTTAATTTTAACACTACAATCTTTACTGTATCTTATCTTTACTGTAGCGAATCACACCACAAGAAAATATATAGATGTATTGTGATTTACCGGGAATCGAAGCCGAAACCTACGGAATGAGAAGCCAGTGTCATACCCACTAGATTATACGAGCCGCCATATTAATTAATTACTATTGATCTAAAGTATTTAGATAAAGTCATAAATGATAAAAATTAATGTTCGATGACAAGTTGTAGATATCGGATCAGCCTACATCGATTAATAAGGGGTTCTTTGCGTTATATTGGTCACGTAATTATCCATAAAAATATGCATAAAACTGTCATACATGTGCAAAATATATCAAAATTTAGCTGCGTATCTAAGAAACTTTTCGCGTGATCTAAAAATACTGATTTCGGATAACGCGGCGAAATATTCATCTTTTGTAATTTGTATTCTTACGGTGTCAGCCCTGTATTTTATGGATAGCGATATATATAATATTTACGATTATTTCACTACAGAAGTCGCCAGTCGCGGTGGTTCACTCGGATGATGATGCAAGCAGTCCTCAAATGATTTTCCAAGATTAATGTTCCCAGCGAGAGTCCGAGTGTTGGAATGGAGCCAAAGCTTAAAACTGCACACCTATTTGACATTTCAGGGGTTATTGCTTGTGCATACCTTTCTTGCACGTCCTTTACATTGTTTATGACATCCGTCATTCAATACCATGATCTCATAATCTCGCTGCGAGCCTGTTACATACACACTTCATACGTCGGTATTGTTATACTTATATTAAATCTTTCATACTTGATATATCTATTATCTATTATTGTTAATTTGTAAATTTATTTCATACTTCTATTTCGGATTCGTTTTGTAGTCATTGGCAAGCGAAGATATTTTATTCTAAAAAGTAATATTATTTTTATAAATGATGTTATATTTTTAATTTTGTAAATTTTATTTTAGTTTAGTTAGGGAATATCGAATACTCAATAGTCGAATATAAATAATAACGATATTCTCTAACTAAACTAAAATAAAAATCGGGTTAACCGATTATGTCCAATGACATAATGGGTTAACCCGACTTCTCTAGTACAGACTTCGGTCTAGAGACAGCGAATATCTTTTACACAAAACTAAAATACAATTATGAAATTCACTGAAAAATTAAACAAATGATATGTAAAAGTATATAACTCTGTACTCACTGTGTATGCTTAGATAAATAATGTAATAATATAATATATTAATAAATAGTGTAATATATGAAGTTAAAAATTGAAAATATTGATTTTCAGACGTATTCTAGTAGATATGTAATAATTCGAAAGAATATCATATACACGTTAATAAGAAATATTGCTTAAAACACTCTGAAAAATAAAATATAGAAGTATCATTACCGTTGCAAAATCTATGTATACTAACTTGTTAATGAGAAAAAAATGATGTCTCTAGCAGTGCAATATATGAAATGTTCTTGATTCGAAACAAATATAAAACTTTCAAAAATTTGATAATGTGTTGATTTTCTTACGATGAATTGGTGAACGTTGCATTGTGTAGAGTGATCACTTAAGCCAGATCATACAAGTTGTAAGCCCTGAGCCATCATATACGAGACTTCCATCACTGTCTCTGTAACACTTCTATAATTTATCCTTCATTAAATAAATAAGCATTTTATGAAAGTTTTTCAAACTTAAGAAATATATTTACAAGCTTCGGATTAGCTGTTAGCCAACGATTTCTGGACCACACTCAGAAATATTTAAATTCTATTCAATGCTGATGACTCAGCGCTCATTTTCTATTGTAAAATATCGTTTACAATGAAGACCGTTTATTAATTGTAGTTAACAATAATTTGATTATAATTTAGCAGTGCTGGAAAATTCACAAAAGTAATTGCTGCGTGTTTCACAGTTTTTTCAGTCTGTCGGCAAGAAGCTGTCAGAGGAGTGCATTCAATATTTAAATTATAATAAATAAGTAACAAGTATATTAAAAAGTAATGATTCAACCTCAATAATATCGAAATTCCACAAAAATTACGGAAAAAGACAATCTGAGAAGATTGCAAAAAAAGGAGCATTGCGAACACTGTCGGCAAGAAGCTGTCAGAGGAGTACATTCAATATTTAAATTATAATAAATAAGTAACAAGTATATCAAAAAATGATTCAACCTCAATAATATCGAAATTCCACAAAAATTACGGCAAAAGACAGTCTGAGAAGATTGCAAAAAAAGGAACATTGCAAAAGCAATATAAGATAAAAATAATGAGAAAAGCAATAGATTAAGAGAGCATACAAGCGTAATAAGTTATTACCTACTGAAATCTATTCAACATTAATTTGGTGTTGATAAAATCTGAGTAGCGTTTTAAAATAATATCGAGTTAACGAAGATGTCCGCATCACCTATCGATACTTTGCGAAGTGCGTTGTATCATTTATGCAGAGTGCCTGAAATATCATCGCATATTTGAATGAAAACCAATCTAGATTGTATCCCAAAATACAAAAACATCTCAGTCAAGACTGCTTTATGAAAAAACGAGGGACTGGAAAACAAAAATGGAGAGTTTAAATTTTGAGACAAATATTTTGACATCAGGTGTTTCCAAGATGCCATGATGATAACTTGTTGGTTTAATGGTCATGACGCACGCCCAGTGATCTGGTAGTCGGTGGGTCGATCCCCATTTCAGGACGCCAGCAACTTGGTCCTATTTTCATAGCACAAACATTAAGCTTAGTTTGAAAATAGTAAGAATGTTGATGCGACAGGTATTCCGCACCTAAAATAAAATATATATTAGGTCCTTACATATTAAATTGGCGTTTAGTATGGGAGGAACATAAAGCCGATTTTTTTTTATTATAATATATTTATTTAATCAAAGTACGTACCATTGCTATGTATGCACTTTTGCCATCTCATAGGTAGTTCATCGAACCCTTTACTAAAAAAACCATTCGGACGGGAATCAATAAAATCTTTGAAGGCGGTTTGGACTGCCCCATCGGAGTTGAATTTTTTCCTTTGCAAGAAGTTATCCAAATTTCGAAAAAAATGGTAATCTGTTGGGGCAAGGTCCGGAGAGTACGGTGGATGTCTTAGACATTCCAATTGAAGCTCCTCTAATTTGGTAGCCGTCTGTTGTGCAGTGTGTGGTCTAGCGTTATCATGAAGCAGCAGTGGCCTAGAGCGATTAACCAGCCTCGGTTGTTTAGCAGCAAGCTTTTCCATCATGGTTTGCAGTTGCTGACAATAGACATCTGCCGTAATCGTCTGGCCAGATTTAAGAAAGCTGTAGTGAACGACACCAGCACTAGTCCACCAAACGCTCACAAGTAACTTTTTTGGAGTCAATTTTCGCTTGGGGCATGGTTTGGCTGGTTCGGCAGGGTTCAGGCATTGCGATGAGCGCTTCCGATTATCGTACAGGATCCACTTTTCATCACAGGTAATGATTCGATTAAAAATCCCTTCATTATTGTGCCGGTTGAGTAATGCAACGCAGCAGTCAACGCGCGTTTGTTGATTTCCTTCACTCAATTCGTGAGGTACCCACCTTTCAAGCTTTTTCACCTTACCAATTTGCTTCAAGTGGATTAAAACAGTTTTATCACTAACACCGCAGCCTGCAGCTAACTCGGATGTGGGTTGCGATGGATCCGCTTCCACAATAGCCTTCAATTCTTCAATATCAACTTTGGTCTCCGGCCGTCCACGGGGCTTGTTCTGCAGGTCGAAATTTCCAGAACGAAAATGTTGGAACCAAAAACGCACTGTGTTTTCTTTTGCGGCACCGTCGCCATACACATCATTAATCCTTCGAGCCGTTTCTGCAGCACTGGTGCCACGGTGGAACTCGTACTCGTAAATAAGCGATATTTCAAGGTTTTCATTTTGTAAACTGAGTGACGCAAAGAAAAAAACAATTGAGGAAAAAACAAATGAATTATAATTTTCAAAACACAAATACATGAGTAAATAGCTGTATAAATTTGGATTTGGAATTCCTAACCAAAGAGAAGATATTTGAGATCAAATTTTCCAGTACGGCAAAACGCCAATTTCATATGTAAGGACCTAATATTAAAATAAAAAAAACGTACTCAAGGACTTGGGTACGAAATGGTTGAAAAATTACTTCTAATAATACACAAATTAATCAATTCTTCTCTTCGAAAAAAAATGCATCGTTATGGCATTCCGACCCTTTGATCATCATTTACCATATATATATATTTATCATATACACCAGTACGATTAAGATACTACGTAAATTAATTAAATTAGAATTTTGTGGCATTTATTAAATTAACATTGAAATCAGCAGTAGGTACATTCAACGCATTTTAATAAATTAAGATAGAATATTTAAAATAGATATATGTTTATAATAGAAAATAAATTAAAATTTTATACGCTTTATTTTTTCGAACAAAATAAATGTTTAATTATCTATGGCTGCCGAATTTAACTCTATTTCGCCATTATTTGCACAATGAAATAATTTAGAGACGCGAATGCCTAGATATTAAATTTCTTCATAAGATATTAAATGACAATGTGAATTGTATTGGTTTATTATCATGTATAGATTTTAATGAACCAACCCGTTGTTCATGTGTACAGCTAGCTCTTTAGCTACCCAAAAAATATATAACTCAGGCCGCAAGAAATCTTCGCAGTTATCTTTTCAGCAGCTACTAGTTGCAACTAAAACAGGTATAGAATAGACGAGTCTAAGTCCTAAATAAATAATTTGCAAATTGATTAGAAAATGATCACAGTTTTGATAAAAATTTATTTTACACAAATAATTTTGGTCTGAAATTGGATAATTTAGAATCATTAGAAATTAGTAAAGCATGTATGTAATAGTAAACAAAATATTATTGATAATCAATTAAATTTAACTACTAACTACCAATTCTAAAATTTTTCCCATAATTGCGAGTAATCAAGAACATCAGCAATAATGTATAAAAATAATTTTTCAAATAATTTAGAAAAACAAAAGACATTATTCATTTTGATATTTTGACATATACCTACTTATGTAACACCCTGACGATGGAAAGGTTTTTCCGAAACATGTAGGTGTAATTAATCAAATAATATAAGTAGGTAGATACATACAAATAATACAATCAACATTTAAAAAATGTCAATCTACAATGTTGCTGAATCAATTGAAAAAAGTAACATCCACAAATTATTAATTTTTGAAAATTTGTTTCAAATCAATTTCCATCACATATTCAAATGGACTATGGTAGAGACATCTATAGTCCTTCACATGACATAGTTAGTACCTATACATAGATTTTCGCCGTTGGTAATGCCACCCTATAAAGACCTATACGCGTTTTCCATATAATTAGTTTCGTTTCTTTTAGACTTCTGTAAATTATCTTAATAAAAATTTATCTGTCAATTTATTCAAATTATTTTTCAGTTAACTCCAAATAGTACCTTCCAAGTACATACATTTTATTTAAAATGTTTTAACTTTATTTCACCCTTTTATTCCATAAAAAATATCTCAATCTATCGGTGCAAAAATATGCCAAAAGTATTTTAATTTAGAATATTTAAATTTTTACTCCCTTTCTTTTAACTCGTAGCGTCTGCTTGTCTGCCGAAAAAAGTTTGGATCGATTTTTAACCCTTTTTCCGTGATCCAATTGAGCTAAAACTTTACATGCAGACTCGTGGTGACGATAAAAATGTTCTAACTAATTATTGTTTTAAAAAAATAATTATAGTATAATTTTGGATTTTTTGAAATTTTAAACGTTTTTTCAAATTGGAAACCATACAAATGAGAAAGGAGCCCGACGCGTGGAGAAGGCGCAATTGGGCCATTCCTTTACCGAATGTAAAAAATAATAATACATTTAGGTGTTGTCTGCTGGTTTATGTTTTTTAGGGTATAGTGCCGTGTTTTGTGACCTTTCTGGCCGACGTTTCATCAGGGCTGATGTCTATGATGATGGACCTTGCAATGGGATCCGAAACGTCGGCCAGACATGTCGTAAAAACACGGCGTAATGCCCCAGAAAACTCAAACCAGTAAGTTCTAAACGGCCGTAAAAATCTAAGAACATTCTTATGTAGGTGTTACTTTATTAAGAATATTTCAGTAAGCAAATTATTATCTTTCCGATATTCCAAATGCGTATTATGAACATATTTCGTTTTTATATTTTCTCACCAAATATGGTTTTCATTTAAGTAACTCCACGCTTATTCAATTCAATCGTAAATTAAAATGGATAGAGTTTTCGACACAGCCATTAAATAAACAGGTAATGAAAATTGTAATAAATTCAACAAATTAGGTATAGAGTTGTGTTCCGAAAGAATGTTCGTTTAATGAGATTATTTAGTGTGTTCTATCGTATAAATGGTAACCGGAGCTAGCAGATCTGTATCTAACACACCATTCCGTTTATTATTTACAACGTATAAGGTTGTGTACCGTTTGGATTGTTTATGGAAAATTAGTGATGTGAAATTATTGTGAAAGTTCACGCGTCGTTAGAATTTTTTTAATGTACGTTCACGTTACAGAATAAAATACAATTAAACCTCATGAACGAATTTTTTACTGATTACTCGTGTAAATGGAAACAAATTACATTTTTTTTTTTAAATATTATTTTCTGTCTTTTCGAAAATATCTACATATTAATTAATATTGAAAAATTTAGCACATCAGTGTACGTATGACATATTCCAAAATAAAAATAGGAATTTAATTAGTTCAGCAAAAAGCAACTAAAAGTTTATTATTATTTCGAATTGTTAAGCATGCTATTCAGTACTGGATAGTGAGATAGGTATTCTGTAGACGTTCATAAATAAAAATTATACTTATTCGAAAACGTTTTTTATTTTTATTTAATTTAATATATGGTATAAATACAATTTTTATATATTTACATATCAAAATGACATTTTTTTAAATACTTTGTAGTCATGTAGACCTCATCAGTGAAGAGAAGCTTTTGAGTCTGATGACGGAGCCTCACTTCTTATTTCATATATAGGTACATATGCGAGTCATTTAATAATACTATAATAAAAGGTAATTTGATAATGAAATATTGAAGTGTTTTGAAAAAAGCTATAGGTTTAAATGATTTATAATTGAAGTTAAATTTTAGGAAGGTTTTAATTTTTTTGATTTGCTCTGAAAGGTTACTGATGCAGCATTTCTCGATAGGTAAATTATTCTAGTAGTTAATGGCTTTATAAATATAGTGGTTCTGCATCTAGGTTGTTTTAAAATTAGACATTATGAATTGGTTTCCATTTCTCATAAGCTTGAAGTACTCCTGGTTTTCTGTAAGGTTTTTTTCTTTGCATATTTTCAATATGGAAACTTGCTTGAAAATATCATCCACGTTTGGTACTGCAAACAATTTAAAAAGACCTTTAGTTGAAAAGGTATTTTTTTTCAATATTACTTTAATAATGATCCTTTGTGATATTTTTACTGAGTTTATATTTTTTATAAGAACCTCCCCATCCGATTACGCCGTATATGAGTAGAGAGTAAACAATAGCGTAATACACATTTTCAATAATTTTTGTACATAAAATATTTCTTAGTCTAACGAATATGTAGATACATTTCCTTATTCTTTTTACAAGTTATATGATGTGTCTATTCTACTTTAGGTGTTGATCAACGATCACACCAAGGTATACCAACATATTTATTAATTTGTAAAAATCTTGAACTGTAAAAAGGAGATAAACTGCCGATTATTTAGCATCTAGAATTTAAAAACTGTTGATCCAAACTATATTTATAAATATGTATTTTATTTATCAAGAACATAAACAGTAAATTATTCATACAACAATAAATAATCTTATTAAATATAAGAGACGTATTATCTATACCTACGATGATGGTGTTAAAATATATTTAAATATTTTTATTCGTATCAGTAAACTCAATAAGAAAACATCATTAACACAAAAGTAAAATAAAGATTTTCATAGTATAAAAATACCGTCGCATTGTGCGATTTAAATTATAGTAAAAGTAATATAAACATATTAATGCATTTTAAGATAAGTGAATTGAATGTAACACAGGTTTCGCTTTCACCCCAAGAAGGGTGCTTCGGAAATAATAATTATTATTGGTCTTTCCATTAATTTTCCATTTAAGAAAGACAATCGAATTAGTATGTGTAAGCCTTGGATACGACACACATTGTTTCGTTGTGTCGGTGTGTACGGGAATAAACACCAACACAACGAAACTGAGCCTCGCACGCACGGCTTATACGTACTAATTCGATTGTCTTTCTTAAATGAAAAGGACTCTGCCTGTATGGTGCTCATCAGAAGATGAAACAATCCTCATAATTTGTTAAATAGTAATTATTTTAAACATATTATCTCACGATTTTTATCATCAATTAGCAAAGTTCTAAAGGTAACTTAATAATATAAAATTTAATAATACAATTAATTCCATTATATATCAACGGAATGAATAATAATAACAATAATAATAATTTTATAATAATAATAATAATTATAATATTTGGATAATTTATATACCGCCGTTTTCATATGAACTCCCCTCAGGGGTTATTAAATACACTCATTATTACACATTAAAATTAAATATTTTACGAAACAACTTACTGGCTAAAATGTAGTGGAAAACATTAAGTAGGTACTATTGTTACAGATTGATTCTATGCATTTTTGTATGATTGTCTAAATAAGTGTGTCTTCGGTTGTTTATTGAAATGTGGTAAGCTCTCTGTTTGTATCAGTTTGTTTGGTAGTTTGAGTAAAGTAATGTGATGATTGCTACCTACCTCAGAACAAATATAGTGGGGCAGGTAGTGGCCTATAGGCTTGCTGAAATTATTTAATTCGATATTAATATTTTCCTGATTTATTTCTACAGTATTTAATACACTGAACTAAACAGAACTGATAAGAAATAAAAGTTAAATGATATTTATTTTATTTTATTATTTTTTAAAATAGAGATGCGAACACGAAAAACGCGTCTCATAAATATTTTTACTATTCTTAAACTAAGCCAATAGCCTGTATTATGAAATTAGGACTAACTTGCTGGTGTCCCGGAAAGAGCCTAGAGCCGCAGTCCACTAGATCACTAGGTGAGCGTCATGACCACTACACCAACGAGCTACTCATTATTTATTTATTTAACGCCCTTATGGGCTTTTACAAAATATACAAAATATAAATTAAAAAAAAATAACATTAGACAGATATACAGTTAAAAGGTACAAGTACATATAATAGAATTATGTAAATTTAAATTGCTGTTAAAGATTCAAGTGCATATAAAAAAAGAAACAAGTGAAATATTTAAATTATACATTTCCGTTACTTGTGTTTCTAAACTAGGGATTATTAACATTTACTATTAAAAATGATGAGTTCACCAGCGCATTGCAGAATTCCTTACCTCCATTTGCGAGCGACAACGACGCCAGCAGCAATGAATTGTATCGCACCGATTAAAGCGTATAATTTAGCGATTCCTTCTAGAATGCTACGGCCGCGTGAAATATCTCCTCAATACACAACGGGAAAAGTAACCGTTGCGTCCAGAAATATACGTGTATCCCGTATCCATTATTAAAGTAATATTAAACACATGCTAGTTTTCGGGCTTTCAAAAACAGATGTCGTCAATAAATCAATCGAGGGCCGGGAGATTGTTGCGAGACGGCCGGGAGTGTATTATTTGTCGCCCCGGCGTGAGAGTGTATTTTTGTTTGGCATTGTGTGCGGATGTGGCTGCGGCAGTGTACGCGGTCAGGGACTCCAAAACCTCTGAAGTAAGGGATTCAAATGGTTTCTTACAAAAATTATACAAACATAAGTATCAGAATTAATTAATTGAATGTTGCCGTTTGAAATCACCACTCGAAAATTAAATAGTTGTCTACCTTACAGATATATTTTAAATTTTTTTCTTATATTTTAGAGACTAAGCATTCAATTCAAGTCAATTTATTTAATAAATAACATATACCTACGTGACAAACTTACATTTAATTCGTACATGTTATTACGTATAATTAATATACATATATAATAATTCTTCGAAAGCATACGAGAATCCTGTAATTCAGTAAACCCCTTTAGAGATATGCAACAGATCAAAATCCAAAGTGATATTGTTCAGCATAGTAATAGCTCTTTTAACAGGCATAATCATTGGCGGGTTGGTCCTGTATATTTACTTACTTTCGCGCGCCACACTCTTCTGTCCTGACACACAAGTCTCGCCTCATCCACATTCATACATCTTTGCATGCAAGCTCGCTGGTTGTTGAGGCTTCTAACGGGAGACTTCTGGTATTTACAACTAGTATAGCTAAGCATACCCTGGAAAAGTCGGGTGGAGGCTAGTTAGTTACTCTAATATATAATTTTTCTCTAATGTATAATTTCGGATTTTTAGAAATTTTATTGGTTTTTTCAAATTGGAATCATTAGAAAAGTTTGATTAGCAACGGCGGCACGATAACGTCGCGGAATATTTTCTAAATTTGAATTACTCCGTCGGTGTACATAATAGGTACTTCACTACGAATGTGGAAAATCTAAATTGCCTGACAAATGTTTTTAGAATTTAATCTTCAAAGCAGGAAGTGTCTTATCAAAGCTCAAAACATCTGACATTTTAGAAATATATTAAATTACTGTAAGTTTAGTGTTATGTTATATGTTTTAATTCATCTTTAATTGTTGTTATATTTTACAAAGAAAGGGAGTATAATAATAACTTGGTTTTTATGGGTTACTTTTTTAAGTAATAAATAAATTCTATTTATTACTTTAATCGAGTTCTAAAAGGAATACGAAATTAATGGAATATCTTGATTATTTTATTTAAAATATGCTTATATGTATGTACACAACCCGTGTATGTCCTGTTTATCATTCAGTTGTCTCAAAATGATTTATTGCGATGAATATAATAAATATAATAATAGTGTAATCAAGGAACAATTTTTAAGTGTTTAGGTGCTCCGGGTAGCGGCTTATTTACTGAAATAATGATAAATAGTTTCTTCTGTAGTACTAAATAGTATACTTAATAAATTTTTGATAACGTTTCTATTCCGTAAATAGTGTCATTGAATACTGCATATTATTGTCTAAATGAGTAGTTTAGGTTTTGAGTCATGTGAAATAATTCATTATAATTTTTATACGGGTTTTTTTTACAAGATCGACAAAACAAATCACACAACTGCTATTCGGCAATTCTATTGAAGCAAGATAACATTTGGTGGTCACTGAAAATGAATTTTATTGGCATTTTATAGGTCGTAAATGAAGGTTCTATCTCGCTGTTAATAGCAGGAACTGATTAGGTACCCCAATAGGTGTTAATCGATCAAATTCCTAACGCGAATAAACTTATTTAATTAACTTATATAGGTATACATAAAGTAATTAGTGAAATGTATTCGTTACTACAGAATTGATTTGATAGATCAATTCACATCACATCAAGCACTCAAATTCAAACCAAACGTTTTTAAGAATAGTATTTTTTCTAATATTGACCATGACCACAACTTCTACGTTCAATCTTTCATTAAGATACGACATTTTATTGGTATATTATACAGCGTTTTATATGAAAAGTAACTACAACGACAATTATGTAGTCAAATAAAAATAATAACAGTAAGACGAAGTTTACAATATTTATTTTTTGAATGGATTACAGTATTACCTCACAGATGTTAAGCTACGTTCCAGTTTCTGTGCTTTGCTTTACACTATCCAGTTTTTTCGTGCTGTCTTTTAAAAAATATATTTGAAATAAAGTATATTATATGTAGATTCTCTAAAGTAATGAAGTAATAGATGATTTTAATGACTCTAAAAGTAAATATTGATGTGTTTTTTGTTCCTTTGAATTTTTATTTTTGTGTTGTATTTAGCTAAGCATATTAAACAGCGTTGTTTTTGGCTCTCATTCAACAATCTCTTTTTTATCCTTCCATACTTACCACGAAATATATCTACAGTCCATTCAATATAACTTTATACTATTAGCCATCATCCATTTTTCATATTAATCTGACATTATTATATTCGCTCAAATTGCCGGGATTGTCGGAAACTGCTGGCATTAAGCTTGTAAAAACTTCAGTAAAATCGTTTAAAATAATATTTTAAAATTTGTTTTTTTATATTTGATTGTGAGATGTGTTTCGAAATCTGATTGTTTACACAATATTTGCACATTTTTTTAGAAAACTGTTGTCTTATTGAAGCTTTCTCAAAAGAAAACTTTTAAAAATATAATAGGTTTATCAAATATATATTTTTTAAATTGTGCTGCTTAATCACTACTTGGATAGTTTAAAAAAATTAAAGTACAGTTACTATCAAAATATTGACATTTACTTCATCTTCTTTTGCGTAAAATTTTCTGAACAAATCACATTGAAATACCCCGGATTTTGCTGTTTCTCGTCCCTGCACAGTGTCCTGAATGCAAATATTATAATTAATCCATGACTAATTCACTTGAACATCGTCGGGATGTATGATTTCCATTAAAAAACACAAAAAACATTTTTTTTGCACCGTGTGGTAGATATTAGGTCTTATCATTAATTTCATTGTAATATAAAAGTGCAGATCAGACACAGCCAGTCATAAAGATGATGAAAATACTTCGGAAGAATATGCCCACTTGGTACTTACGCAGGATTATATTACCATATATTGTAATATACATACATATCTTTCTGTGTTCAAATTTACCTAATATTTTTTGGTGTTAACGACGGCTACAGCCAATAAATTTAAATACGTAGTACATAACTAAGAATTCTATCTTCTCTTTTAGTCATTGTTAGGTTTATAGCGAACGGGTCAGGTTAGGTTTTCTGTTTCTGGTGACTACAAATTTCGCAATAACCTAACCTAACCTAACCTAACCAATTTTTTACCACCTACTTTCAAATCTATCTGAACCTATTTCATTTAAAGTTTCTACAGGACCGAACCACATAAGTACCCTTGTCTTAATTCTGTTTATTATGTTTTTTCTTCTTTTTTGTCACTAATAATATAAAAAACATAACGTGTTTTCTACACATGATCCTAGTAGCAATACCAGATTTTTATTTAATTACATAGTAATTCATGTATTTCTTTTTTTACAAAATATTAAAGCATAATTTCGCAGTTACGATTCCGCTTAAATTTCCAAAAATTGGGTCCTTACATATGAAATTGACGTTTAGTATGGGAGGAACATAAAGCCGATTTTTTTTTATTATAATATATTTATTTAATCAAAGTATGTACCATTGCTATCTATGCACTTTTGCCATCTCATAGGTAGTTCATCGATCCCTTTACTAAAAAAAACATTCGGACGGGAATCAATAAAATCTTTGAAGGCGGTTTGGACTGCCCCATCGGAGTTGAATTTTTTCCTTTGCAAGAAGTTATCCAAATTTCGAAAAAAATGGTAATCTGTTGGGGCAAGGTCCGGAGAGTACGGTGGATGTCTTAGACATTCCAATTGAAGCTCCTCTAATTTGGTAGCCGTCTGTTGTGCAGTGTGTGGTCTAGCGTTATCATGAAGCAGCAGTGGCCTAGAGCGATTAACCAGCCTCGGTTGTTTAGCAGCTAGCTTTTCCATCATGGTTTGCAGTTGCTGACAATAGACATCTGCCGTAATCGTCTGGCCAGATTTAAGAAAGCTGTAGTGAACGACACCAGCACTAGTCCACCAAACGCTCACAAGTAACTTTTTTGGAGTCAATTTTCGCTTGGGGCATGGTTTGGCTGGTTCGGCAGGGTTCAGCCATTGCGATGAGCGCTTCCGATTATCGTACAGGATCCACTTTTCATCACAGGTAATGATTCGATTTAAAATCCCTTCATTATTGTGCCGGTTGAGTAATGCAACGCAGCAGTCAACGCGCGTTTGTTGATTTGCTTCACTCAATTCGTGAGGTACCCACCTTTCAAGCTTTTTCACCTTACCAATTTGCTTCAAGTGGATTAAAACAGTTTTATCACTAACACCGCAGCCTGCAGCTAACTCGGATGTGGTTTGCGATGGATCCGCTTCCACAATAGCCTTCAATTCTTCATTATCAACTTTGGTCTCCGGCCGTCCACGGGGCTTGTTCTGCAGGTCGAAATTTCCAGAACGAAAACGTTGGAACCAAAAACGCACTGTGTTTTCTTTCGCGGCACCGTCGCCATACACATCATTAATCCTTCGAGCCGTTTCTGCAGCACTGGTGCCACGGTGGAACTCATATTCGTAAATAACGCGATATTTCAAGTTTTTCATTTTGTAAACTGAGTGACGCAAAGAAAAAAACAATTGAGGAAAAAACAAATGAATTATAATTTTCAAAACACAAATACATGAGTAAATAGCTGTATAAATTTGGATTTGGAATTCCTAACTAAAGAGAAGATATTTGAGATCAAATTTGCCAGTACGGCAAAACGCCAATTTCACATGTAAGGACCTAATAAAATGCTTAAGCATTTTTATTCTGATTAATTTTTTTTAATAGAGATGCGAACACGTAGTACGTCTCGCATCAATATTCTTACCATTTCCAAATTAAGCTAAACGCTTATGCTATGAAAATAGGACTAATTTGCTGGTCTCGAGTGAGATTCGAACCCGCGACCTTTGGATAACGAGTCGAGAATCCTAACCACAAGACCAACAAGCTACTCAAAATTCAGAGCAATATATTTTGTTGCTGTTTATGTAGTCTTAACAAGTGGAATAAATAAAATACACAATCTTTGTAATGTTGTACATATCGCATTAAATCATTCATCTCTGTCCTTCCCGATCATTTAGTGAGGGATCTGGGGTAACAATGGAACACCCACGGTCCCATAAATTCATCGCTTTATATACGAACAGCTTCCTTTCAAGATGTTGTTCATGATACAAACTATATTTTTATTCAACTCGGCGAGAGATGTCGCGCAAATAAATGTCTTCTCGTTGCTTACAGTAACTGCAGAGTTACGAATTCATTTTTACTTCATCAGGAGTTGTATGCAAAAATATGCTAAGAAGATTTAACTAAAATATTATTGCGTGAAGATACTTTTAGATATTTTCTCGATGGCGTTGTTGAAAAATACGTGTGAGTTTTAGAGAGAGAGAGGATAGATAAAAAAAATATAAATTCTTCACCTAGTATGTCTGCCAATTAATTGTGTATTTATTGTAAGACACATGGTAATATTGCTTTATATCATATATGTTTGTTTAGGATATCCAACGGATTTAAAAATAATTTATTTAAATACAGTAATTCGATGAATGATAATAATTAAATAAAGAAAGCTAGGGTATGTTATTACCAAATAAATTAATGCTATTTAAATATTTTGTTTTGTATAAGTTACGACTCGGATATCATGACATATTAAAAAAAACTATTTTAGATTCTGTAAGGTATTATTTTCCGTGTTGTTAGTAGGTTTAAAATAAAAAAGGTAATTCGATGAATGATAATAATTAAATAAAGAAAGCTAGGGTACGTTATTACCAAATAAATTAATGCTATTTAAATATTTGGTTTTGTATATGTTACGACTCGGATATCATGACATATTAAAAAAAACTATTTTAGATTCAGTAAGGTATTATTTTCCGTGTTGTTAGTAGGTTTAAAATAAAAAAGGCGAAATATGTATTTTGTAGGAACAATCATCAGTTTCTTTGATTAGTTGGAAAAATGTTATCTTTTCAGGTCTTTAATAAATAAAATACTTAGGTATCTATACCTATAAAACTCAATGTCTGTCTGTCTGTCTGTTCTCTATACAAATCCACACCGATTGTCCGATTCGATTCAAATTTTGCATATTTATGCTTTAGGACTCAGCGGGTAATATAGGCAACATTTCCCCCCTATTCTCATACCCCTTCCCCACCCCTGACATGTTTTGGATGCAAATCTGTACCGTTTGATCGAACGAACTCAAAATTTGGAATTTTATTTTTAAAGACTCGGCGGGAAATATATGTGACATTTCCCCCCCTTTTTTAATCCTTCCCTTCCCTGATATATTTTATAGGTAAATTTGTACTTTTCGACCGATCGCACTCAAAATTTGGAAAATTATTCTTTAGGATCCGGCGGTTAACATATTCCACATTTTCCCCCTATTCTTTCAACCCTCTGCTGATATATTTTAGATGTACCATTTGACCGATCGGACTCAATATTTGTAAAATTATTCTTATGGACTCGGTGGGTAATATATGCGACATTTTCCCCCTCATCTTTTACCCTTTTCCTTCCCCCTGACACATTTTCGATGCAAATCTGTACCGTTTGACCGATCGGACTCAAAATTTGTAAACTTATTCTCTAGAACTCGGCGGGTAATATATGCGACATTTCCCTCCTATTCTTTTAACCCTTCCCCTCCCCTGATATATTTTTCTAGGTAAATCTGTACCTTTCGGCCGATCGGATCTCAAAATTTGTAAACTTATTCGTTACGACTCGGCAGGTAACATATGCGACATACCCCCTATTCTTTTAACCCTTCCCCTCCGCTTTATACTTTCGATTCAAATCTATACCATTCGAATCGAATCTTTGTTTACTCTCACAAATTTATTTTAAACTTAATCCTAAACCCGTGCAACGCCGGGTAAGGGCAGCTAGTATAAAATAAAATAGAAAATGCCAAAACAAATATTATTGTACCTTATGTCTAGGGGGTAGGGGTCGCCTGAGACAAAGATTACCGTGACCTATATACGGGGAGTAGGATTCACCCAAGACAAAAATTGTATTAACACCAACATATGTTGTGGTACGTGATTGGTTATCAAGTATTGAAATAGCGCAGTACAGCAGCAGATGGAAGCGCATTGTCGAGATTTTAGGGCATTGACCCCCCAAGAGCAGGGGGACGAAGGCTAATATATTTTTTTAAATTCACGGGTTTCATAAAAATTTTCTTAATTTCTAATCAATTTACCGGACGAAGAGTGCGGGCAATTATTTAATTATTGCAGACATTTTTCCCTCACAGCCCGTCTTCCCACCGCGGCGTCTTCCCCCCTCCGGGCCCGCGCCGCCCCTCCCTACGGCCCGGCAGCCACGTCATGACTGTAATTAACATCGGCCATAAATCGGCCGTTACTGTCATATCATATTGATTTAATCGCCATGTCCGCCGTCATCCAGCCGGGCCAATTACCGGGGGTTGGTTCCTGCCTACCTAGTGCCTTACGGTCCCGTCTCCACGCAGAATATGCGTATTGACTGGTGATGAAATAAACTGTGATTGTGTGAACGGTGATCGATTGTAACGATGATTGGTTACTGTGATTTAACGGATAGAGATTTAGTTTCTACTTTACCGTAGATTGCTCGTCGAATCAGTTAACAATTATCGTCAAAGTCAAACATGAATCTTCACAGTCAAAATCGTAGTTTATGGCGTCACTAGTACTTACTATCATGATTGTGTAAAATATAATTACATGTAAATATTTGAAACTCTTATGCCGCGTATACAAAGGCTAGGAGTTTCGCCTCGAAATTGGGAAAAAGAAGTACAGAGTTGAGCATTTAGTGAGCGATAGTTGAACTATCGTAGCGATCTTTACTGACAAATATTTATAGTATTTTCCGGTTGAGTTTTATAGGATATTCTGCCGTGTTTCTAGGGTCCCCATCATCAGGACATAGCATTTTAATAGCATTATTTTTTTTAACCGATGTAAAATAATTCGAGTAGAATTCCTTCGTTTTCGGTTATATATCACACGTCAGACATTAAAACCATTTATTATTTTAGGTTCCATTGCTGTTCACAAAATATTATGTTTTAGTAAGTATTTAGACTACTTGCCTTATTGGAGGAACTATTCTGATATAATATTGTGAATCCACACATGTATCTACATTGGTATCTTTTATAAGTTATGAGTAGAAGTTAATCCACCTTATGAAGAAAGTAGTAGGTATCTTACCGGTTATTTCTTTTGATGGAGAATGAAAGCAACATCGAATTAATTCTTCTTCAACGATTTTTTACTCTTTTTATGTTTTCCGATGCAATTTTCATCGTGTAGATAAGCTTAGACTGGAAAACCCCATAAAAATATACTATCATCGCAATAATAATGAAAATACATTATTTACGTTAAAATATTTCTGCATTTGCTGTTTGTTCAAATTAAAAACTGCAAGCAGTCTTCAAATTCGTGTTTCGATCTAAAAAAGTACTTGTCTCTTCCTACTTAATTAAATTGACGTTTCAGACTGCAAGAACAAAGAATAGCTTCAAGATAGGGGGGGTGAAGGAAAATTTAACATTACTGGTATTCTCAAGTTTGATGTCCCCAGTCGAAAAGTGACGACAATCTGAGTCTCTTTTAATTAATCTCTTTCCTATTCAACTGACTGATATCGCTTTGTCTAATAAATGTCACCGATCAATAGCTACGAAGTCTAATAAATTTAATTAAATGCTAGTTGGGAAACGGAAAACTACGTAAACTGTACGAAGATATCTTAATAATATAATTATTTTATTAAATAAGAGTTCTAGAAGAAAATTACGAATCCATCGTCTAAAAATATAATTTTAGAGTAAGAGCAATCAAAGATTTGTGGCATCATTTTATAAATAAAATAATAAAAAAATTGTATTTATAACACTTTAAGTGTGGTTAAAACAAAGTTTAATTATTTAATTTAATAGATGTATCTCATTATTTATATAAATAATAGGAATATTCCTGAAAAATAGTATTTTTAGAATGCTACGTATATTTAGCCCATTCGTTTAGTTTCTTTTAAATTGAGAAGATGATTTGTAATTATATACATACGTACGTTTGAAGTTGTTAGAGAGTGAAATTTATTCGAACATTGGGTAAATTGATTAAATGAGAAATAAAAAATTGTGTGAGAAAGAAATTGTTTAACTAAAATCGGCAGTGTGGGATTTGGGTAAGATGTAATAGAATGAATCAGGTAGAATGATGGATGTGAGCAGATCATGTGGTGAGTGACTCGATAAATTTTAATTAATTCACATCATTCAGTTTACACATTCCCGTACACATACAACTAGTTATATATAAAGTGTATCTAAACGAAGCAATTAATTTAAATTCACATGCAAATTTATATAGAAACCAAGATAATACTTACATATTATATTAAATGATAAGATGTTAATGCAAGTTAGTTAACAATGTAAAACTGTAAATATATGTTAAGAAGTGTTAATTAATTGTTGCCGTTAGTTCTCACGCCAAATTTAACAATATATGGTTGCGGAATGTGAAGATGTATGTGTTGCATAAATACTAAACTTACACATTTTTTGCAATCAGCACATTCATTAAAGGTGCCGAGCTGAAGATACCTGTGGCTGTAGAAAAGTCAAGTGCGAATAACGGGACAAGACATATGGTAATAAAGTATTTATATATATATATATACATAAACAATCGGATGGGAAAAGATTTCGTATATTTTTAGAATTCAAATAACCGCTTTCGTACGCAAAATGTTTAAATTATTGTCAAAATGGCAGTACATGCAGGTCCGTCATTCTTTTTCAGTCAGAAAATTTTCCGGTTAGGTATTGTGACTTACTATAAACATTTTAACATTCACTTACGCTCGGTTTTACTGCTTATTCTGTTAGTATCTAAATTACACTCGTTAAATTTCATTTATTCAGCAATACAATTTCAATATACAATACGATATAATAGAACAATACTACCTACGTTCGCACATCGCGAATTAAGGTATCTTTAAGTTCAAAATTTGATGTTGACGAAGAGAAATCACGAAAATTAATCAATGATATACTCCTGACCACCTATATATTTGAGGAATGAGAGAGGAATGAAAATATATTATGTTGATTCGGAATTATAAAAAAAAATCGAAAAGCAAAAAATAAAACGTCTAACCATAAGATATCAGGTAGCTAGCTAGCTAGCTAGTAGTCGTGACAATACCTTTTATGATACTAAAATAACTGTTATGAATCATCCTTCTGACACCACAAGCGACAGGAACAAGTAGCCAACCACCGCTTAAACCGCCCAACAT
Source organism: Agrypnia vestita (assembly GCA_016648135.1). Lineage (NCBI taxonomy): Eukaryota > Metazoa > Arthropoda > Insecta > Trichoptera > Phryganeidae > Agrypnia > Agrypnia vestita. The sequence goes on along the minus strand of JADDOH010000304.1, from coordinate 461,261 downwards.
TAAAAGAAAATCGGTCAACAACACGCGATTTTTTATACCTACTTACACAATAGCTTGAAAAGAAACGTTGAAATTACAAGTAAATATTTACATCAACATGGTTTATTAATCAGAGCATCAAGGAATCTTAACTGCAATTTAATGATGGGATGTAATAAAATATCAAAAATAATAATTTCGTTTCGAATTGACGGCAAAAAAAACAAATTAAACGGCCGAAGGTGGGGGGGCTTGAACCCCGAGCCAGCAAACCCGAACCGGTCGCTCTACGCATGTTGCCAAAAAGATATGTAGGTACTATAAATATATATACCAGGGCTAGCAGAGATGCGAACTACTTCATGTTCCGCCCAGCACAATCGCCAGTAGCATTAACTACCGGCAAGGGAAAAAAATATTTTGATAAAAGTCGTTTTATTTTTATTACTATTTCACGGGTGTCGGTTTTAAATCAGTAAATACTTATAATTTAGGAACCGGCATGTAAAAGTACTGTCATTTTTGACGGGTCAGTATTAAAATAAATTTGCATAAAGGTATAGAGCTTAGCAAAGACGCTTAAAGCTATATAGTTGGATAATATTTCACACACATTCATTTCTTAATTTGAAAATCTTATACATACTTATTACATAACATCATGGCTTTATTTCCGTCTAATCGCTTAGATCGCTGAAGTAAAATGTAAGTTTAGTTAAATGTGGTAAAATCTAACTAATTGACCATCAAGACGTTTCCCAGAGGGGTAACAGAGAGGATAGAACGCCACACTCTTTTGTCTTTTTACGCCATTTTTACTTCGTCCACTTTCATAAATCTTCTCAAACGTCTAACAGATCTATCCTTCAAATTTTGATTTATGTGGCCTTTACAGGTCTTCTATCTATCACGCTACATTCTAATTCATTCATTCTCCACTCTATCGTACAAAGAGATTTTCACTCATACGTCTAAGCGGTCGCATTCTACCGCATTCAGTCTACTTTCGTTGTTTTCTGCCAATTCCAGGTTTCACTTTCATACATCAGTGTTGGCACTACAACTCCATTACATACCGCTAGTCTTGCTTCCTTTGACTTAAGATTTTTACCGGCCATTTTTGCATTCAGAAAACCATTTTTGTTTCCCGCAGTTACTCTCCTTTCGATATTCGCCTTTCGCGTTCTCAGTCCCGCCGTCTCTACTAAACGTTCACAATGCATAAACTCGTTTACTTGTTCTAAGCATTCACAAACTTAAATCACACTTAGACTCTCACTATATACTCTTTCGTCTCTCTCGAACACCTTTACTTTACTTTTGATTTGTCTATGTACGTTCATCAGAAGTTTAGTATAGAATATTAAAATATAAAATTATAATTTAACTCAGGAAGAGACCACATTCACATCAGGCATTTAAGCCGTCGTGCGTTGCAGATCAGTTTCATTATTAGCCATTAATACTGTATCGTCTGCGTATAGTATGTATAGAAAACCCTTCTATTGTCGCTCCAATTTCTAATTCTTTCAGTTCTTTCATACAATTGTCCATGTGCAAGGTTTAAAAGGCATGGTAAAATAATCGTCACGAACCGTTATCCTGGAAGCAGACACAATAGTTGAAAAAAAAATTGATTATAGTATTTGTATAAATCTATTTATATTATTTGATAAATTTCACCTACATGTATGTAGGAAATACCTTTCCATCGTCAGGGTGTTATATGTATTAAGTTAAAATATACAAAAGCAAATATACCTATGCATACAAAAATTAAAAAGTATGAATCGGTATATTTGCTTGACGAAACGGAGCATTTTGACGGGTATCGATATTCTTAATCTTTAAAAATATTATTATACATGTATTTCCCTGTTTTTTTATGAAAAAATATACAACTTTCCTAAAATTTATAGGATTACTATAGTTTTTAATTGTCTCTGTAAAAATTGGTATCTATCTATCATTTTATATACATTATACTACTTTTTATGCAAATGGTAGTGTTTCTGACCTAAGCAGTGGACTTAACCCCTTGCGCCAGCTGTTTGTAACTACGAAATTTTGTTTTTATTTTTCTATTAACAGCATGCCGCTAACATCGTAAATAATGACGGGTGTCATATATAATGTTGCCTCAGAACACGTTTAATCCACCTTTACAGGTAGCATTGTAATGTTAATTCCAGAAGCGATTACATATTAATTTATTTTTAAAGCATATTCGAACTTCACTCATGCATCCTTGATATTTAAATGTGATAAAATGAATACATTTGTTATTGCCGCATATAGATACGTTAAAAAAAATTATTTCCATCATTTTTGGTACCATGATACTTAAAAAGTTTTGAAAAATTTCTTAACTTATGAAACAGGGCCTTAAATTGATTACAATAATAAATGAATTCCTGTGTCTTGTAGATGTAAAAAACATTTAGTTTTTTTATTTGTTGTTAAAATTTATATATTTTTCCCTATACTAAATAAAACCCTTTGGATGGTCAATATAATTTTAATTTAATAGGTGGGAGTTTATCTATTTCACAATAATTATAGCAACCTATTGTGGTTCGAACTATTTTCAATGCATTGATGCATTGCAACAACATGCAACTACGAATGGTATTTTGATTTATCTTAAAATTTGCGATTAGCTGTACGCAGTATGAGGTACGGATTCGTATGATAAATATCATTTGGTTTTTCAATAATCTCCAGAAAAAAAACTTAAAACTAGTAGGTAAATATTTATATTACGTACGTATTTATATAACTCACTAAATATTTTTGGATACCTGTTTAATTAACTACGTCTGTAATTGATTGTGTTTGAGCGTTAATTGCTAATGTTCGAGTAATATCAAATCGTTTTTAAGATAAATTGTTACGTAAACCTACCAACATAAAGTAATAAGGCAGTTATTAATACAATTAAAAAATGCGTCATAAATTTCAGACACGTACATTATACTTCCCCTGCGTAGAAAATTATTTTCCAGCTCCAAAAAATATTCGTAATTTTTGATGTTTATAAATTATTATTATTAATATTTTCATTTCTTCAAATAAATATATAATACCAGTAAAGTCATCCTATAAGCCAGCATTGGCCAGTGGCCATCCTATAAACACTTCCATACGTGTTTCCCATATAAATAGCTTCGTTTATGTGAGATTCTATAATTTATATTGATTAATATAATTAAGTATTGCCCATAATTTTAACCTATGCGAAAAACCTTTATTCCCCGATGGCGCAGTACGCGAACACTGCACACAGTTTAAATGATGTTTCGTTTGCCTTTATCATTTGTAGACGTATCACAAACAGAATCAAACCGCTGAACGTTGCGGGGAGCGCAGACGAGCGCAGGGATGAGGGAAAAAACAACAATCCTTCAGCGAGAAACAAACATATTCCACCGCAATTGGTTAATTGATTTCGGAAACATAATTTTCCGTCTGAGCGATCAAAACCGGCTTATGATTCGCTCAGCCATCGCGGTTCACCACACACACTAATACACCCGCTGCCGGCTGGGCCCCGGCCAGGTAGGGGTGGCGCCCACTTTATAATCAATTATTATTATCGAGTTGGCTGTGATGACTTTACTTGTAATGCACATTCATCATGCATATTATATTGAAACTAGATGACAATTATTATTTTATAATAATAATTCATCTTCACTGACGTAAGGGAGACCTTAGCAATGGAGCCGCTTCTTCTACATGTGAGTATAGACAGGCCTAAATAAAGGTGGCTTGGACACGGCCTGCGAGAGTAATGTGATCTCCGAAAAGATGTTAGCCGTTGGCCCCGCCCCATATCAAGTTGGGACAAACGGCAAAAAGGGTACAAAGATATGTTATGCCTTAGCTGGTCATCTAATAACGAAGCGGCATAAGACAGGAAAATATGGGACCGCTCTGTCGATTCTTGGGCTTTGGGCTCCCCCTAGTATCAGTGGACTAAGATGATGATGATAATAATTTTATATTACATATATTATGTAGTAATCAAATATGGATTATCAGTGAGATCAAAATCACGGCTGCCAAAATCAGTTAGCTTAAGACAGTAGCAAGACTGCCGTTAATGGACCGAGTGAAAAGTAAAACTTACAAATATAGAAAGATCTTTGTTAAGGTGACTTGGATATGTTTTGCGAATACCGGAGGAAGACCTCACGTATCTATTTGGAAAGTTCAGAAGAAATGCGTCCCGGCTGATTAGTGTGAGTTGAGATTGAGATGGGATAAACAGCAACAAAGACTTGATGAAAACAGAGGCTTGATTGAAGCACCTTATCGGGACTGGTGATTCTCATAGCGACTCCACAGGGCAAGGAAATGAAAATGGCGAAGAATCTTGTTTTTACGAAATGTGTTATCTTTCTGGAGATTTTGGGGATAATCATTTCAATTTTTAGTTTGTCAATATGGGCAAATATTCAGCAGACTGAGCCACAAAGGCTATGTCAAGGGTGGTGCTCTATTGAGGCAGTGGTCATGGACTGAGTATTATGAGGCCGTTAAAAATGAATGAAAAAATATTTTTTTTTAATAATTGCTTGACAGATTACTCCATTTACGGTGCAATTTATCATCTTCTATCCGATGCTGTTATTAAATACATCGTAATGATCGCTCCATTACATCCGTTTTGCATGAAAAATGCATAACCTCGATTATGAAAATATTTATTTGGTATGAAAAAGAAATAACCTTCTAGTAATTTCAGAGAGTCAATGTTTCTTACTATTTTGTCCCCCAGAATCGCCAGGCCTTGCTGTCTTCGCGACTCGAGGTTGAGATTCACATTCAATAACATTATCGCAGTAGTTCCTTTTTATTGTGCCGTGCGACCGATATCTAAAAATGATGATTCAATTTGTGGCGGTCACTTTGGTAACGATCTAATGTGACATCGAAAATGCGTTTAAGAATTTGATTGATGCAACCGCCATTGCATCAGGCGAGACTCCGAACACGGCGACGGCTGCTGCGTGGCCTCTGCTGACGAGAGTGCCGAGGGAGCACCACGGAGCAGGTGTGCAGGGTACGCGCCGGCCTTGGTACGATGGTAGTCAGGGTTCATCGCCGATTCCCCGAACCGATCCGCTGTGGGAATGCCTCAGTCACCGGCTGACCGGTAATGACTCGGGAAATGTGCCCTGGCGATTGTCATGATCCGGAGATCGAGCCCGGCGATTGGCCCGCGAGATGGTTCGATACGCTCTTTGTACTTTTTGTTTCCCGCGTTTTTTTCTAGCGCTATCATTATCAGAGTTCGGTGTGCCGGTGACAGCTCGCTGCGGTTCTTTCATTTCGGTAAGACGGTTTTGGTACGCGAGGCACAATGGCTCATTGTTGTCACTTTGTCTTGCTGCGCCTTGCCTTGCCACGATCTCTTGATGTGCAGTTTATCCCTGTTTTGTTTTGTGATGGATTTGTTTGTCTCGCTCTTGATCTCCGTGATTAGTATCGATACAGATGAATTACTTGTAGTGTACATCTACGATAAACTATCGTAACACTTGAGTAAATTGTTTGAAACATAGAATACCTTTTTTGCAGCGTCTCGTAGTAAAAATTGTAATGAAAACTGTTTAAAAAAAATTACATTCGAATTTTTTTGTGTTTTATTTTGCATCATCTTACAAGATCAGTACTTCACCTATTTTTTTGCTTTTTATTTCTTCATTTACATTTTTTATAAGTATAGATGATAATAGTTCTCCCTCACTAGGGTAATCTTGCATCGAGGTCGGCATAATAAACAAACATATACGAGACGAGATAAAGCGACACAAGATCGAATTTCGAATGGAATGTTATTATTAATATTTATTTGTTTATTAAAATAAATTACCCCTTGAGATCCTTGTAATAAGTCATGTTCTGTGAAAAATCGCGATGCACAGATGTTTGATAATGTACATATATACAGTAGATTTTCCTTTTGAACGGTTTTTTTTGTACGATTGAAGAAAAAAGCGATATTTTTTAAAAAATTTTCATCGATTATAAATCAAAAAAGAAGTTATATAATTATACTGTGTCATACTATAAAGTTTCCACAAGAGCCGTAGTTTTCAAGTCTTTTTACAAAAAAACTATTACCGTTGGATATACACAAATACAAGACTTATGGATGAATTTATATGTTGGCACCTTTGCATGGTTTTTTTACGCGGTAGTCTCTGGAACGTGTCTGCGTGCAAAAAGAGAACCGGGTGTATGTATGTGTTACAAAGTGTATACAATTTCGATAATGTATACATTAATTAGTATACCTATGTATGCACTAACTATGTCTCTTAACGTATACATTATCGAAAGTTAATGTGTACACTATACTAGTTAATGTACCTATATATTATCAAAATATACTCTTTGTCTGTAACATATATTTGTTTAAGAATGGCAAGAAAGTAAGCGGGGCACGCATGTAAGCAAGAAAAAATTCTTGTATGGCTTGAACTGGGGATTTTTAATGCGAGTTCACACATTTCGATGACAAGGTTACTTATCGTATTATATCGGGTTCGTTTGTAAGATCTGATTGGTTGACATAATGCCTCATCATATCAGTATTAATAAATATGTTAATTACTTACTAATAATATGCTATTTTCTTATACACCTCGGCAGTATAATTGATGTCTCTTATTATATTTATTGTATTTTAACTTTTATTTTTAGTTTGATTTATTCAACTGAATAAATTACTGTTTTTTAAACCTGAAAAACATATTCCATATGTCACAGATATTTAACGCGTTCTTATATTTATACCTATTTATATGCCTACATCAATGAAGTTATTTTACAGTTATTTAAATTAGTAGATATCAACTCATCAACAACTCATCAACAACATCAACTCATCAACAAAAGTAGATATCACACTATTTCACCCCAGTATAAGTATTGAAAATTTGAATGCTACACTCTTTTATACTGATATTCCACTATTGCCCGGTTTATTTTTGAATATTATTACAGTGGCGTCTTTAAATTCCTGTCTCGGTGATTTGTCTGTCATCTTATTGCCTGCAACATTTAAATAAGTACATGTTTAACTTGGTTAATTCAGAGTCTGAGTTCGATTTATCTTCGCTTTAAATGTTAAGGTGAGTAATAAAAAACAATCTGAAAACTGTTAATTATCTAGCTGATGTAAAATATTCTCTTATGAATTTTATATAAACTCAATTAAAATTCATTAATCTTTGACGTTGCCATGTTTATTGATTTAAAAGTATAATCAAAATTTGAATATTTTTTGTCCTCTATCGATTTGCAGATGATATAAGGATCGTTCATATGTTATTGGTCGGCCTGTCCGGAGGTTATAACGGCCATTATCATAAACAGTGACATCTCGCTCCGCCGCTAATAATGCCGCATGCTAATGTTCCCGCTCGCCCACACCGATCAATCATGGCGTCTCGGCCGCTGCCGGGGCTTCTGTAATGAAATATAAAACTATCCAGTACACCAACAACTGGCGTGGCTAATTTATACAAGAAGTGGTAAGCGGTAGAAGAGAGAAAAGCAAAAACCATACAATGTTTCTTTTTCGTTTTAGTCGCTAGATTCAGTAATCCTTACCTCTGCTCCCACAGCACGAACTGCTTTCCTTCACTCCTGCCTTGTTTAGAGCGGCAAGTAGCGAGGCGCTTACGACACCACGATTTTTTAAAAAAAAAATGCACAATTTGCAAGCGCTGTTCTGGCATGGCGAAATAATAAATAAAACTGAGAAAAAATTAGCTGTCAGTTGTCAAATTGGCTGTCGCTGGAAAAGGTATTGCAAATTCTAAAAAACCTCTAAAAAACACAAAAATTTATATACTGCCGGCATAAAACTATGTTTCCAATAAAGCCTTGGTCATTACCACGTTTTTATGTTTTTTTCTTCATTTTAAAGTCTACATCTCTAAAAAGACACCCCTTACATTCCTTGTAATCACCAAATTGTCCAGGTTGCCTCCCTCTCTTCTGGCAACATACCCAAAGTATGAAAGAATGTTTTCCCTGTTGAGGAAAGCCTCTTAATAAGGAGACCCCCGTTCATCTTGCAGTCCACGGTATTCGCCGCTACCACCACATCTCGATGGTTGGCCCCGCGCAAAATATTTTAATTTGGATTCCTGTCATCTGTTTGTGTAGTGCGTCGTGTTTATTATTTGATTAGGCATTTAAAAATCACCGCGTCATTTGTTTGACATTTGATTTACACAAATTAACATATTTATAATGTCTGTGCACGACTCGACAGGATGGCCATCGGTAAAATATCTGTTCACGAATCTGAGCAATTATTTTAGATGTAATTTTGAATTTATTTTTATAATTTCGGACGCTCCGCAAAGAGAAAAAGACAAGGTCTTCTGAATGCAGTCTCGGGCACCGAACAGATCCGGTTCTGCTCAAGTGCGGTCTGGTGCACGCGCGGGTCTGATTAAGGTCCATAAAACGTAATTGAAGATGTCTGGAGCCGAGGTGATAGGACCAGGACCCGCCGGAGGACCGCGGACCTCCTCATCTCCATCACTCTCGGCGCGCATCAATCTTGGGTCGATTGTTACCAGAGGTTGTTCCACCGCGCACTTGTTCATTTATGCGCGCGAATCAACCTCATCCAGATCCATTATCCGGAGCAAAAGAGAACGACATTTTATCATTATTTATGGACGGAATAAATAATAACTTGAACAATGAAACGTGCAATTTTACGGAAGTAATGAACTTCTATGTGCAGCCGCCCGATTTACAAATTTATTTTCTGCCTGTCAAACACAATAATGTACAAGAAAATTGTAATTATTTTCCAATTTCATATAATATCATTTATAACAACGGTAACTGAACAATATTATGAATGCTTTATCTGAATATTCATTAAAAAGCAGTTACGCGATCTCGAATTTTAAATTATCAAATTTATAATTTAGTTCTATTTTCATAGCGCAGGCTTTTGGCTTAGTTTAAGAAAAGTAAGAATATTGTTGCGAGACGTATACCGTGTTCGCATTTCTATTAAAACAAGTTAATACTTTTTTAAAAACAAAACTTTGAATAAATAGTTTTAGTCCGTTTCACCACCATTAAGAATGTTACTACTTTAGTTTGAACATAAAAATCACATAATATTTCCACGTGTTGTTTCAAAAAACATATTAAAAAGTGCCTTATTTTAGAAAAACGTCTATTTTTGTGTCATATTTTAATGACAATTATTATAAATAAACTTGTAATGTATTTCATGAGCTTTGGGATTTGTCGATCTATAGAAATTGCGCTCTTTAATTATTATTTGTATAAATCTATAAGTAGATTTATACAAATATTATTTGATTAATTACACCTGCATGTTTCGTAAATAACCTGTCTTGTCTCATCGTTAGGGCTTAAATATATATATTATGCTATATATATATATATCACTGCCACAATCTCAAAGAATAATGTCATTTTTGTTTTTTTTGTTTTTCTAATTATTTAAACAAAAATTTTTTAAAATTATTATTGCGAAGTTCTTGATTTCACCATAGCAATTCGACATTTCATTTTGGATATATATATATATATATATAGATATAATATATATATTATATATATATATATATATATATATATATATATCTAACCCTGGATTATCGTAGTTTTTTAGTACCCCAAAATATTTATTCATATTACACACACACAATATATCTATATTATATATATATATATATATCTATATATATATATCTATATATATACTTATTATCTATCCCTGTATACATATATATGGAAAGGTATTTCTGAAACATGTAGGTGTAATTAATCAAATAATATAGGTAGATTTATACAAATAATACTATCAGTAATTTTAAAAATGACAATCTACCATGTTGCAGAATCAATTGAAAAAATACAAATTTTAAAAAATTTATTCTGGTAGGATTTAGAAAACGCTTTCATTCGCTAAGTTTAGATTGCGTAACGAAATTTTGTTTGTAGGCACAGTGTGCACAGAGCGCGGTTGTGAAAATATGTCAGATCCCAGTAAATAGGTGCACAACGCGATCGATCTGTCACTGTCACATATTGCAAATCAATTGCAGCTCTTGCATTACAGAAGTGCAACAACAAATTAAATCGCAAAATGTGTAAATTGCGTATTATCTCTGATGACCTCATAAAGTTGTTTATTATAATTAATCTTAAAGGATACAGCTAAAACAAAATGTTTGTATTGTTTGCCACAATCTTTTGTAATCAGGCAGGCGACCAAGTAATGATAACAAGTTATTAAGATTCGGGATCCCCATACTGTTGTTTATTTATCTATTAAGGAATCTTAATAGTTTTTTTAACATATAATGTAAAAGCATAGTGTTCATTTCACAGAACAATTAAAAAGATTCACAGATGTTAAGAATAAAGTTAGATAAGATATTTTTAAGTTAATTATTTTGAATTAATTAATGAATAGTAGTAAGCAACAAATAATGTTAAGACTGAATAATGGTAAGTGATTGAATGTGAAAAAAGAAAAATTATATCAAGAAATGAGTTAAATAATGAGTGAAAATGGATGAGGAGGTAGGAATCAGGTTAGGGGTGGAGGAAGAGAAGATTAGATATAGTGAGTGAATGGTCAAAGTCGGTTTAGTACATGTAATCTAAAGCATTCTTTTAAATTGACCAATGTTGAAGAGGTCAATGTCGATACAATTATTATTGAAAGCTTTGAATGCGCGATATAAAAATGTATTTTGTGTATGGGATGCTCTATTTCTCGGAACATGGAAGAGGACGTTTTGTCGAGTGGTGAAGAAGCTTGAACAATCCAGGGATTCCAAGTGTTATGCGGTTGTATAACTAACAGAAGGGCCTCCTAAGTCGACAGATCTCAGATGAAGGATCAGTCTAAGAATCACTGGTAAATTGCTTAGTTAAAATAAAATCAATTATAATAAATAAATAAATATAAAATACAGTGCTAAATTGAGGCAAATAATGATATGACTTCAGTACGGCTTGCAAGCGATCATAATATAAGGAAGGCAAAAGGGAAACTACCCCATTGTCCTTCTCTAGGATAATTATAATACGATAAATGGTCCGTTGGATGAACAGGACATGAGAAAAAGTTTAGGTTTGGTAAAACAAAACACGAAAAAAAAGATTAGGTAATTGGCATTTTGAATATTGAACCAATTTCTGTCCGATTGCGTTCTGTGCAATATAAAAACCCCTTATATTAATAAAAATAAAATACTTCCAGAATATTTTGAGTTTGTCCAAATTTTTCAGAACAGTACAGGATTTTTGTCACAGGGACATCATTAATCAATCAATATATTATAGATGTCTCACAGAGACGAAATTACATTTTATGGGAAAGTAGGTATATAAGTCTTTGGGTGCACGTAGGGCCTACGACCTATCGTATGGCTGGCTTAAGTGATCACTTTACACAATGTAACGTTCGCCATTTCCACCCACGATAGAATACCATGTCTACTAAATTTTGGAAGTTCAAGCCAGCCGTACGATAGGTCATAGGTCGTAGGCACTATTTACACCCAAAAACTTCTATACCTACTTTCCCATAACAATATAATTTTGTCTCTGTGAGACATCTATATTTTGATTGATAAAATACTTTGTTTAAAACCTCTATTTATTGAATAATTAACACAAACGTAAACTAAAAATTAAAATTCGAAGTACATACCTACAAATATGTATTATTTTTATAATCTCTTTGTCAGTTTATGGCTAAATCCAAGATAATGGTCCCATTGCATATACAACGAAAATGATTATTTCACTATATTATTGAATGTGCTAATAACAAAATCAAAGATGATTTACGTTTAAAAAGTAAGTATTAAATAAGATATTACACTTTAAAGTTTCGAAAAATGCACTGCATATTTTGACATTTCATAGGCAATATATGAGGTTAGATTAGGTTATTAGGTTTGGTTTGTTTAATTTAGATAACGTTTATTTTAGTTAGATTAATTTAACAGGACATTAAATTATATAGTGAAATACTTATTTTCATTGTATGAACAACCGGACCATGTCCTTGGACTATTCCCAGTTTATTTATACAATTTTTTCCATGTTAGTTATCCTCTTCTTATATCTGCTTTTATGACAATAAACATATATAAAGTGATATAAGTATTTATTTAAAATGCACGTTAATATAATGAAAATTTCGACATTCATCGTCCGTACACACTCAGCAAATGAAGAATTCAATTTGGCATACCAAATAGTACATAGCTCGCCATACTGGCTTCGTAAAAGTGCAAACAGTGTACCTACTAGTGGCACGCCAGCTCTGCGTCGGTGTGCGCGCGCACCCATCAATCAATCAAAATCAGCATCGGAATAAATTATTATTATTTCACATCTGCAGCGGCGGCGGCCCACAGCCCGAGCAACTTAACTCGCGTGCTCGAAATGCCGGGAATTATTTGAAATTAATATAAAAGCGATTGAAATCGATTTGCTTATGCACGTCGGCCGCTCGTTGACGCGGCTTTGTGGCGCGGTTTGATTAATCACAACAGTTTTTGAAGTAACTTTTTGTGTTGACCTCGTGCGTACTACCCTAATTGTTATTTTCGTTCGCTCTTTTTCGTCCGCTGTATTTGATTTTATAGCATTTGGGGCGTTTAACGATTGATATCGAGGAAACGTTGCTTTGTGCCCACCCACTTGTCACCACATGAAATGTAACACGCTTGTTTTGGTATTTGATATTCAGAAAATTGTGTGGATATATGATTTTGAATATTTATTCCGTTACACAATTTAAAAAAAAATGTTCCATTACCATTTTTTTATCCTCCTAGTCTTTTACTCAATAAAATATCATTTTATTTATTTTTTATATTAAGTATATATGAGGGGTATAAAAGCAGACAGAATTTTTGAATTTTTTTTTTTCATTTTTTGGTTATTGCTGCCTTTGCTTTTATACCCTTCACATATTGTAAGATTTTAAAATTTTTGTCCCTTCAAGATTTTGTTAATGATTCTCTTAATATGGCTCGTATACAAATATCATTCTCTTTTGAAAATATATTTTATTTTTAATCAAGAGTTTATCAAATGTTCTGAAATGACTGATAAATAATCCCGATAAATATGACATGAAGTATAATGTAAAGACACTTTAAAACAATAAGAGAAATAACAGACAAAAATTTAAAAATAATACATTTTTATAGTTGAGAAATAAAAAAAACATTTAAGTAGAAAATAAAATACTCAACAATAATAGATTTATACGTAATATCAGTGGTCATTGAAAACGCGATGTGACGTAGTTAATGGCTTTCTAGAAACGTTGAAAAATTGTCTGTAGAATGGATTTAAATTTTTTGTAATTAACAATAATTTATAAAAGCTGTAGTACTTTCGAGTTGCCACTGTATTGTCCGTGACGCACCGCGCTAATTCACATCGATCGCTACGTCAGGTTATTCTGCTTGCACATGCATTTAAAAAATACATCGCCCGTCTGCCACGTCCTGGTGACACGGACAGGGGCCGTGTACACGCGGCGGTGGCTGCATCCAAGGTGACATTGTTTTATTGTTCGTAATTATAACACCCCATTAATACTCGCCAGCGTCTTCAATAAGAATTCTGAAGAATCAAATGATTCTCTTGAAGAATATTATTCGGAATGAATTATTATTTTTGGCAGACTCGCACGAAGAGAATTTCATTTTATATTGAAATTATTTGCTTTTGTATAAGTAATCAGTCCCCACCCTGGAAGGGAAACATTTTGGTAGAAATTGACTTTTTTCAAGGAGGTGATTAATTATATTTATTTATTGGCGTACTTACTAAAAATATATTTTATTGTAAAATTTCCGAAAAAACATAAAATTCCGCATTATGTCTATTTTAAAATGTATCGTAGCAAAAATCCGATTTTTTTCTACAATTAAGAGCAATTTGGAGAAAAAAATAACATTATAAATTTTTCTTTTTAACGATTGTTTTTAACAAATAGTTTAACATATTAAAAAATATAACGTGAAATTTAATTAATTTACATAAAAGTTTAATTGATTTAATACTAGCTGTTCATACCCGGTATTGCCCGGGCTAAGGATTTAGTTTAAAATAAGTTTGAGGAGGATCACAAAGGTTCTCTTGATTTGCAAAGTCTCTAAATTAAAAAATAAAAACAATGTATCCATTAAATCTACGTTGAGATGGATGGGATATCCAGTAGGAAACGTGGCCTATGTATTCCGCCGGGACATATAGAATATGTATGTAAAATTTGGGTCAGCTCTGTCAAATGGTGTAGGTTTGCATGTAAAATATTTCGAAGGAGAGGTGGGATAAAGGGGAAGGGAGGAAATGCCTGTTACCTGCCGGGTCCTAAAGATTAAGTACGCAAAATTTGGTTCAGATCGGTCAAACGTTGTAGAAAATATATTAGGGGGGGAACGAAGAGGGGGAAAATGTCACCTTTGTTATCCGCCGGGTCCTAAAGGACAACTCTGCAAAATTTGGGTCAGATCGGTCTTACGGTATAGATTTGTTTAGAACATATATCAGGGAAAAGGGGAGGGAGAAAGTGGGAGGAAGGAAATATCGCCTGTGTTACCCGCCGAATCCTAAAGAATAAGTACACAAAATTTGCTTCAAATCGGTCAAACGGTAAAGATTTGTATAAAAAATATATCAGTGGAAGGAGGAAGGGGAAAAGTGGAGGAAGGAAAATCAACCTATATTACCCGCAGAGTCTTAAAGAATAAGTTTGGGTCAGATCGGTCAAATGGTATAGATTTATATGGAAAATATATCAGGGGGAGGGAAAGAAGTAAAGTTGGAGGAGGAAATATCTTCTTTGTTACCCGCCGGGTCCAAATGAGTAAGATTACAAAATTTGGTTCAGTTCGGTCAAACGGTATAGATTTGTATAGAAAATATATCATGGTGACGGGGAGGAGGAAAGGGGGAGGGGGAAATGTCGCCTATGTTACCCGCTGGGTCCTATAGAATAATTAATGCAACATTTGGTTCGGATCATTCAAACGTTGTAGATTTGTATAGAGAACAGACAGACAGACAGGCATTGAGTTTTATAAGTATAGATAGTAAGATAATTCTAATTATAATTAAGGGAAATGTTAAAGGGGCCAAATTAAGGGAAATAAAACAATAAGTAAATTACTGCAGTATTGAGTGGTTCGCGCTAAGTTTATATTTTGATGTTTCTAGTTTTCAAAGTATATAATAATATACTTTGTTTACACCACTAATTTGTTGAAAATACCAACATGTTTTGCGGCCAATGTTTCCTTCATCAGGATACAACTACAGTATACTAAAATTAAAAATCGAAATATAGACAAGAACAAAATAAATATAAGTATATGGGAGATACTTGATATAAATAATTAAGTATAATAATAAATAAAGTGAAGAAAAAAATTAAAAGATAACTATTTTAAAGAAGGACCTGGTTATTTATAATATTTAATTTACTATTAACACTTTTTCTTATTTCCAAAATTTCTAATTTTTCCATCTTTAATCTTGTATTATTTGTATGTGAAATTTGTAAATCCCTATTAATATCAAAAGAATGATTTATGTTCAAAAGATGATTAGCAAATCCTGAATAGTTATTTATTTATATCATTTGTCATCTTTGTTTATATTATTTGCTAAACATGTTGGTATTTTCAACAAATTAGTGGTATAAATACGGTACATTTTCGTTAACTATATTAATAATTTCACCACATTTTGCATTTATTCAAAAAGTAATTAAAGTATTTTTATTTATTGCCTTGATTTTGAACGTAATAAGAAATAAGCAAAGTTTTAAGAATGATACATTTTAATGACAGCTGTACAAAAGTTTCACGAAATCGCATAAAAATAAATGTTATGCACGATGTTTGATTAATGTTATTCTTCATTTAATAGTGTCTCCGTGTAAGTTAAAAGATAGGAGCGCATAGGTACCTACGCGGATTGTTCGCGCGATACACAATATGGTCGATGTGACTCGGCGCAAACGCGCGAAAGCTTCCGCCATTGTTATCACTCAAAGCAATGTCTTCGCATGACCATAGTCTAAGTTAAATAAATGACATGGGAGCCGATGACGGCGCAGAAACGCCGAAAGCTTGTCATTATCGGCCATTGTTGCGACGGAAACCGCGTGTACCGCGCCGGGAATCTTGCCCCGGCTTTAATCAAACTAAATTTACGTGCAATATATTATCTTCCATCCTTTTATATCAATCAATCAAGCGTCGGATCATAACAGGACCGATCCGGGCACATCGGCTGTCAGGCTGGCCGCCTGGTGTGTGTGGGGTTCATCGTGGTGTGCGTGTGTTTGCGGAGCGAACTGCCACGTTTGCCGCGCTTTTCTGTTCAGGCCGCAAGCAGAAAACTGGCTTTTAAAAGATGTCGACGTGCGGATCTCTCAAGGAAGTAGTTTCAAAAGACATTATTTATTAACGAATGAAATTAACCTATCTACAAGCTAAAGTACAGGTCTACTTAGATACCAGTCAATGAAATTTTAACTTTTACTAGGAGCACGAATTTTCACATCTGATTTACACACTTATTTAGTAATAGTATACATAAACAAAGTGAGTAAATTTAAATCAACTTAGATCGAAGGCGTAAAACCAATATTCCATTTTGATCTAAAATGTACAATTAAAAATTGCTCAAAAAATTAAATATGTTATCCCCACAGATCGACAAATTATCAAAAGTGCTTCTATTTGCTTGATAATTATTTTCAAACACGTCACAATATTTTCGTATATTACATAGTGGCTGTTTTTATAACCCTCATTTAAAAGTAGTGGCACAATGTAGTTGTTAAGGGTTTCATAAATTTATTACGTAATTGGCTCAATCTGCCACTTTCTTACACAATTCGTTGCTTGCGATGAAGTAACATCGAGTACAAAGCGCATCACAAGGAGCCAGACAAACGCCATTAAGGCCAACAATCCATATTCCCAGGCCGGGAATACCCAATATTCAATACGAAATTCCCAAAAACCATTAAGGCCAATAATGACCAAAGTACCCAAATTTAGATTTTGACTTGCCAGACTTCACTTGGTAATAAGCTTCCGATACGAACGGACGTGCTCGCACTGACCCTCGTGACGGAAATTTATTAACAAAGCAACCTGAAGATGACTGTTGTGATTCAGGCGAAACGTCGGTTGACGAATGGTTCTTCTGAGGACCAGATTTTGACGCGGGTTACCTCAATGAAATTAATGCTAACATATATATATATATATATATATTTTTTTTTTTACAAAATACTATGTGTATAGTATTTATAAAAGTGGCGTTCAAGTCAGTTTCAAAACCGAGAGGTGTAACATTATTACGATCGATAGTGTTTCGTGTTGGCGTATTCTGTTTGCTGCTCTACTTGATGCGGACAACCTTCAAAACAAAACTGGTGCACATTTTAGTACATTATGCTTCAATTTTGGTACGGGATGTAATTATGTTTTACAACTGTATGTATTAACGAAAATATAAAATTTCTCAAACTATTTAACTTTCATATATTGATCAAGTTTTTAGTATCTTCAAGTACGAAACTACACACATGCACGTGAAAATGCACACAATTTGAAAGTTTGGTACTAGCTACGATCGTTTTATAAAAAAATGTACTGTATGTATGTAGTAACATCAAAATTAAATTATTTTCTAAAAGTTGGATGGTAAAAAAGATCTAAAAGTTGGATCAAATGGATGTTACCTTAAGTAAATAATGAATAAGATTAAACAACAAAAGCATTAACATCTATTCTTAGTGGAAAAATTATAAATATATAAAAGAATAGTAGTTCTACATAGTGTGATTTCTAAATCGATGGCAAGTCAAATATTTATTTTTCAATAAATCTATATACACTATTCTTCGTGTAACAATGTACGTAATTAACGCTACCAGGACGCAATACCACGCTAGATGGCGCTGTACTCACAGTCTAAACTCGCTGCCGAAACAACGCTAATAAAACTAATTCAACCATTTACATGCTAACACAAACATCACAGATACATTTTAATACGTGTTTTATGAAAAATTGAAGCAAATTAAATAGAATTTCAGCAATTCGAGATCATTTGTCATTTGGATTAACAGAAATGGTGAGTTAATTCATAGTGTAATGTGTGATAATGTAAAAAAAGATATATTAACATTTTAGATCGTTTACGAGTTTTTTTGTTGTTGTTTTAACTAATTAATTTATAACTATAACTAATTAATGTGAAGCTGAAATTCAAATATAAAAAGTCCGTCATTTTTGACAGGTTACGGTTAGTTACCAAAAACTTGCCCACGGCTTATGGTGGGGTGTTACGTATGTTTGTAGGTCAGTAGATAAAAGATAACAAAATGATTTCACCGGAGCTGCGGAGCAATTAACTAACAAAATTCTATGTCAGTTCTGCTATTATTTGTACAGCTATCTGAATTCAGCACCTTCAGATCAAGAAATTAACTACCACCTGTGTATTCTTTATACATTATATAAAATATGCAAAATGTTTCTCTCTTCTATTTTTGATCTACTTCACAAAAAATAGGCACCATAGTTTATATGCTATATTTTTTCATACAAAATGATTGCGCAAAAATATATACAATTTTTTAAGAAATATCAAATATAAAAAAAATATTTTTTTTATAATTAACCACTTTAATTAATTTAATGTTAACCAATTTCAATGCTTCTGTAATTTGTTAGGTTACGTTTATCAGTGATTTTTATATTTTTACATTTATTTTTTTATGATTTTTTATAATGACTGATAGTTACAATTAGGATCGAGAATGGACGAATTAAAAATAACCTACAATATGCGCGACACAGTAGGTTAGTTAGTAGGTAATAACGAAGCTGATGATGAAGAGGAGGGTGACTGTGAAGAAGCTAAATGGTGCCCCATTACCACTATGGCGAATAGGAATATGTTACACAAAGCAAGACTAGCGCTTAAATATTATGTATGGAAATTAAGCCTGGAATTGGCGAAAAATAAAGAAAGTGGATTGAACGCGGTCGAAATGCGGTCGCGTGGGAAAAATTGTTTTCAATAGAATGAAGAATTACCAAATTGGAACTGAATGTAATGCTGGCTGTAAATTATTAGATATAATATACAGCCAGCATATATAATGAAAGGATCACTGAGATGGTTTAGTCAAGTGGAACGTATGAGTGAGGAGTGGATGGTAAATAAAATATATGAGTGTTGAAGGCGGCAGGACCAGAGGCCGTCCGCGAATAACCTGGCGTGATCAGATAACTATGAAAATAAAATATTAGAGGACGGCCCTATTAAAAGCTTCAAAAATCGAAGAGCTCGCCTTAGAAGATGTTTAAATGTTATTGTATCAAAAGTGGTGTGCCAGGATTGAAGAGTGTGATTCTAACCTCTTTACCTACCCCTGCTAGGAAATAATGTGACGGTTAGTTAGTTAGTTAATATTTACATGGCCGACCCTTTTTTTTATCCCGCAAAAATTTTCCACAGCGTCTATGTATGTTGTATAGAAACAAAGAAAAAAAAAAGAAAAAAGAAAAACATAAGAAATGAAAACAAAGAAAAAAAAACAGTAGGTACATTAATGTGCACCAGAGTGTTCGTATTCGGGTGCAAATGCTTATACTATATAGTTCATCACTTTGTTCTTGTATCATCAATTTCCAAGGAACACCATTATCGCAATTTTAATAACTGCTTGACAAACGATATTTGAAAAATATTCCCTGAAGTAAGTAGCCCATAAAGTAGAAGGCAAATTACTGACCTAGTCACCGCCAAAGCAACAGATGATGGGGTGGTCCCACCCCGGCCGCCTCTGGAGCGGGGGAGGGGACTGCGCCGAGGGTTGGCGGAAAAAACGGCACAAACTGATGAATTGATGGCGAGACATTTGGCAACGTCATTAGGAAACCGGTGAGTGGATGGGTCGCGTGTCCCCTCGCCACTCCAGATGAATGCCCGGTTATTTATCACTGCGCAGTTATTGTTGTTTCTGAATGTTCTTTTACTTCTCTGGTTTATGCTGATTTGAATTGTTTTGCGGATGATTCATCGCCGTTTTAGATGCTTTATGCGTGGAGTGTTCATTTCGCTACCCCGGGGTTAAAAGGTCACAACATTTTCAAGAAATTGATAAAAAATATATACTTATGTAATATACTTTAATCAAAATTGGACTCTTGATTGAGTAATTGACATTCGGGTTATCTAGAGATCCCATCCCGTCCCAACAATAAAATATCTGAATTATTAAAATAATTAAAAATAATTTGGGCAAGTGGGGTTCAGCAGGAAAGCTTCGAGCTTCAGCAGGAAAGCTTCAGCAGGAAAGCTAAAATATTTTTTTATTTTCATGGTTCCGTGATTTTTAACCAAAAGTCAGTCTGTATGGACGTTAATAATAATATTAATATTTGGATAACGTATATAGCGCCGTTTTCGCGAATACTCACCTCAAGCGCGCTTTACACAGAAAAAATATCTTACCAAGCAACTTACTGCTAAAAAAAGACTTATTTACTATTACTTATTCACTAGGTGGCATGCAAGAAATGGAATTAAAGTTTAGTACTATAAATAGTTGGGAGTGCCTAAAAGAGTGCAGAATACGAGTGGAAAACATTAGCTAGTGTTGTTGTGGTCAGATTCTATAGGTTTTCGTAGGATTGTTTAAATAAATGCGTTTTAAGTGGTGTTTTGAACTGTGGTAAGCTGTCTGTTTGTCTCAGTTTATTATGCAGTATCTAGTATGTAGTATGTAGTACGTTAGTATGTAGTAGTTTATTACATATGACGACTATCATTTGTATTTGAAACCTATATACAACACTTACGTTCGTGATTTGTCTTTCACAGGTGCTTTTACTTCGATATGGTACGTGGTCAAAGAAAAGTGATGGCATACTTATTTATTTTAGTACTTTGTTTAATAAATTGTTTTTTTTTTTACTAGTTTAGATCTCAGATGTTAGCAAATAATATATATTTCTGATTTGTAAACGTTCAGGCATAAAGACCATTATGTTTTTTGTAATTGAATCAATAGAGCAGGTCTCTTTTTGATACATGTGGGAGATAACTTTAATAAATTTATAAAAATTTCTTTAATAATTTCAAATGACTTTGTGTTAACATTATTTTTATACTTTTCAAAAAAACACTTCGTATAAACCTTTATTTAGTTAAAATTAGAAAATTTAGACAAAGTGTTCATAGAAAAATATATATTATAAATAACTGCATAGGTCTTTTTTGAAAATAGTTATAATTTAAATTCCTGATGAAGGGACAGTGGCTATAGGACTATTGGCGCCGAAACATGTTAATAATTTAACAAAATAGTTATATACAGTTTATTCTTTTTATATAATATTTTTATATACATTGATAAAATGTTAGCTTACAAAGTTGCAGAGTTTATATAATTTGGTTGTAGGTTCATTCTTAGTAGTGGAGAAAATATTTCTAGATTGGGATTTTAATTAATTACTAAAGACGTATACGAAGTTTCGTAATATTTAGTTCATTATTAAGAAAGTGTTTTTTTATAAACTGATAAATAAAAATAAATGAATCACTCGTATTCTGTCATAGAAAGGTGTTATAGTAATGATAATATAGATAATATGTACCCACACAGAAGACCAAATGTTGGGGTTTCGATTATAGAACACGAATATTATGATAGTGCATTTTTCACCCCACATTCCCAATATAATAATTCAACTACTTCTACAAAATTAATAACATACCTATTGTGAGCTGTCATCATTGCGTAACTGAACATCAAATAAAGCTGTAACAAATAATATTTAAAAAATAGTTTTACTCCCATCGAATTTTTTCTACAATTAAATTTTTACAATCCAGGCTGCCAAAAGGAGTAGCAGGAGTAATATTATTTGAATAAGAGGTACATACATAAGGAGACCGTAGAAATAAAACCGCTACATCTCTCTATATATTGAAAGGTCTCAATTAAGGTAGCTTTGACACAGCTTGCAATTCCCAACTTCCGCAACTGTAGAAGGAAGGCGGCCGATGGGTAGCTTCAAGCTAAACTGGGACAAACAAAAAACGATTGAAAAAAATAAAAAAACAAAAAAACTTTTCCCATTTGTACAAAAAGTTATTGTATTTTTAAATAGATATTGAATCATTAAATATGAAAACAACTATGTATCTGTTTTATTTCGCTCAAATCCTAGCGATATGATTATCTCTACCAATGCACGCGTCACGGAGAAGAATCTTGCGGGACAGCACATAACTTCGACATTTTCAAATTTTCATAAAAAATTGTTAATAAAAAATATTAAGCAATGCATCGATATTGACCTCTTCAAAATTCGTTTTAGCGTATTTAAAAGAATGATTTAGATTATATTATGTACTAAATCGACTTTGACCAATCACTCACTACATCTAATCTTCTCTTTCTCCGCCTCCACCCTGATTCCTACGTCCTCACCCTTTCCATCCCACCAATATTTCCAATGTTTTTAATTTATTATTTTACTTAAATTATCATTATTTTACTTAAATATTGTTTGTTGATTAATATAATATATTCTGTTAGCTTTCAAATATTCTCTTATCCAACATAGCACTTAATTTACTACGCCTTAAACATCTGTGAATCTTTGTAATTGCTTTATGCAATGTACACTGTGCTCTAAAATTCTGACGATTGAAACTATTATTTAACATTTTTTAACCGTTTGATAGTAACGTAATTTAAAAAAATGCATGTATTTTTAATGTCCAGAGGTGGCTAAAAATATTTTTTTGAATAAAAATAAAAAATAATTATTTATCTGAAAGAATATAGAATCCGAATAATTGTCGTAGGAATATTACAAGATATAAAATTTATAACGTGGGAATTCTAGTTAAGAACAGATAATTTCAATATTGATTGCATGCGGCTGCCGTGTATAACTCATCAAAGCTCCATCAACTCACTTTTTTGACATAGTGATGTGTCATCACACAATTTCGTTGTCTGTCCGTCCGTCCTTTTATGCTTCTGTCCGTCTATCCTTTTTCGTAGAAAAAGATACTATAAATATATACTAGAGCTTAGCAAAGACGCGAACAAACGTTTCGTCATTTTTGACGGGTTGAAAGCTAGTGTTAAATAATAACAAAGAAATAGTTATTGAAGTTTTGTCACATCGAACTCATCTTTCTCTTACGTCTCCGGAGGTATTCATTTCGAAATTCGAATAGAAGATATATTTTTTTTCCCGCCATTGTGCCGGCCGAGCGTGACCGAACACCGACGGTGCGCTCATCACAAAACACGAGAGAATAGCAATTAAAACGCATCAATGGCGGCATCAATCGGCATCGATCGGTCATGAGATATACGGCGTTTTCCCGGGGTATCATGCCGTCGGGATAGTGCCGAGTCACCGCCGGGCCATCAGTCTAATTCCTTTGAGGGACGGGCGACGGACGGCCGGTCCTGATGCCAGAGGAGACCCGCGTCCTAGAGAAATGCGTGTTTTAAGAATTTGCCAAAATATCCGATACAATTTTTATTTATTTATTTACTGTAAGGGAATTCTTAATTACGTATACAACAATAATATTACAATTTTAATGTAGTAATAGAATATTTTCTCCATTATAGAAACGAGCGATTGTGTTTAGAAGAGGAGTGTGCCGAAATTATTTAGTTTTTATATACGATTTTTGATTATAAAGGTCTTTGATTACTTTTTGTAAGTATTTTTCGCTAGTAATTTTTCTAATGTCATCTGGTAGGCTATTAAAGTATTTGTCTAGATTTAAATTAATATTTTCTTCAGGTACGATTTATAAATTTGTCCGATCTGCAAAAGTAGGCCATGCATAGTGTATGCATAGACTTAAATGAAAAAAAAAAAATAATGTTCTGAAAAAATTACCAAGACCAAAACTTTAACCCTCATGTGTAAAAATTTGAATATAGGTACTTGAATATGAATTTGAAAATTTATATATTTGAATATGAATTTGAAAGGTGTTCCATATCTAGACGTCAAGCCGAAATCGGGTGATAGGCTAAAGTCATAATAGTTATCAGAAAAATATTTTAAAAAATAAAAAAAAAATCGGCAAAATATTGATTTTGAATACTTGGTTTGGTCAAAAAGTGACATTTTCTTCCAAGCTTTAGCAGTTGGCTTTGAATTTTGGACAAAAGTTTACAGAAGAAGTTTATTCAGGATTACATAATAATAAAAAAAATGAAGAAATATAAAGATTTGTAGCAACAGGAGTTAAAAAACCGTCACAGGGTGTAGAATTTTTTTAAATGCTTGTAATTTTTAAAACACATGACTTAGATTTCTTTTAATATTTTTCTGATAACTATTATGACCAGTCACCCGATTTCGGCTTGACGTCGGGATATGGGACACCCTGTATATATATAAAATCCCACTATTGAAATAAGCGAATATATTTGTTGTGAGCAGACATATGTTATCAATAAAAAAGAACACACTTTGTTGACAATCGCTATTTTATTGATTCATCAACATGTTTCGGGGACAATGGTCCCTAAATCAAAATGCAGTATAGGCATCTATACTAATCTTTTTGTACTATATTTAACTATATAAGACAAATTTTTTAATTGGAAACAGATAAACAGACAAAAACAAAAACAAATAAATAAATATATTGAAATTGAATAACTAAATAGAAGCTCACGTGAAAAAAAATTTTTATTGAAAAAAGGATTTATTTAGTTATAATAATAATAAAGTTACCTTTTGAAGTTGTTTTCACATTAGTTCACAATCAGTGATTCGAATCAGTAAAAAATGGAAATGCTCAAGTAAAGTACTTACGAGTACCTACTTACGAGTCAGAGCAGAAAAAATAATATATCATATGTTCATCTGTGTATATAGTGCTTAAGCATTCATTATCTTTAAGGATTTTGGTTGCGATAAGTAGTCGAAACACAAAATGATGGGCTTAAATTCAGAGGTTATCTACTTGAAATTTCGCTGCCTACATTCTTCGAGAACGTAGTATCAATTCGGCAACGTTTGAAAAACGTATAAATCCTTCATATCGAAACAAAACATTTCTTTTGAACTAATTCATTCAAAGAATTTATGATATTGCTATGAGTGTATATAGACTTTTCGTATACATATATGACATGTATGTACGAGCATGTTCACCTAAATATACTTATCAAAATTATAATAACTCTAATGTTCTTGTAATTTTATTTAATTCTTTAATATTTTTATGATTTTAGATTAGACTAAATTGACAGAAAGCAGTCGATATGTAAAGACGATTGTTGACTTACTGAAATGAACCGACACTATCCGGATTAATACAATGCACCTGATGAAATGTTTGTAAAATGTAATTAAATTAAATACAATGATTAGGTGGGCCTTAATGACAGAGCCGGAACAGGAATTGAGCACACCTGTTGACTGCCGACAGGTAAACCGGCCGTCCGAGAGAAGTGTATCGACGGCATGACGACGGAAACAATGAGATCATGCAGTGACACGCCGCGTGCTGCGGGGGGGGGGAGGGGATGAGTGGCAGGGGGAGGGGGGCACAAAGGCGCCGCCCCGCCATCATCTAATTGTGTAATTTGATGGGAACATTGGTCCCGTCTCGTCATAATCGGCCCGGAATAGTCAGTTTGTACGCAACGGATGCTCTCGTCTGTCGTAGTAGCTGCGCTGTAGTCGGTGCGTAGGCTATCCACTGGTAATTAATTGATCGGTGGTGAGCCTTCTCACAATCGATATCGTTATTTTGTTGCATTATTTGCAGTGGCGTCATTAAGGCGATCGTCTTTGACAGATTTTGGAATCATTTTAATAAATTAAAGATAATCGTTTATTTTATAATATTATTGAAAAAAACGACATGTCTAAAGTCCATACAGTCATTACAGCCAACAATTTTTATAACATTGTTGGATTGAAAATTTATCAATTGATTAAATAATTTAGTTTATGTCATTTTAGGAAGATACAAGTATTAAAAATATATGAAACCTGATGAATACATTTTAATTTGATACCTTTTAATACGAAAATGTGATAAAAATGCTAGAGAAGATACGAGAAAAAGTGGCGAATTTTGCTCACATTGTCAGACGATCGCCTTAATAAATCGGCCCCAATGTAAAATATACATTCCTCCTGTCCATGTAAGAATATTAATTATAGAAAAAAGCCAATATGGAGAATTTTATTTTATTACATATTTATTATTTTAGAGCTATTGAAGATGCATTTATGTATACTTGACAATAATATATTATAGGTATTCCTATTCCTATTTTGCATCTTCTGTTTCGTATGTACTAATTTGTATGTAATATTAATATTGAAAATATTTACACGTGTGGTGGACCGGATCCCGCACTCTCAACCTGGTTAGGCTCGAATATTATTCGAAAGTCATTATTAATACTATAACTACGCGATTTTTTTTATTCATTCATAATAAGAAAAACAATAGTCTCTTTATGAAAAAAATGTGTGCTCTCAGATATTTCTATTCATTCGGGACTAAAAATAATTCTTTGCGTTGAAGATTTAGTTCGTAAACTGGCGTATTAGGATGTTTTGTATAAATCGATAGGTAATATTTTCAGGTATTTTCACAATAATACATAAGAAACGATTTTTTCTTTCTGATATTTTGTTTATACGGCGAGTAACTTTTGAGCTCTTATCGAGCATGGGCTCCTGTGTATCGCATCGACTGTATTGGCTTAGTTATAAAATTGTATTATTTTCTTGGAAAATGATAAATATTTATTTATCGAATTTCTAAAGTACAGAAAAAAAAGAAACATATTTTGAAGTACCTACTGAAAATGAGGTCGCACGATTTTTAATAATCCGAGTCACCCGAATTCTCGGCTTAGCAAATAATTATTGTTTCATATTGAATTAGTGTACCAAGTAGGTAATTGGACAAATTTTTAATTGCAATATTTCTTAGAAATAATTTAATAAGAAATCTTGGGAACCGTGTAGTACCTAATCAATGCGAGGACAACTAAACAATTACTTTGTGGATTCTGTCATAGTAAATAATTTTTATAATGAGAAGAAAAAAGTAACCCATAATAACCAAGTTTTTATTATACCTACTCCCTTTCTTATTTACTAGTAGAAACATTTTTTTTCGCTTAACCTACGCGTTGGGCTTCGGTCGTGCGACGCTACGAAAGAGAGTAATAAAAAAATTCCAAAACTCCAAAATTGTACTATAATCAGGTTTTGCGTCTACCAGACGCGTTGAAATATTTTCATACAACTTAATAAGTTGTGTGAAAAAATCATTTAAAATTTGAAAAATCCAAAAATGTATTAATTTTTTTAACGAAAATTTGATATATCTTCTTGATTGTCGTCACGAGTCTGCTTGCAAAGTTTCAGCTCGATTGGATCACGGGAAAGGGATTTAAAATGGATCCAAAGTTTTTTCGTGAGACAAGAAGACAAGCAGACGCCACGAGTTAAATATAAAGGGAGTAAAAACTAACCCATAAAACCAAGTTTTTATTATACTCCCTTTCTTTGTAAAATATAACAACAATTAAAGACGAATTAAAACATATAATATAACACTAAACTTATAGTAATTTAATATATTTCTAAAATGTCAGATGTTTTGAGCTTTGATAAGACAATTCATGCATTGAAGATTAAATTCTAAAAACATTTGTCAGTCAATTTAGATTTTCGAAATTCGTAGTGAAGTACCTATAATGTATATCGACGGAGTAATTTAAATTTAGAAAATATTCCGCGACGTTATCGGGCCGCCGTTGCTAGTAATCAAACTTTTGTAATGATTCCAATTTGAAAAAACCATTAAAAATTCTAAAAATCTGAAATTATACTATAATTATTAATTTAAAAAAAATGATAGATCTTCTTGATCGTCGCCACGAGTCTACGTGTAATGTTTCAGCTAGATTGGATCACGGGAAAAGGGATAAAAAGAGATCCAAAGTTTTTTCGACGGCAAGCAAGCGAGCAGACGCCACGAGTTAATATAAAGGGAGTAAAAATAGAGGTTCTAACACGGAATTCACGTCACATCAATATTCTTAGTATTATTCAAATTAATCTAAACGATATGAAAAATAGGACTGACTCAAAACTGCACCTGGCAAAGAACAACGAGCAAGATTAAAAGGTGGTCAAAGATCGAAAAGGAGCCCCAAGTAAATGGAAAAAGGAGAAATGAAAATGAAGAAGGATACATATATACATCTATTTGGGGGTCTGTGATGTTGTTGATAATAGATTAGGTAAGAGTTACAATAATTAATACTTTCTTTTCCACGATACTAAAAATGTATTTTGAAGAAATTTCCCCGTATCCGCTCGGTGCATCTCGCGATATCGTGAAATCCGTTTCGCTCCGGTCATCTCGAGCGCGCCGCGCCCCGCCCCCGACGCCATTATCTCCCATCTGGACCTGACTTTACGTGCATAGAGAAATTTATCGCTCCATCTGTTATTTATGCGGAGATCAATCCAGCTTCATACGACGAATTATCAGAGACTCGAATAATTGTGGAAACTATTTCCTTCATTCTGTATAACAGATACATGCCACATTATACAATTCGTTGGAACCAACATAAATTCTCGAATCTATGTATTCAAATTGAAAACAAAGGCTAAAGGCTGACACTTTCGATGCAATCAAGCATATAGCCTTGCTGGTGCACACGGAAAGTTATCAAATATAACCTTCAATTTGGCGTCGTAACATCTCGCTGTGTTTCATCTTCACCGATCAAACAAACAGTTTAAGGTATCTGGCTGTCTGATGACTATCGGTTCCGTCAGGTTGACGGACTTCGCCTGGAGTTGGGGCATTGTGATGATGAATGGTATATGTTGTCAAATAGCCTCGCCAAGAGAGAATCGACAGATCGTTTGAATCGAACCGATTATTGTGCCGGCTTAGATATCCCAATCAGATAAAGTTTAGTAAATTAACTGTTAGTCCGTATCAATGCAATTTGATTCGAGTGTCGTTTTTCTTTTTGTACGTAGCCATTGTTTACTCACTTCCGAGATGAGATCTCGTGATACCTGTCATCGGACGGTCTCGCCAGGGATTACTTGGTCATGATTCCAAATACTTCCTTAACTTGCGTCATCTACATTCCACGTATTTAGCACTGTTCTATTTCATACTTTTAACTCGTGTAATATCCTTCTTCGATACTTTTTCGGGTCTCGTGTGCGACGTAATAAGTATTTCATGGAAGAATACACTAACTTTACTGAATAAATCTAATATGTTATGTTTAAGAATCTGTCGAAACCAGTTTAGTTGTCCATCCCTATTGTCGCTAGTAAATCTCCCTGTCCCATCAAGAGTATCACGCATCGTATTCTATTCAATATTCCAATTAGAAGAATTACTTCTGGATCAAATACACAATAATTTTACCCTGTTAGTGTAATTATAATTTATTATTTCACTGGGCCTATATTTTTAGCTATTAGTTCCAATTTTTTGTCTGTGTGTAATAAATTAGAATACAAGATATTTGTTCCTATTTTTTCTCACATATTATATACTTTTTTCGTTTATCTTGTATTTGTTTATTTCGATCAATCAATAATAATAACATAACTTTTACACTTTTTTTAGCTTTTTGCATTAAACACGAAAACATTACTCAACATCCTATAAAATATCACTCACCTATGCCGAAAACTGACAGATAATAGAGTCCAATTTATAATATTTGTGTATCGATGTATAATTTGAATAACAAGCTTTTTGCAGTATGAAAAAATGTACATTACATTAGTTAATTATACAGTAATCATGTTTTTCATGATGAGAATATAATTAAATAACAGATATCATGGAAAACTTCATTATATTTTATTTTATACTTTGTGTGAATTTTCGTGGATCAGTCGATGTGTTATTTTTTAAAATATAATGTTACCGGGGTGGTAGATTAAAATAATTTTAAAAAAATTGCTTAAGTTCTGTCTTATTCTATACCGATGATGTGCAATGATTGTCGATTATTTAGTTGTCAAAGAGTGAACGTAGTTCTTGCCTCAACCTTTGTTCTTTGGATTTTATTATATATTATATATACAATACATGTTAAGTGCGGATGGCAAAACTTTTCTCGTTCGTCGGTTTGGTTCCTGGAGATAGCTAGTAGCATCCACCTGGCTTCACTTTGCCAACCTCTCGAGAGCCCGAGGTCTCTAAACTACGTGTTGCGTTATATTGTCAGATCATAAGGGACGGAGGCGAAAAGTTTTGCAGCATTCCTAGCGAAACTCTCTTCTTTTCAGGGTTACACATTCTTTTTCATTATATTTCTTTAAAAATGCATGTTATTTCCAATACCAAATACCAAAGAAGCCTATCAAATCAAATCATATGTCTAATATGAAGAGTATTTTTCTTACTGGGAAGTACATATATTATATTGGTGATATATTATAGGCTTCGATAGAGGAAGAATTAAGTAAAAACGATTAAATATGAATAATTGATATAAATTAACTTTGTTAAAACCACTTATTTATTGAAAAAAATTCAACATTTTTCGAAGCCAATGGCTTCTTCATCTAACAAAGTTAATTTATATCAATTATAATTATGTTACCACAAAATAAATTTGCTATATTTGAAGAAGAAATTAAATATGAAGTCTTCCGGTAGTGAAATTACGAAAAATGTTTCACATAAATAAAGAGAAAAAACAAATGTAGATATTGGATGTTAAGATTTTAATATGAATAATATGAGTGCAAAGGTGCTATACTGGAGAACATCTATATCTATGCTATATTTTAATTTGCCTAACACCGTTAACTAATATTAAATAATTTATGTTCCTTTGGACGATTGTAGGTTAAACGCATGGTGCTATGTTTAAAATGTGTACTAATAAATTATGGAAGAAAAATAGAAATAGTGAATGAAGCCCAGAAAGATAACATGATAGTCTTATATAAATACACATTTTTAGTTCCCACAAATCGAAAATCTAAGCGTGAAAAAATATTTACATTTTCAATTCGAAGCCTTAAACTACAGATTCGGTCGAGGTCAGATACTGACGCCAATTCCTATATTTGGCATTGGGTTTTTCTATTTCTATTGATGTAGCTACTCTTAGGAAAATTTATTAAGGTCGGCGATGATTACAAATTAATACCAGAATTACAAAAAGTAAAATTAAAATATACTCATAATTCAGGTGTACGATCTGTGATTTGATTATTCGAATAATTAATCTATTTTCTAGTCATTTTAAGCTAAATATTGTATTTTTGATTATTTTTAATTATCATAACCAAACTGTACACTAATGACCATTCTATTATTTATTTATTATTATATGAAAATGGCAGCGATGGGGAGGTTTTCAATTTACATAATACGAATTTTGAAGAAATTTCTAAATTGCTCGTTATTTTATAATTTATTGAATTTCTTATAAGGTGTGACTTGTGGGTAGCTAGTTAATTAAAATATATAGCAAAAATGGTGCTTATAAAAGCAGCAACGCACATCTCAAATTTACATATTAAAATACGGTAACATTAATTCTTTAATAATTTGCATCTTGTTACGTGCAATAAATTTCAGTCATGTTGGCCCGATGATTAAACCATTCATTAAATCAAATATTTAAATAATCTCGTACTTTAGTGAGTGTGTTGTTAACAGTTAGGTGGGTAAAATTATGTATTCCGTCTAAGTGTAAAGCTTCGTTCACACGTGAGGGGTACTCGCTTTAAACTGGTAAATGTTGAAAATCTTATCAAAGTAATAAAATTCTTTGGCTATCATAAATTGAATCGTGCTCATGTGTAAGCTCTTAGGCCGCCTTGAACGCGTCGCTGGTGCGGGCACACGTTGTGCTCATCTCGGGACAATTATTTGTTGTTACGAACTGTTACATGTTTTATTTGATCAAATTATGCAAAAATTGTAATATTTAATAGTATAAGAATTTCATACACTCAGGTGAACAAAAAATGATTGATGTACAGAGTAAAAAATTATTACGCAATATCTACGTGAAATGAAGATTCACTAAATCGTAACGGTATATGATCAACAATGGCGTGATAGTCATAAACCATTATCAGAGGCGTACAGTGAGAACATTGAAGCATGACTTTTTTCTGAGCATATATGTATTGAAAAAAATCGAAATGGAAGATATATCTCATAATATTTTTATGACAAAATTATCTTATTATTCGGATTTTAATAATTCCTAATATTCTGTCAGATAAATATTAAATTTAGACATTTTTTCCCAAATATAAGTTTATGTAAAAGTATGCTTCAATGTTCTCATTGCACGCGCCTGACCATTATAAAATAATCAATGTGCGAAGGCAGATATAATAATTTAATGAAATATTACAAAAGCATTCGCACAATTTATATCACAATTTATACGTAATATTAATATTGTATTATATCAGAATACTAAAATATAACGCATTTGTATTGTAATCGGCTACTACTTTGTAGTCATTCATTGTAAATTAAATTAAACACAAATTCACCTGGTTTAAATCACTATATTACAGGTCACAACTGATTTCGGAACCACCGTTCCTTCTTCAGGGTAAACTACAAATTAAAATTACACATGCATGTGTATATGCCATGTCATATGGCAGGTAAACAAAAAAAACAAGTTGCCAAAAAAAATATAATTACTCATAATTTGTAATGTTTATTTTGCCGTTTACCCTGATGAAGAAACGGCGGTTTTGAAGTCAATTGGTGTTACCAAAAATAGTGGTTTAAACCAAGTGAACTTGTGTTTAATTTAAAAACGCATTTACTTTAAACTTATTTCTCAAAATACAAAGTACAGCCCAATAAAATGTATTGGCCGATCAGAAGACAAAATCCAAATGTATGATTTTTCTATACTTCTTTCAACGTAAAATGTTGCAAATACTGTAGAAGAAAATGGCTGATAAAACTTTTGTATTTGCAAGGAATCACACGTCATGGTGTAAAAACTTTTTGATACATCTATTATGATGATTTGTGTACAGGTTTTCTGTGCCCTAATAATAGATTCAATAAAAAAAGAACAAACTCAAAATATCATAACTAGATATAGTAAATAGTAAATACACCGTAACGGTATATAATGATTAAATTATTATAAAGTACTTGTTTAATGTATGATCTAAAAAATAATTTGAATTACTTGAACGATTTAGAAAACAATTTGAATTATTGTGAACACATTATTATACTGCATTGCATATCTATAAAAGTATATTTAAAATACAACTAAAACCTATAACACCTTAGTTGTATTGTACAACTATTCGTCACTAGAACATCTAGAAATAAAATAGTATTTTTAGCTAAACTTATTTTCTTATATATCTATAAAAAATATTATATGTCTTTGATATATAAATTAAAAATACACCTCAAGCGTAATACACTTAGAAATAACTAAAAAGAACAGAACAGTCTGTTCTTCTATTGTATTATCATTTTACTTATGTTGCCATACCATTATGCAGTAGTGCGTATGAAATACAGTAATAATACTTCATTGATAAAGTATTTTCTTCAAAAACCTCGGATTATAAGTACTTAATGCCCAACCGTCCGCCAGAAAAATTACAATACATTAAAGTTATGTGCTTGTGTCACTCGGTGTCTAATTGATGAGTACAACAGATGTTTTGTAGTGAATCATGCAGCAACATAGTATATCACCAGTGACAGCATTACTGTTGCCGTACTAGAAGATGCACATTCTTCCCCACACAGCTTCTCTCAGATTCAATTGTAAATAATCGCGCATCTAATGGATAACAGTAAACAAACACGGCTTCTGTAGAGCTGTAATTACGATGTGGTTTCCGTGATTTTATCTCGCGCCGTGTTATCGCGTGGGCGCCCGGTGCGGCGCGGTGCCGCGGCGCGCGGAGCCATGGTCGCCGCGCCCGTCCGTCAGCGCGGTCCGGCGTGCATGTAACCGACGCAGGGGCCTTCCGTCATTATCGCAACAAAACTGCAGTTACCGGTCGGGTAATATCGAAAGGCACGTTTCGCATTGTAGGGTGACCTTAATTTTAATTACTCTTCAGCACGTTAAAAAATGTACGTCGGCACTTTAATAAAAAAAACAACGCGGCGAATATCGTGTGAATTGCTTGGATACTTTTGCTGTACTCGTTTGATTTTACCCACCATGGATATAATGGAGAGACTGCTAACATTTATATATGGATGTAAAAAGCCTAGTACTTATTGGCATCAACATGATTAGTATATATGTACACCTAGTAGAAAAATAAGAGTGCCTAAACTATTTTATTGCATCAATAATATTACCAATGCGGAACATAACTCACCACTCTGCAGAACTCATAGACTTCGTAATTAATATATATATAGCAGTGTAGACATTTTAAATGTAAGTCTTCAATCATAAAAATCTAATATCATGATTCGATATAATTGTTTTTGTAAACATTTAAATAATGGTGTTTTACCTTTTTATTCTATCAAAAATGATTTTTAGTTTTTATATGATTGTATTATTTTTTTTATTGTAAAACGTTTTTTTCCGTTTAAACCGGGTATACATATATATGGTAAAAAGCATTAATTGTATTTATTAATATGCGTAATTCTAATTTTTCCTGTAGGTACTTTGCTTATAATTTATTTTTCATAATGATATTATTTATTATTTCTTTATTATTAAAACATTATTTCTAATTTATATGACATAAAAACATAGCTTACAATTTATTTATCATAAAAAATGTATTGTGTAATATTGAAAAGTTCATAAAATATTTATACTCTATACTCTAATGTCACTCTAGGACCGTCTGTCAGGGTCAATAACTGTTAATGGTATGCCTGTTAAAAAATAAATTAAATGTATATACATAAATTAATTGTTCATCACAAAGTAAACAGAATGCTCTAGAAAAGCGGTAGTGCACATGTGTAGAAAATCTATAGACAATCGAGAGAAAAATTAACAAATTAGGCGCGAATGTAAAGCTGATTGGTACACTGTCAATTTGGTCACGTGAAACGTATGAGCGAAGAGCAGATGGTCATAATACTTCAGGCGAGTGTTGAAGGCAAGAAGAGAATGTCCGTTGAAGACCTGGCGTGATCAGATTATGAATGAAAGTTAACGAGGGAAGAGTGATGAGGTTTTCTTCGTTTCTGCGTACCCCTTCGGAGAAATAGCGTTATTTAAGGTGATAATTTATGCTATGGGTTAATGTTAACCCATTAGTGTACCTACCGCACTATCAAAAATATCAGATAAATTTTCGGTACTAGTTTTTGGTTCTGAGCTAAAAAGTATTTTGTACCATTATCCTCCATTGTCCACAGTTTATGTCAATAGTATAATAGCGAAGGGAATACATTTCAAAATGAAGACTACAACACACACACGTTCACCAGTTTGAAGACTACAAAGTGTACACTACAATTGTAGTAAAAATACACGAAGTGAAGTAATTGTAGTATTAATGAAGTGAAGTAATGAAATGAAGTAATGAAGTAATAGTAGTACTACGAAATTGTAGTACTAATGAAGTGAAGTAATGAAGTAGTAATTGTAGTATTAATGAAGTGAAGTGTAATGAAATGTAGTAATTGTACTACAAAATTGTAGTACTAGTGAACTAATTATATTTTTTCCCAAATAAAAAATTTTCAAACCATGGGGGGGGGGGTTTGTTTCAGTTTACAAAGATTTCTTTGAAGTGTGTGTGCTTTGTAGTGTTCGCTTTGAAATGAAGTGTACTATTTGAAGTATGTACTTTCAGTATAGTTTATAAGTGTGTAGATTGTAATGTGCACTACACTTCAAAACGTGTCAAGTGTGCACTTCAATATAATGTAGTACTACATTCTAGTAGTGAGTACAGAGCGGACCCATCACTATAGTATAACGATTATATCCTTAAAAATATTGATTGGGCCAGATGAGTAAGGTTAGCTGTCTTCAATCTTCGAAACCTTTGGAGCCCTTCTAGCTCCAAGACATCTTAATTTTAGAACAGCTTACAAGAAGTAAATTATTTTCACAATCTACATCTTTGTGTCTCTCAATAATATACAAACAAATTAAAATC
The DNA here is from genome assembly GCA_016648135.1 of Agrypnia vestita. Classification (NCBI taxonomy): domain Eukaryota; kingdom Metazoa; phylum Arthropoda; class Insecta; order Trichoptera; family Phryganeidae; genus Agrypnia; species Agrypnia vestita. Next base: position 424,980 of record JADDOH010000304.1, on the reverse strand, counting down.
ATTTGTAATTAATAAAAAAAATGAGATTGTTTTTCAAAATAAACATTTCTTGATTATGCGAATTCACAATGTTTAAAGGCGGCAGTAGTGCATAGAAATCTTTCGCGATACCCTTCAAAACTACCTTGGAACCCAGGATGAAGAATGAGGGGCCACATGATTTAGATTTATGTCTAAATCTTCCGAGCCACTCTTATCATGTTAAGGGTACGTATTATGTACGCGAACTTAAACAATTTTATCTTTATCTTTGGGTCTACAAGCGTGGGTTTTGTATAAATGTATAGTTGGGTCATATTTTTTTACTGAATATTCAACGTGAGCTGTATTCATGCTTACATGTAACTCCAGTTACATCACATAATTTTCATTTTGCTCTTATCGCTTTGGCTGAGTTCACTTCCGATCGAACAATTTCATAGCCGACTCGAGTTCATTTTTTTAATTAGCTAACCTTAATGAAACACGCTCTAGAATACGCTACGAACGACTTACCGCCGCTGTCTGTGGGTAATACAAAATAATATTTGCTGTCTTACTTAACGGGCGTGCATTTTCGGTGGAGCCTAATAGTAACCGGGGCACTGAACCGAGGCGCGGGTAACGTCTTGTGTTCGCCCCCAAGAATGCGACAGCCGATAGGTGCCCCTCTACGGGCGCGCCTGCCACGGGGCATTCATCAAACAAAACCCACCGGATGTGAAGTGACTTCTTGAACAATTTATTGCTCCCCGGAAACGATTGTGATCGTGTAAAGCGAAAAACAGCATTCTTCGTTAATAATTAAACGAATAATATGAAATGTAAGTTATATGCGGGAACTCGTATTACACTAAACGTGATGATTTATTTATATCAACTCTAATTACGTCACGAAGAATATTATTTTAATTAATTTGAATGTACTTTGACAATATTTTGAAATTCGCCCTTGTTTTTATTCACTTAATTAAAATAAATTCGATGAATCACTTAGAAAGTAATGAAAAAAATCTGTTTGTAAATATGTAGTTATATCACAGCATGTCAACCATTTACATTTATGTAAAATTTAGGCTTTTATGTAAACTCTTAGATTAAATAATTATTCTATAAAGATATGTTCCGTAACCCGTGGGTCCTATGAATTCCTAAATTGAATTGTTTTAAAATATCTACTTACATCTTCACAAACAATTAAAAAATTCTTCATATATTTTAAGTACCCAAGAGGTGAAAACAAAGTAAATTTGTATTAATTATAAGAGAAAATTCATTTAAAATATCAAAATAGGATACGCATATACGTGTAGATTTTTATGTGAATAGTAAAAAAATTGCATTAAAATTTAATTTTGAATGTGTTTTATGCCATGTTTGGTCTTTGATACTTAGAAATTTTTTTTAATAATAAATAAATAATAATATATTAATAGACAATTTTAGAAGAATATCAGTTTATTACTAATAATTAACCACTATTCATTATACTTATTGTCTGTCTACTACTATACATCTGTATCAATCTGTAGAACATTTGCGATAGTAATTTGTATGTTAAAATTCATTAATATTTTTTAGCTCTTTTTTTAAGAGATAAAACTATTTTAATTTTTTTTATAATTAAACTAAAACTTGTATAAATAATGATTGACAGTATAAACACCATGTAATCATCATTTAATCCCTTGGATCGCCTTTGTTCGAACATACGACTTAAAAAATCTACAATTTATTTTTAAGTATATTTTCGGAATCTAGAATGAAAAGTAGTCGTAAATGTAGAATCAACCGGTATAACAATATGTACTATTTGTAGTTTAATGTTTGTATCCCGTTTCTGCCACAAAATTGTTAAGTTCACAAAGTATGTACACAGTTATGTTACCTGTAAAATTGTGTACAACACGTGTAAAGAGATGTTACCCTTACAAGTTGTGTTTCCTTTTCCTTGCCAGTAATGGCCGTTTGGTGTATTATCGCGCGGCGCGGTTATGAGTCTGACCAGGCGGTCTAACTGTAACGGCGCGGCGGCGGGAAGGTCTAACGCAGATTAATTGCCGGAGTGGATCCGTGGCGTGATCTGTCGCCGTTAGAGATAGAATTATTGTACGTTTGACGCCAAGAATCGCAGTTCCTACAGCCTTTCCTCTTTTGCCTCTGCGGCCGCTCTCATTGTCCGCTTATCGATCCCCACCCCCGCTGGTGCTGGTGCCGGCCAGTCAGGGCTGAGTGGCCCGCTGCGTGTCAGCCCGCAGTCAGATGGATCGCACAAACTTATTGATTTCCTCAATACTTGTATGCATTTCGATAGATGGTTCTTACGATATGGGTCCAAATTTATTTGGCCTTAATCCCCATACTACAATAATCTGTAAATAAGCATTTCGTTTTCTAATATTTAATATTTTTTCCTCATATTTTGCATTTTTTTGTAGACATGTGGGTTAATATTTTTTTGTTATGCGTACTTCAATTGATTTAATTCATTGCAGTTCATTTTTAAAGGATGTACATATATTTTACCACATGGAATGAAATGTTTTATAGTGTTGTAGATAGCTTTTTACGTTAGGGCATTAAATTATTTAGTTATTTGAGATGTCACTAAATAAATCAAATCATTAACCTTTTAAATAAACCGTTAAGTAATAATATATAAGTTAACCGTTTAAACAATAGGCGTGATTACAAGTGCATTTCGACCTTATAGAAACGAGATTAAACACGGTTATTGAAGTATTTAAAATTACTCTGTTGTTTGTAAACGATGATTCCGGACTTTTTATGATTTTTTAAGTCAACATGCTTAAAGGCTACCCCTTCCCTATCTGGTAAATTTCAAGGCAAACGTCGTTGGCAGTTAAATGTTTAATATAATGCAGAAATTTTGATAACGCTTACATACGACAACGATTTATCATATTTTATTAAGCTACCCATAATGATTAATCATATTTCATTAATTAATCATTTTACCTACCTTACCTCTAGTAAGAAAGGAATAAATACAATTATTTGTCGGTAGGTGTAAAATGTCGTAGAAGAGTACTTATTATGAAGGTGATAAACGTGGAAATTGATTCTATTCTGTTTGCAAATGACGAGAAATGGCTGACGTACATACAAAAATACCAAAGAGTGGATTAATTCCTAATCTGAAGAGAAGCGAAATTATTATTTTTATTATTATTAGCAGTGCAAAGACATAGGTCATGATTGTAAGAAGACATTGAGTAGCGCACGATCAGCTGAAAATCGATAACTTTAAATACCTCGGAATGGCATCGTCCAGCGAAGGGAAGGAAACTGGAAGGTGAAATAATCTGAAAAATCGGGGGTACTAGAAGTGTCTGACCTTTATGGAATGGTTACGAAGAAATTTGAGTTAATTGTTGAGGCCGAAGACGAAGAAAAGTCAAATAAATTTTATTTTGATCGGTCATCAAGAACTGGAAGATGGAAGCGCTCTATCTAGAATTTGGGCTCCGATTTCCCTGGGATAAAGGATTGAAAATGTTGACAATTATGCAGATAAAAACATGGCATCATGGTAGTATATTAAACCTATAAAATGATTTAAAAATTATGTTTCGACGAATCTGAGACAATATACAAAATTATATATTTGGTAATTAATTTACATACAAATAAATGTGTATTAATTATGGAAGAAAAACTTTTTCATGCTATCATAAACCTCCATAGACTGTCCACTGTATCAGTGACCACTGTAACCTACTAGCTTCCGCGCTGAGGTGGACAATAAACGATGCGGTGAAAATATATCTCCAATGTAATAAGAGAACCGAAGTAGTCGCGCAAAATTAAACTGGCAACGTAAGATGAAGCATGTTAAGTTGCGGTAGTCGCGTCATATAACAGTTTACGACTGCCCGAGATGAAAAACGACGAAAGATATACATTGTCACCCCAGCCTCAGGGACGACGAACAGTCGCCGTCGCTAGTGGCTAGTCTGGCTAGTCGTCAGAGTTATTAGCATACCCGTTAATGTCCATGACAAAAGGATCGCATCGCGTGTAAAGTTCAATCGCGGCTATGACAAGTGACATTTAGAAATTAGATCACTGTACCAGATCTTCGCGTAGCGATTTTCCGTCCGGAATTTCTACATCTATATAATCACATTGTTTTTATTTACATAAATATAGACATCAGATCAAAAATAAATATTTTTGATATGGTTAATGTCTGTACTTCTATTTTTACTTTTTATTAAGTTGTATCCTAATAAAATGATCAGTGGCCTGGAAATACGTTGATCATTTAACAAAATAGTGATTTATGCAGTGTTTTCTTAGTATACAATTAAAACAAAGTAATTTTGTCATTACCGCTAAGTATTTTGGTGTTATAGAAGAAGAAAAAAACAAAGGTTTTCGACATGCAGGGAATAAAGTACATATCCAAAAGGAAATATATCAGATAAATTATTAACTATAACTAATTTCAGTTTCAATCAGAAAATAAAATAATTTGTTACTTATCAACTTCTGAAAATTTCAAGTAAGTGCATTCGCAATATGTATTTAAAATTTATGTATGTACAGTTACATTTACGTATCACTGCATTATGTCAATACACAATTGCTATGTAACAATGTTCGTCACTAACGCTACCAAGACTACGTACGCAACGCTAGACCGTGCAGTTTTCACAGGCAATCGAAATGACGCTAGCGAAACTAAAATGCTACCAATGACGCTAACTTGTCTTGGTTAAGCTAATCTATTTTGTTATGAAAGTAAAATTTGTATTGTTATTTTGTGAAAAACTGAAGCAAATTTAGTAGAATTGCAGCAATTAGATATCATACGTCATTTGGATTAAGAAAAATGGTGAGTTCATTCAGAAAATGGAAATTTACTTTGTTTTTTATTAGTGTTCATAATGAAAGTTTTGCGTCCATAACATGTATCCATTTATATTTTTATAATTTTATAGTCTGTTCCCAATTTATAAATGAAAGCAAGTGCCTGAAATCTAATAGCTTCCTTATACCAAACATACCATACATACATGGTAGAAGAGTATATATAGCGAAGTATTAATAAATACATTTTAATATTAGGTAATGACAATAAATATAAGTAGTGCTTCAACTGAATTAACGAAGAAATAAGACAATGCTGATTAAAAAACATTACTTTAATATACTACCAAATAAGATAAATTTTGAATATTGGAAAACCAGGATTCCCCAGAATAGAATCTTCGAAAAAATGCGTTATCTATTACTCCACATAACACAACGGATCACGCGGCTCAGCGTCATCACCTCCAGTATTGTGGATCTTAATAACTAGTGTGCTTATTATTAATTATTTTTTGCCGCTGTAAAAATTATTTTGTTTATGATTTCTAATAATTAAATTAAATTAAATATTACAATCGTGTGAATTCAAATATTATGGTGTGCTCTGAGGTTTCCACCGTCTTCTGGTTAAAGTTTTATGTAATATTCTGGTCGTATATATATGACCTTTTTTAATGATGGTTGCCAGATCCCATTGCTGATATCGTCAGGGCTGATACAAATTGCGGAATATCCCAGAAAACTCTGACTAGAATATTATGGTGTGCGTTTTCCGTATAGAAAAAATTACCTAATCCATGTGACGAGCATTTCTGTCTCTTCGAAGTCACTCTTACGCGCCCGAAAATTTTTTGTGGAGTATCCAGGCCAGCCCGGACTCTAGTCCCTCGAGCGTGAAAATAAACCAATCACGCTCGAGGCGATCCACCAACCAGAAGCCCGATGCGACCGGCGAGGTACAGACAAGCAGCACGCTGTACCACCACCGTTTGCCTAATTTCGTTCAGTACGCCACGCGCTAACTTTACTCTTCCTGTATTATTGTAAACCTATTTCTTCAATAAAACGACAATGTAAATTATAGGTACTTTTTCATTTATCCTATATCGTTCCCGTCTTAGCTTGCCGCACACATTCTCAACGCCTTTAATTCACGCACATGCCTTCAGCATCACACTTGTTATCTATGTAGATTTCGTGTTTCGACAGATGTACATGACCATTCTATAAACACATAACTTTCGATTCATTCACGAGATAAATTCAATCGGCATATATTTCGCGGCTACACATATGATCCAACATCTACTAAAGTTTCGTAGTAAAAATTGAAGGAAGAAAAACTTGGACGCGACGCATCCTGCCAGCTGCAGCGCCGCGACGCGCGACCTGCGAATTTGTCTCGGCCGTCGCGCACCCCGCGCACTCGACGGCCGCGACGACTGAGGACTGCGCCTCTCCGCGTGTGCGTGTGCGTATGCGTGTGCGTGTGCGTGTGCGTGTGCGTGTCTCCGCTGTTATTTTCTGGCAATTAGGCGGCGAGCGGTGCCCGGCCCGACGTCGGCATGCCCGACTCGCGAATCTGAGATAACGAGCCTCACCTTTGTGATCTATTAGTTTGTCAATTAGAATACTTGATCTTCATTTCAATTCCTCGCGTTCTTCAAGAAAATGCAAGAGGGTTGTAGGTGATTAATGAGATGTACACGCGGGCATTGCTTGGATGTTTGAAATACCCGTTTTCATTAATAGATTATTAAATATGTTTATTTGACGTTAGTAACCTTAACTCTATAACTTTTGCTCTTTGTCTCTTTGATTTAACTACAAAAAAAGGAAAAATCGTTTATCTGATATCAAAACATTTCTAAAATTAGTAAATGAAAATTGCCTTAATTAATTAAGGTGCCGGAAAATGGTATTTTGAAAATTGCATATGCTCCTTCGCTGTATTGTTGTTAATTTTCTTGTGGAGTTTTCTTCATAAAGTGTTATTATGATGGTTGAATATATGCTTACTGTTTCATTTTATTTTTTTATACTAGCCAATGCAGTTTGTAAGTAAAATGTATTTTAGTTTTTTTATTTATTGATGGAGAATTGTCATTAATGGAAATTCTAGTTCGTGTTGTATACCTTGTGTTAAAACAGCTGAACGTTTCAACTCAAAGTATACAATACAGTTTGTGGTTTTTAATGTATACCAAAGAAGTATTATTTCTAACGCGTGTACATTCATATACGCACCCAATTTTTTATTAAAAATATGTTTCATGGATGGTGCACGTAACATTATATAATTTAATCGCTTAAGCCAGCCTACGACAGGTCGTAATCCCCGTAAAAGCCCAAAAAAGGCTTCCTTACAAACTTACCCATACAAACAGCTTTGTCTGTGTGACATCTAAAATTTAACGTAATATATATTTTTAATTAATAATAATTTTTCTTTTCTCAATGACTAAATTAACGTTACATTAATTTATGACCATCTGGTGTGTCCGGAGGTCGAACTCCCTACCTTTGCAGCTGAATCCGCGTTGCATTTGGAATTAACTACTGCGGTATTTTTTCTAAATTGCAATAAGTTGTCCCGGCGGGCAATTATTCCATCAACCGCCACTCGATTGGTTCAATCCAAACATTTCACAAGTCGGTGATTGATGCGTTTTCTGAATGCGGCTTCCAATTCCCCGAGATTGGATCGAAGTGAATGTGTTTGCCAAGGTGGACTGTGTATATCGATCGAGAGTATGATGTTGCTGCGGCTGAGTGACGTCGCGGACGCGGATGCAGCGCTCGATTAATCGCTCGGCTTAACCCGACCAATCAGCCGCTCGAGTTCGCTTGCTTACTTTCTCATTGTATAAATGTTTCACTGCTGACTTATGCCAGTCTTTAAATTTATTTTAATCAATTGCATTTAATAATTATATTTATATTTTATTTTTAATGAATGAAAAACCAGTGGCGGCTCCTCTAACGTGCACTGAAATAAAGGACGGAAAAATATATACTATTATATCCGGCGGAGCCTGACCGCTAAGAGACGCGACCCCGGGTGGCGAATAAGGAACACTCTGTAGATATACAGGTAGGAGGTAAATAAAATACCTCTCGCGGACCAACAGGTAGGTATGTAGCGTCTGATCCAAAGTGGGCGGCTATAAGCAGCATCTATTCCCGATGTTAGGGGCGGCTGAAATAAAAGATAATAAACAATTTTTAATAATCAATTAGAAAAGACATACAGAAAAAATCAAATTAACGAAAAAATATTTAAATGCCATCGGGACTGGAACCACGGACCTCACATTCTATCCGGAAATGGCGCGTTATCCAATTTAGCCATGGCACTCTGGTAAGTTAACGAAAAATTTTCAACCTTATATGTAGTCTTTTTTTAATTGACCAACATTTTTATTCCATTTTTAAAGAAATCCACTTTTTATAATGCAATATTCACGAATACCTTCGCGTATCTACCGCTTGAGGATGCTATATAAGGTTGAACATTTTTCCTTAACTTACCAGAGTGCCATGGCGAAATTGGATAACGCGCCATTCCCGGATAGAATGTGAGGTTCGTGGTTCGAGTCCCGGTGGCATTTTAATATTTTTTCGTTAATTAGATTTTTTCTGTATGTCTTTTCTAATTTATTAATAAAAATTGTTTAATAATTCACAGAACTTTGTTCTGAAATTGCAACTTCACAATAAGAATGTGTAAAAGATAATAATTCGTCTGGTAAGCGTGGTATCCAATATGCCAAAAAACCTTCCAAAATGAGTTGAAAGAGGCCTATATTCAGCAGTGGAGAGAAGAAGGCTGAAGAAGAAGAAGATTTGAATAATCTTAATTATAAATCGGAAAGTTTGTTTGGTTTCTACTAATTTCTAGGTCTACGAGGCAATTTTATGGTCACATATTTTAAACTGTTCAATAATATAAGGATTGAATCTATTGAGAGACAAAATATATTATTTGATTATGTTGAATTATGTGGAGAAAATTTATTTGAATCTGCTGAGACTCGCTATGTGCATGTACTTTTTGTAGATATGTATAATACATCAAGATAGTAGATAGTGTTGGTACCAGAATTTTTAACCAGAATTCTTTTTTAACCTTTTAAACACCACAAATAAGTTAACACGCAAGACTTGTCGTGGCGAGTCTCTAGCGTAGTTACACGCAGAGACAAGATGACACAGGATTTTAATATTAAATATTTAAAATTATTCTGCCATCTATGGAAAACATATTCCAGTTAAAGTTCATTTTGAATCTGTACCTTTCATGTGCCATGTATGGTGTGTGCCATGTTTACAAGTTTTTGTCAAACAATGTACAGTGAAGCCTTGCAATGCGAGTAACTTGGTCTGCGAGTATTTTGAAAGACGAGCAAAAACTTACAATAAATTTTGACTTGATAGACGAACTACGCGAGTAGCTTTGACAAAGGTTGGCAGAAGAAAGTGTCATTGGATAAGTAGATGTTAAAGTTGCACAAAAAAAAATCTGGTGCGTCCACAGATCGCATTGTTTCCATTAGTAACTCTATATTATGTTAAATAAAAATTATATTATGAAAAGTAAATGAAAGGGTATTTTGTTTCATCATTTTATATGAATATTTTAAGGTTGTGGAATGAATCATCTAAGTCTCCATTATTTTTAATGGGAAATTCGCTTTGATTTACGAATGCTTTGAATTACGAATTTGTTTCCGGAATGAATAATTATTTAACTGCACTTAATTGTTCTTACCCATGTATAATAAAATAAATAAAAATGAGAAACTTTTTGGACACCTGGAATACATGAAATTATTGAGCAGAAACATGCATAAATATTAAGCGTGAAATGTTTCAAATTCCTTACAAATATTTTGACAGCAGTAATCATTTCAACCGGGAGTTATTTCGGAGCAAAGCAAATCAATGTTGCTCCTACGTGTTTATTCGTAGAGAAAACTTCAATGATCTTTGTTCATGAGATCGGGAATCATTTTGCAACGGTTTCTGTTTATACGACAATGGAAATATCTGTTGCAGATATTCGGTTTTATTCGGCTTGATAAATTGACAGCGATTATTTAGTTCTGAAAGAATTTAGTGACAATCTCCCGGCCATCGGTGTCGTCGCGCTCTATTATACTCGACAACAGACACGTATTAACCCTTAGCATACCGCGATAGAATACGTGTGATGTCAACTCGTGTCATCCTAAGGAATTGATTATTTTTAAGCATTTTGTATGAAAAGTACGTACACTGTGCATGTTAAACATTAAGAGTGCAAAATGGCAATCATGATAATTCGTTCATTCTAATCTCTCAATATCGCCAAATTCCACTCAACACGACACTTATTTCTTATGGCTCTTGATTTAATTAATGAAAGAGACGTATATAATTATGTACGATTATTATTCGATCTCTTTTCGTCGTACTACAAATAGTATTCTTTAAAACAATTTTAACACTCACGTATCAACAACACCATTAAATCGAATTTAAAAATGTACATTTTTAGCTGGATTCGCTTTAAGCGATTGATTTTCCAATGGCCAATTTAAATTCAATAATTTTTCTTCTCTTGAATGAAGTGCTTTCCTTCACCTTGCTTTGCTTAGAGCAACGAGAAGCGAGGCTCCGGTCACCTCGTAGATTGTCTGTCCATCTTATTTGGGGAGCGATCTCTCGCTCTCTGACCTTGTACATTCTCAATAATTATGTATAAGTATCTAATTTCTCCAGGTTATCTTTCTCTCTTCTAGTAACATGCCTAAAATATGAAGAAGTTATTTTTCTGCATTGTAGGATAAAGTTTTTCGTTATTATGGAGATCCTGAATAATAGATGCATTTATTCCTCTAGCCGTCAATGGTATTCTTAGTAAATGACGCTAACACTACATTTACGTCACTATGTTTCTTACGGAGTATGTTTCTTTCTTATCTTCAAAGGTCAAATATTGGAATCCGTACAGAGCTATGGAGAACACCAATCACTCAGTCTATTACGTTCCTTGAAATGGAGCGGTTATTCCAAATATAGGTCAGCTTCGACATTTATTTAATTACTTTATTTAATCATACACAGTAAGTACACAGTTATATATTTGAATACTTCATTTGTTTAATTTTTCAGTGAATTATTAGCATACTTGGCTGCACCAATCTCCTTCTGATTCTCATTTCTTGTGTTGGGAGATCTGAGGTAGATAAAATGAGGGATCTCTTCGTAGTAATCAAGAATGAATTTTACATTGCTCGTATTTACGGAAATATTACAGATTTAATTAACTGACTCGGTAGACTTTTGTTAGTGCACGGCAATGAAAGGGTTAAAACATCTCGCGGCGCGAATGTCCGTCAGACGGATCTCGCAGTCCATGGCGGATCGGTCGGGTCTACAGCTGGGTTCGTGTGAACTAACTGGATTGAGCAAAGTCGGGCGATGGAATATATCTGTCGGGCCTGATTGAAATGATCGCTTGTCACGCGCGATTATGACGTTATTGCATTTGAATGCAACCGTACAAAATAATATTGAATAAATTATACTCGAACCATTAGTCTCACTGAAAATAAATAACACGGCTGGAATGTGTCTTGCCGGTTTGTGATCTCGCGATATTTATAAAATTCATTTGTAGTACAGGTTACGAGTGTATGAGAGAAACACATCTAGGTTGGTTTACTGCATCTGTCAAACAGAAGTTGTGTTCTCATAACACGACTTTATTTAATTTATTTATAATATAATAAGGAATCGCGCTATTCATATGCACACAGGAGTTAACAGAAAAACAGGTTACCTCCATGACATGTCACCGCACAAGTTGAGCTTTGAATCGCGGGAAAAGAACTGCTCGAACGTGATAGTCAAACAATAATCGTGGCAATGAATGCAGCTAGCAAGGGGTTAATTTATGGGCTGTCACAAGCTACAAGATGGCGACTGCTATTTCGAGCGCCCGCTTGAGTTATGTTTACTGAGTACTTTGACGACAATGTCACCGTGGACCGCGATGGCCATCAGCGCGCCGTGATTGATGGCTCGGGCGCATCCCGATCCGACCGCCACATGCCGCCCATGAATCAATCCGGCTCTCGACTTCTTCTCCTTCTGCCGGTCCTCTTATAACTCCAGTCACCCGATAAATCCGGCCGAGCGGAGTGACGCCGGCGGTATTACGTGCGGAGTGATGCGATGAGTTTAGCGGCCGCGGGAATAAACACGGGGTTATTTCGGGGCGGGCGCGGCGGGGGAGCATTGTTTCCGCGGGAAATACTGCGGCCGGATTGTGTAACTTTTCGGAATGTTACGTTATTTTAGGAAAACTATCGATTGTTCAATGTTATATTGATATATCATTTGTACGCCAAGAAAATGAAATGGCACTGGGCAGGCCATATCGCTCGGAGTTTGGGCAATCGTTGGACAACAGCCAGTATCCAGTGTTAAGCGAGGTGAATCATAAGGCTGACAGGTCGCCCTGCTGAGGAAATTGTAATATTTAATCCTGCGGAAATACATGGTTGCAATTAACGATTAATAGAAAAATGTAAGAAACTTGGAGAGGGTGTCGTACAGCAGTTCAAATGTAATATAAAATATATTACTTAATCTTTTATGTTATTATTTTTTAACTTCCTATATTTTTATCTGCCTTTTTATTCTTGTTACTTAATCAATTTTTAACTACTACTATCTCTTTTTTCTTTTTAAATCAATCTCTTACATTATACTTCTTATAGTATAACTCATTTTTTATATTGTATAATTGTGATTTAACCTAGAATAAGAAAAATATTCAATTGAGAAATATAACTGCTCCAGAACAGATTTCGCCTAGTGCGTCGTTATAATCTAAAGTTATAAAAAGTATTATTGTGATAATATTTAAACAAACAAATATATAAAATTATAAATCAACCTGGGCTTTAACAAAGGAAAATGAATCAACTATATGTATTTGAAAGAAGAAAGAAGCATCCTGGGGAGTTTTCGGGGCTGGTAAGGAAGATAGAGTGCGGCGTAGGCTCAGAACAACGTCCTGTGCGATGAGTCGAAAGTCACAAAAATTAAGAAAGATTCATTGGTTAGCAAAATAAAACGCGTGATTTATGAACAACCCCCGAAATGGCTGCTCGATAATATACCTGAAGGAAGATAAAGATTAGATATACCCACGTATAAGTTGCCTGGTGCTGAGACAAGAGGAGGTGTATTTTTGAGGAGGCCTGGACCCTCCCGGGTAGTAAAGTCAGGAAAGCAGGTCACCACACAATCAAAATCAAAATTAAGTACTTTTTGATAAAATATAGATAAATATAACTAAGATAACACTTCTATAGTAGATTAGTACAGTGTCGCATACATTTTATAATTTCATTTCACTCTTTCAAATAAATATTTCATTCTCATACATTTCAGAAATAGTCGGTTGATTACAGCTTATTTGATAGCGCGCCCCTAGTTTTAAAGAATAATAAATCAAATTGGTTTTGATATTTAAAAAAACTCATTGGACATGTGACAATGAACATCTTTAATTATTTTCTTACATTTTTTTAATAAAAAAAAATGTTGAATTATTTTACCAAAACAGAAGTATCATGATAATATAGATTACCTACGATTTACATTAAAATAATAATTATCTTTTTTATTATATTGATGACATGAGCCATTAATAAGTATTTTTAAATACTTTTTGACGAATATATTTCTTTTTGTCATTTAAATTATGCATTGGTTATATAACATCTCTTCAACAAACTATGTAGATATAAATTCATATATTTTTAAATGTGGATGCCTATAGTACATATTTACCTTCAGCTCAATCATTATGTTCATTGTGTATTTAGCTACTCATCACACATGCCAATTACAATTTGTTAGTTATTTTATTAATTATTCAATAATTTCATCACGCACAGTTTCTGTATAAATCTCGATTCATAATATTTCCAGGTATCTACGAAATACGAAAAGTGTTATTTATATACATAGCAATTAATAGGGTTTAGATATAGCGTAAATTACGCTGGTGACCCTATTAGAGTTTAGTTTTTCTTCGTTTTACTCTCAATGACAGCAGTCGTGATCTTGAAACTGCAACTAGTTATTGTGGATGACGGCTTTAGTTACGCTATTATTGGCTTTTGAGTTTAGTTACGCTATCATTCAGGTTTGTCGCACATACATAGGTACAGATTTGGAAATTCTACAAGATTTTTTTTATAGTTCAATAATGTAACAATTCCACCTCACACGACTTTATATAATATTAGGTCCTTACATATGAAATTGGTGTTTTGCCGTACTGGCAAATTTGATCTCAAATATCTTCTCTTTGGTTAGGAATTCCAAATCCAAATTTATACAGCTATTTACTCATGTATTTGTGTTTTGAAAATTATAAATCATTTGTTTTTTCCTCAATTGTTTTTTTCTTTGCGTCACTCAGTTTACAAAATGAAAAACTTGAAATATCGCGTTATTTACGAGTACGAGTTCCACCGTGGCACCAGTGCTGCAGAAACGGCTCGAAGGATTAATGATGTGTATGGCGACGGTGCCGCTAAAGAAAACACGGTGCGTTTTTGGTTCCAACGTTTTCGTTCTGGAAATTTCGACATGCAGAACAAGCCCCGTGGACGGCCGGAGACCAAAGTTGATAATGAAGAATTGACGGCTATTGTGGAAGCGGATCCATCGCAAACCACATCCGAGTTAGCTGCAGGTTGCGGTGTTAGTGATAAAACTGTTTTAATCCACTTGAAGCAAATTGGTAAGGTAAAAAAGCTTGAAAGGTGGGTACCTCACGAATTGAGTGAAGCAAATCAACAAACGCGCGTTGACTGCTGCGTTGCATTACTCAACTGGCACAATAATGAAGGGATTTTAAATCTTAAATCTGGCCAGACGATTACGGAAGATGTCTATTGTCAGCAACTGCAAACCATGATGGAAAAGATAGCTGCTAAACAACCGAGGCTGGTTAATCGCTCTAGGCCACTGCTGCTTCATGATAACGCTAGACCACACACTGCACAACAGACGGCTACCAAATTAGAGGAGCTTCAATTGGAATGTCTAAGACATCCACCGTACTCTCCGGACCTTGCCCCAACAGATTACCATTTTTTTCGAAATTTGGATAACTCCTTGCAAAGGAAAAAATTCAACTCCGATGGGGCAGTCCAAACCGCCTTCAAAGATTTTATTGATTCCCGTCCGAATGGTTTTTTTAGTAAAGGGATCGATGAACTACCTATGAGATGGCAAAAGTGCATAGATAGCAATGGTACATACTTTGATTAAATAAAAATATTATTATAAAAAAAAATCGGCTTTATGTTCCTCCCATACTAAACGTCAATTTCATATGTAAGGACCTAATATAACAAAACCTTTCTTATAAATATAAATACACCATTCACTTTGTGGTGTAAATTATGAACTATTGTGATGTTTCAAAATGTAAAATTAATTACTTTTATTCATTAAGATAAATTATGCATATAAGTCTAACAGAGACGAAGCTATTTATATTTAGAACTGCAAATAAACATATTGTTAAAATATAAACTGATCTATAATAGGAGTTAAAAAATTGAAAACAATAATTATCAGGCGTACCCATTGATATACCTACATTAAATAAGAATAGTGTTTAATACTCCACTATAACCATTGTATCATTACCAGCGACAACAGCTAGGTATACATAATAAAGTCCCTTCAAATATTTGAAAGAAGACACAGAACGAATACACAACTTTAATTTTTTTTATAATGTGTGGATGTTCTTACGGTGGAATTGGTGAACGTTATATTGTGTAATGTGATCATTTAAGCCAGCTAATACATGTTTCCCTTATAAATAGCTTCGTTTCTATGAGACTTCTATGATTTATTTGAATTAATGATTATTTCTTTTAGACAACATACATAAAAATATCGTGAATTAATTATATTTTTAATTTAATTAATTAACCCGATTAAAGCGATTTTGAAAACATTTTTTTCCCGAAATGGGTTGGTTTCATAAATAAACTCAAGTCGTTAGAAAAAAATGTTTATTTCATCAAATATTTTGCGATAATAATAAAAATACTGTAATTTATACTGTTTTTGTTATGATATGTTACTAGGATCCATGTATAGGTTAATGACATTGCTAATATGCATATTGGTTGTATTCAAATAAAAAAATGATGTAAGAGATCTCGCTGGTATTTACCTAGGTGGTAGTGCAGTGTGTGTCAGGTGCTGCCTGGTTGGTAACAAGTGTTTAGGTGCTGCCTGGTTGGTAACAAGTGTTTACGGGCGCGCTGTGTGCCCGTCGAGCGCTCAGCAAGCCGCGGGGCGCCGAAATAGACTTCCAGAGGGAGACTCGCGCGGCGCACGAATCAAAGGGTCGACCCCTGACCCGCGAGCCGATCCACACATTACGCGAATACTAGGACTTTTTCTTTTTAAAATCAATTTACGCGCGCGTTGCGGGCCGACTGCTTGCGTGTTTACATTAACAAAATAAATTGCAAGTTTTATTATTAATTTTTATTTGAGCATAAAATATTGGTTTTACGACCGAAATGCGTTATTTATACGAGCCCCTTGACGATAAATAATTGGCGGATCCCTTGAGGATAAATAATTGATAAATAAGTGCGGCAAAGTGTAAACTGATGCCAATTATTCGTCAATTTGGTATTGCGTATTTGAATAATTAAATCAACAAATTAATCAAACATAATAATTTCGTTGTTTGTCCATCTGTCCATCCGTCTCTCTGTCTGTCTGTTCGTAACTTCGTGTAACGTTCGTAATTTCGTTTGAATTCACGGGTAAAAACAAATTAAACGGCCGGAGATGGGGCTTGAATCCCGGACCAGCAAGACCGAACCTGCCGCTTAACGCATGTTGCTACCGCCTTTCCGTGGATCGTCAAAAAGATACCTACTATAAATAAATACACGAACCAATGTTCCGTCGATTAAAGGGTTATTGTATAATATAAAATAATAATATAACAGGAGTAGAGACATCTGCAAAAAATAGTCAGAACTAATTTGTTAAAACAAGAAATGATAATGAACCTTGATGAATCCAAAGTCGTGTGTCGCAGCTAAAAGTGGAGTCTTGATGGGACGAAACGAGTGCTTAATAATGACAGACGTCCAAAGGTGAGCATAGAGGGGAAGGAAACCGCTGATTGAGTATAAGGGCTAAAGTTTGTTTTTATATGTGGCGTAGCAACAGTGTTACAGAATCAAGAATCTCGAAACCATTAAATATCAGATTGCTAAAATTTAATTTAATTAATAATATATGTCATGGCCCTTGCAGACATAAATACATACAGAAAACATTTCTCAACAAAGTTATAATTAACTTTGTTTTACCTACTTCAAATTCTTTATTAAACTACTTCGGAATAGACTAGGTAATCCTAAATATAATATAATTTTCTTTTTTCTTTATAAAATTCATTTTTTAATAAATAAACTGAATAGTTTAAAAAAAACCTATTTATAAATTTGATTAAAAATTACTATAAAGTGTTTCCTTCAAACATTTAAAATAATGGAATCATTTTTGTAAAAGCTAACTCATTCTCAAATATAAATGTGTATAATCCTGCACCAGGCATTACTAATTTTGTGACGTAATACAAAATTTATACATTTTAGAATGACAATTGATAATTGACTAAATTATCTGCAAATAATCTGAAGCCCAGTTTAATCATAAAATCAGTATAATCGGTATACATAATCAAGAACATCAAGTCTAGTATAAACATGAAACCAGTAGAATCAGATTACATAATCAAGAACCGCAAGTCTAGTATAAACATGAAACCAGTACAATCAGATTACATAATCAAGAACCCCAAGTCTAGTATAAACATGAAACCAGTACAATCAGATTACATAATCAAGAACCCCAAGTCTAGTATAATCATGAAACCAGTAGAATCAGATTACATAATCAAGAACCGCAAGTCTAGTATAAACATGAAACCAGTACAATCAGATTACATAATCAAGAACCCCAAATCTAGTATAATCATGAAACCAGTAGAATCAGATTACATAATCAAGAACCCCAAGTCTAGTATAATCATGAAACCAGTACAATCAGATTACATAATCAAGAACCCCAAGTCTAGTATAAACATGAAACCAGTACAATCAGATTACATAATCAAGAACCCCAAGTCTAGTATAATCATGAAACCAGTAGAATCAGATTACATAATCAAGAACCCCAAGTCTAGTATAAACATGAAACCAGTACAATCAGATTACATAATCAAGAACCCCAAGTCTAGTATAATCATGAAACCAGTAGAATCAGATTACATAATCAAGAACCGCAAGTCTAGTATAAACATGAAACCAGTAGAATCAGATTACATAATCAAGAACCCCAAGTCTAGTATAATCATGAAACCAGTAGAATCAGATTACATAATCAAGAACCCCAAGTCTAGTATAAACATGAAACCAGTACAATCAGATTACATAATCAAGAACCCCAAGTCTAGTATAAACATGAAACCAGTAGAATCAGATTACATAATCAAGAACCGCAAGTCTAGTATAATCATGAAACCAGTACAATCAGATTACATAATCAAGAACCCCAAGTCTAGTATAATCATGAAACCAGTACAATCAGATTACATAATCAAGAACCGCAAGTCTAGTATAATCATGAAACCAGTACAATCAGATTACATAATCAAGAACCCCAAGTCCAGTATAATCAATAAACGCAGGCTAGATACATAGGAGTCTTCTTCAGTCAAATTGGAATAGAAAATATTCTTTACACTTTGGGTGAAATGTTGACAGTTACGGAGATAAGCGACATCAATTTTTTTCCATAATTCTGGATATTTTTTTGTAAAACCATGAAAGTAATCTATATCGAATATTAGAAATTCATTCGCTTTGATACAAGTCAAATAAAATGTTCAAAACCTTGTGGGAATTTGAAAATTTTATTGACGACTAAAACTGCACTTTTAACTACGACGTTTACTGCTAATATATATTTAATATTCCATATAAGTTACTGTAGTGACAGTCCAACTTTTAACTTTTAAGAAAATAAGTCAGAATGCAAACCTATATGTAGCTTATCTCCGCAACCGTTGGCATTTCACCCAAAGTATAAAGAATATTTTCCATTCAAAATTTAATACAGAACATTTCCCAGAAATTTTTGTTACTAGCTACTTCTAATAATACTTCTATCATATCATTCATTTAACACCATTTAAAATATAAAGTCGATATTTATTGATGTGTGTATCATCTTCTTTGTGCAAAGTGTTTAGTAAAAATTAATTGCTTATTATAATGTTAGTACTTAACTTAATATATTAATGCGAAATGCCGCATACTATTTGCTAGTGATGTATCTATTCTATATATCAGAGTATCCGTTGTTATTGCAAAATAGTATTGAATAATGATATACGTATGATGCGCTTGTCTCAAGACAAGAATGTGGGCATCACTTATCACCAATAGGGAGATTTTTCAACAATGGACGCGTAATATCTTAATTTGCGCTAATATTTAGACCTCATTCTGAATTAAGTTAATGATAATGTATGTACTGTCAACCTAATTTCATCTTTCTCATTGTTTCAGGTACAAGCCTCAGAATATTTTTAGACAAGTAAAGTGCCGATACACTAGGACAACTGGAAATTGCGTGAGTTGACACCTTAGAGTATATACAGTCCATAGAGGGATAACTAAACATTTTACCAAACCCGTACGCGTGGTAACATAGAGTTTACTCAGTTTTAACAATATAGTAACACATAAGACAAAAAGGGACAAAAAAAGATCACCCGGTCGGGTACGTCTTTAATTGCTCTGTAAGGGTTCTCTTTGCCCAAGTTTCAAATCCGATTTGAAACTCGGGCAGAGAACGACAGTGCTGTCAGATTTGTTATCCGTATTTTCGATAAATTATTGTGTATTTACGTGCAAATATTACAAAAAATTGATATGCCTTCTTGTGCAATGAAGGGGTGTTCCAATAGGACTGGAAACGGGAAGAAACATATCAGTTATCACAGGTATTTTATCCAAAATATGAAAATTTTACATATATACGTTTTATTTCATAATTTTAACAACAAACCAACTGCAAACATTTACTTTTGTTTAAAAAATCCTAGAACGTTTATTTTTGATTGATTTTATTACACAAATAATTCGGAGAATGCTATTTTGAAGATGTTTTTGATGACTTAAATCAAAATATGTCTATGAATGTTCAATCAACACGAACTGTAAAATCATTTACTTAGATAGCCGACATTTTAAAATATATCCGTCTCTTTTTTTCTCCTTTAAAAATTCTGAATTTTTAGGAGTAAGAAAGAGAAGGCACTACATTGTATGGATCTAACTAAGCTCAATGTGGTATTTTTATGACAAAGCATATTGTACCGACAGGGCTGTGCTTAAAATTTTAGAATACAAATTATTTATTATTTATTATTTAAAGTATTCGGATTGGGATATCATTTTTTGTAGGTTCCCAAAAAATGAAGTAAGAAAAAGTGAATGGATCCGTGCTACTCTAAGGTTGACACATCGTTTGGTAAATATTTGAACCCTGTATTTGTGGTGACAAATAAGACGTAGCGCCGGCCGGTGCGCGCTTTCCTCGGGAATAGCCCTTCGCCGCTCCCGGAGGACTCCCGCTGACGTCACTCTCGTCGCGCCATCCGTCCGTCATCAATCTCCGACGGGAACACTTTGATCCCGCCAATTTATTCCCGAAACACTTCCCCGCTTTAAGTGCGAGGTGATATACGGGCTCGCTATTTCGGACGCCGGAATGCGCTCCCGAGGAAGAGCCGAACGTTTTAATTGTTGCTCCTTCGCCTCCGCGCCCCCGCGCTGTTTTGACACTCGAAATTATTAAAATCGCCCCGAGAAGAGATATTGAATGATTAACCGTTAAGTCGGACGTCTATTTGCAGAGGGCGCTCGGAGCGCTGACATCTTTATGTCACGTCTATTTCAACGTCTCACTGTCCGAAGGAACCGAGTGGCTACCGACCGAATGTTCGCTTTACTCGTAAATATTATTTTTAAAAATGTACCGGGGATTTGCGAACACACCATTAAAACAAGCCATAAAACCTCCCATAATTCAAAATATTAAAGAAAAATATAACGTATTTATATAACGCTACGCGAAAACGCCGCTCGATAAGTCGCGCGTTTCAATAAATTACCGGATATCTCGACACGGCTCGAAATGAAATATTTGTTCGTCGGGCGTCCGGCTCTCGTCACGAGAAGTGATATTCGAGGTAATCTTCGACTTTTCCGCCGGGAGACCTCGTCTCAGTCTCGCTCCTAGGCTCGCGCTCGGGCTCTCGCCGCGCGGAGATGTGCAGCGGGGGAAAATTGAAATATCCATCGGCCGCGAGGGTGGCTCGGAAGGGTGTGCGCCGTCCGTATCGACAGCCGAGCCGGCAGATAAAGACGGAGCGATGCGAGACGATAACCGACAACAGAGATGCAGATGGAATCAGACAACAACCGCCTTTGAACGTATTCTTGATACGAATGGTAATCATGGCGACGTAGATAGGAACAAGGTGGCGAAAGATTATCCGCAATATTACTTGCATTTTACAATAATTAGTGATACTAGGGAATTTTAAGCTGAGCGTATGAAAAGGATTAAACATGTGTTGCTATCTGGTTTGGTCATGAAGAACGAACGAATGAGGAGAGAAAGGAAAAAAAGAAATATATGACGGCCAAGACTTAGCATGATCAGGTGAAACAGATTATGAAAGATAGTCCGAATGTGGATGAAGCGAGAGTTGTGTGTTAGGACAGAAGAATGTGGCGCTCCATTTCTCTGTTTACTTCCGGGGGGAAACAGTGTGGTGGTAAGTTATAGTGGTTAGTGACACAAAGCCGTGGATAATACGGAATCACAAACATTGCGCATGAAACGCGCTTTTTAAAAAAAACATTATTTGAGATTCATTTAACATTACCCTCGCTAAACTGCAAAACTATTTATAAACTACGAGTATATTGTCTCTTAATATGATCACCAATTCTATAGCCAATTATTTACGTACACGCAGATCATTTGTTTTTTTTATCCCTCAACTCTAATTCCAACATCCTTTTTCTACCCATTCCTACTCCTCTATCATTTGCCTAAAAATTCATTTTGCATTATAAGTGTATTGCGCCCTTGAGGTGAGTATTCGCGAAAACCGCGATATGTAAATTATCCAAATATTATTATTATTGTGAATTTTTAGTTAACTGTATGCTTTCATTATCGTATTAAAGAGTATATCTATATTTAGTTATTATCGCATTATAGTATACTATATATTAGTCTACATATAATTTAGTATGTTTTGCTCATATACACATTAAATTATAGAAATCGTGTGAGGGGTATAAAAGCAAAAAAAAAACATAAAAAAAAAAGTTTTGAATACAGTCACCGAGCATTACTTATTTATAATATACAAAATATTTTTTTTAGGTAATTTAGCAATATTTACTGCAACCAATCAATCCCCAAAGATGTGTCAGTTGACATAATGGCCGCGCCATACTAAAGTGAGAATTGAGGTCGATTTCTAACTGAAACATCAAAGCAAAGAGAGCAAGCAATATACAATTATATACCAAAAGCTGCAATTTCTATTATTTGGTTGCAAATACAGTTATATCCATATTTAAAATTTATATTTATTTATATAGGTATAAAAAAATTAAGGTGGAATTTGCTTTTATTGTTGTTAATGTTGATTTCATGGACTCCAGAGAAATTTTCTTGAATAGCGACAGATTTTTTTTGTGACATCTCAGTGGGATATTGCTGCCTGTGCTTTTGTACCCTTCATATTGGATATGTATATATATTATTACTTGTAGATATGTCTCTTATATTATTATCTTAAATTGAGCTGAAAATCTATTTAGAAAGTCTACTACATACAGTGTTGACGTATTTCTTGATTAAATACATATATTTAAGAATAATTTATGTGATTTATAAAATTAATTTAAGAGGTCTCGTAAATTTTCGCCCACCCGGTGGCGGCGGTTGCAAAAGCCTCCGCTTTGGACGGCATCTCATAATTGCCCGAGCGTCTGGACAAGATGAATTTATATCATCCCTTAGCTCCTGCTAGCACTTGTAGACTTGTAGGGCGCCCGGCTTCTCTGGAGATACTGGTCGGAATATAACTTGCATATTATGTACTCACATATATACATGGCATGTGTTCATTAACGTACCTCTATGTGACTCGAATTCAGAATTAATTGTCTGGTGATATCAATGAAATTAATGTGTACCATCACATGAATGTTCCTGGTTGCGAAGAAAATTAATTTCAAATTCAATAAAAACCATCGAAAATATTGCCTTAAACATTAATATGATATATTAGAAGAAACTCAAATTTCCTCACAAATACACAATATCACTAACATACCAATTAAAAATATTAGAGAAGAATATTTCCCCAAGACTCCCTCTTTATGCAGAATTACAAAAAGCTGCACATCAGGAAATAAACTGCGACCTAATTATACGAAATTAAATTTACTGTGCCCTGAACTGTCGGCCTTAAAATACATGATTTGACGATCGTTTTGAAGTACATACCACTTTAGTAACAAGTCATCATTACTAATTTATAATGTATCTACTGAATTTGAGATTTTGTAGGAATCTTGATTTTGGAAGTGACAGATACCTACATAAAATCTAGAATTCAGTACATTTTAAAATAGTAATCCTCGGTGACCGCATTCAAAACATTTTTTGATGTTGCTGTCTTTGCTTTTATACTTCACATACCTATGTACAATTTATACAACACAAATATACAATACAATAAAATATAATATTTTAGGAATGTTATGAATTGTATATTTTTGATTACAAATAAGTAGGTTTCTTAAATTTTGTTTTTAGCAAAAGTATATGGGCTTCTAGTGTACAAGTACTGTACATATCTAGACGTAAATTTAAAAATCATTCCAGTCAAACAGTCGAGCTGAAACAATTGATAGAAATGTCCGTTGTATCGACGCTCGCAGTGAAGAGTATCCGATACAGCCTCAGGTACTAATTTAGAAGTGACAGTTGTCACGGAAGATCTTCCGAGAGAAACAGTCTCGCTGCAGTGTCGTGGAACAGCTGCCTCTCCTGTCGGCCCGCCACCCTCTATCCCCCGTGCTGGGTACTGGGTGAGGCCAGCCTGGCGGCTCGGAAACACTAACTTCATATTGATAGATAAATGTTATTAATTGATTTGAGGAACTCTATGCGTCTGCTGCATTGAATTATTTTAATTTGACGATCTTTTTATACAAAATTGTTAATGACTGGCTAGTAGACGTCCTGGATTTGAACTAAGTGATGTCTTACCATATTTTCACCCGGAGTATCAGATTCTTGGTGTTGTTCCATATTTAAAGAGATAAATACGAATTATTACACCTGCCTGTGAAAAGGCTACACAAGTTGGCAATAATTAAAGTATGTTAGATATTTTTTAATAGTTATTAATTAAATGCAACTGTGATGTTTTAGATGTTCTGAGACAGTGGAATAATATGAATCTAGGGTCCCTCAGACGTTGTGCATTTAAAGCATATTTATTTTCATTAATATTTTTTATCTCTTTTTTGGAAAAACTTCTTAAAATTTTGTTTGTGGTCATCATGGCGTTGGATCTAATATCTCGTGGATTTTTTGTCGCGTGGACCTTTTGGACTATTTATCTTTGGACCGAATGTCCGTACCTGTTTTATAAAGTTGGGTTTAGGTATGTCAGAATGACACTAATGTATACCCGGTCTTTCGGCGTAAGAACGGAACTGTTCCGACAACGCTTATCTCCTGCATCACGCCATGATGTACTACATCAGGTCAGGGTGAGACCGGCATCCCCTGGGTCCACGGAAGCTGACTCCTGTGCTGCCAGGTGGTCCCCTGCCCTTGTGCTGGACCTCGAGCTCTTAGCAGGCCGCATGCTTGACATCCGAAGACGGCTTCACCTTGTGATCCCGTCGTAGGAACCCTCTCAACAGGGTGCGTAGTTTTCACATCTCGTGTGGCAGAGTGTCAAAATCCGAATGACGCCATGTTGCCTTGAATTGACCGATAATGTCGCTAAGTTCGCAAATGTACGGGGTTCTGAAAAGCGCGCACAGTACCTACGTGGACTCGAATAATTTTATCAGCAATATTATGCGCGGTGATTTAAATATTTCATTTTGTTTTACTGTTCCGCGAAGGAGTGTGACGAACATAATTTATTACGTCACAATACACCACGGAGAAAATCAGCCTACTTCCAATTCAAAGTTGTATAAGTAACATTGCAAGTGTCGTGTGTGGAGAGGTGGGCAGGAGGATGGGAGTAGAGGTCACGAGAGATGATCGGAAACAATCACAATAAAGACCCGATCGCCGTTTGGAGCGCTTTCATCATCATCAATAATTTCCCGAGCGACAGTTCCCGCTAAGGGTTGGGAGCAGCGTGGGCGCTCCTGGCGACTGTCGGACGGCCCGCTTGGCTTTATGTAACGGGTGTGTGACGCCTCGTTTGGCGTAGGGAGGTGCATACAAACAACCGCAATATGACACACATTACATTTCAGTTCAGGCACCTGCCTGAAATATATTCGTGCAATTAAGGAGTCACCCCTAGTCACTAGTGTTAAAAAAAGATTTTTTTATTATTATTTATCAAAATCATGAATTATTTGTAAATTTCACCCTAAAAATGACTCGTTTTTATTAAATTAAAAAAATAATGTTATTAAAATAAAAAACCTTTGTTAAGTAGGTACTAGTTTTTTCTCATGTAAAAATAAATGTAAAATTTTTCGAAAAAATTGAAAATCGGTCTGAAAGATTTCGAGATCGAATTCGGTCACTGACCTGGAAAGTGTTGTTACATTGCAATAAAATGCTTACTAAAAGTCTTCGAATTTCGATAATATTTACTGTATTCACTTATTTTTTTATAGAATATTCTCGAAAGGATTCTTTTAGAATTTAGAACCTTCAAAAAATAAAAAATAAAAAAAATTCAATATTCTGACCACTCATGCCCCCTTAAGCATGGTTCTGTCTGGACTATGGCTACTCGAATGACATTTTCAATGCCAAAATTCTCAAATTAAAATTGAACGAAAATTACTAAATGGTGGCAGGATGTTTATCCACTTTTACAGTAATTTTCAATCGTTGGACTGGTAAAACAAATTACATGAATGATGAAACATGAAAGGCAGACAAAAAATATCACTTATAGTTCACGTTTAATAACTTTGCATAATATAGTGAGTGTATCGATATATCGATAGCTATCATTGCATCTTTTGGAATGGTGTTCAGCTGGGTCGTCGCGTTTCACAAATTATCTTCTCCTGATTCAAATCGGGACCCTTCCAGCGACACTTTTAACTTATGGAAAAGCCAAAAACCACACTGAGCCGTAGGAAGGGTAGGGAACCTGTCTAACTAAGTAACTAACTAACTTAGCATCACGCCGTTTCCCCGTGGGGGTAGGCAGAGAAGATAGAGCGCCATACTCTTCTGTCCTGACATACAACTTTCGCTTCGTCTACATTCATACATCTTCGCATGCAAGCTCTACGGTTGTTTAGGCTTCTAACAGGACCATCTTCCAGTATCTGATTAATCTGGTCATGCCACCTCTTCCATGGTCGCCCTCTCTTTCTGGCGCCGTCAACACTTGCATCGTATATCTTTCTTACCATTCTTTCCTCATTCATTCGCTCATCATGCCCAAACCACCTGAGCGACCCTATTTTTATTCTATTTATTATGCTACAATCAGCTTTATATTCATTCCTAATATCTTGATTCTCTACTCTATCATACATGGGAACCTATAAAACCAGGGGAACCCTTTGTTTGGTCAAGAAAGACTGAATCAGATGCAAACATTGTTTCTGGTCCATCGTTAGCAAATTCGACATGAATTTTAAAAAAACTCTCTTCAAATCTAAACCCTCCGTCAATATTAAATGAACCATACCTCGTTCACAAATTCTCAGACTATACGATACGACGATCCTCATGACACGATCGCTTGACCAAAACCCACGCTTGGTTCCTCACATTTTTGTTTCGGCTTTTTGAGGGTTTACCGGAACGCAATTTATTATCTACTGGTGTGCGGCCATCTTTCTACGGATAGTGGATCCGTGAGATGTCCGTGGCATCGTCCCCGAAAGCCTGTTGGATCTTGCGAATGGTTTCTACTCGGGTATCGCCAGGCTTTTGGCAAAATTTAACTTAACGGATACTAACTACACTTCTTTACAAAGAGGCTGACTCCCAGCGGTTGACGCTTTCTGCAAGCGAAAAGAACTCGAGCAGGCGTAGGATGTCCCCCAAACATCTCCACCAAAGCAAATCTCCCGTACTTTATTTGTTTGGGTTGAAAAAATAAAGATTGCGATTTATTAAGATTGTGACATTGTGATTTTTTTAATTATCCGAGCGATAGGCCCCCGACCCTATTAGGATAAAGGAGACGAAAAAAAGATAAAGAAGAAGAAAATAATAATAAATAAAATCAAGTACAATTAATTATTAAATAAAATCATTAATAAATCATAAAATAATTATTAAATTAAATAATTAAATAAAATCAAAACAATAGAGCTGGGAAGGACTTCAGCAATGTCTACACGCTGGTACGACTATTCGACAGTCTTGTGAGACCGATTTTAGAATACTGTTCTGTCATTTGGTCGCCGTATACCAATAAACTAATCAATCAGCTCGAAAGAATACAACGCAAACTATGTAAATGCATCGCCTATCGTACACGATCACCAGGAGATATTGAGACCGTATATAACAGATTTAGAATCAGCAAACTAATCACTCGAAGACAATTGTCTGATCTGACCTTCTTCTACAAATCTGTCAACGGACAGATAGACTCGCCCGAGATCCTGGAACAATTTGGCATTATCACTGCTAGGCCGGATCTAAGAGTGCGTAGATTGTTAGAAACCACTAAATCCACAAAAAGTTACGTGTACAATGGCCCAAGAAATAGGATTGTCAATCTGGTGAATAGCCACTGTGTTGATATCAACTTCTTCGATGAATCATACGTCTCATGCTCATCAGCGGCAAAAAGATTGTTATCACAGTATTAAAATTACCCTCAACCCTATATGATTATACCATGTTGTTACTATGCTAGTATTGTTTTTTATATATGTGCGATTTTTCTAATCCATTCATTTAAGTCTATTATTTTTGTAAAATCAATGTATATAGCCGATTGGCGTATGAATAAATAAATAAATAAATAAATAAATAAATTTTGGACGCTCGTTTACCCCCGCCCTCCCGATATGTCCCGACAGCCGTCACGGACGGGGGAAAAAACCGAGACGGACACTGAATAAGTGACGGGCGTAGTGGACGCGACGCGGCACGGGCGGGCCGGACCCGGGGCGCGGACACTCGTGTAATACACGGCGCTGGGGGAGGCGGGTGACAACTGTCGCCGAACATTATTACGCGGGACCGGCGTCTTCCTTCCCGCGTCACTTCTCGTGACAGCCGCGGCGGCGGCCCACCCCGCGGGAGGGTGGCGGCGCCGCGTTTCGGATCATCCCAACGGATAGCGAAAAGTGGAGCACTAGGCACCGGGTTCATATTTTTGCTATGCTGTGCTAGGCTATTTTAAGGCGTCCCTATAAGAGGGGTCTATATAGTACGTCAAGTCACGAAATGATTTTATTTTTTTTAAATGATGTGTACATTGTGGGATAATTTATTTTTCGTGACTTCAAGTCAATCTTTCCGAAATTCTCCCTCAATAGTTGGCGATCGTGGAAAAAGGATCTATGTTTATCTTTATTCATCCGGTAGTAACACGTGTAACGGATGCCGACAGTTCGACGACGTCACTGGGATTACTTAACGACATGAATAAATAAAGAAAATAAATGATCAGCTGAAACTGTAGCTGTAGCAAACTGATTAGCTGTAACCCGTCAAAAATGATGGAACATTGATTCGCTAAGCTTCGTCTTTGCTAAGCCCAAGTATATATTTATAGTATTTTTTGACGGTCCGCGGAGAGGTGCCGGTAGCAACATGCGTCAAGCGGCCGGTTCGGGCTTGCTGGCCCATTTGTTCAAGCCGAATCTCCGGCCGTTTAATTAATTTTTTTGTGTCGTGAATTTGAACGAAATTACGGACGTTACATGAAGTTACGGACAGATAGACAATGAAATTATTATGTTTGATTACATTATTAATTTTATTTAATTCACGACATTGTTATCTACATTTCGACTATTTTTGTATTTTATGTTTTTGTGACCTTGACCTTATGTTTTCAATGACAGTCATTAATTTGCCGTAGAAAACTAACTTACTCTGTAATTTTATTTAAAATGGCTCACAACTTAGTTGATAATCCTGAACTTCTTCAACGTCTATCATTTCATATCCCAAATCGTATCAGCAGACAGTCACATATTTTTCATTACCCTCTTTGCAAGACCAACTCTAAACAAAACTCATTCATCTACAGATCTACAAATTCATTTAACTTAAATTACAACCATGTTGAAATTTTTAACATGACTGTTCGGGACATTATACGAAAATTAATTGCACAATCGCACTCTAACTAGTTGACTTAATTTATATTCCCATATACTCCCATACTTCTTTCCTTTATCTTAATCCTACATCCCACTCCGCCCTTCCCACCCCTTCTCAATACATATTGAAACTATAAAATATATGTCATATTGTCACATTTTGCTAATATCATTAATAATTAATTTTAAGTGGAAAGTTTATAATTTGCAAAATTTATTATTTTTACTCTTATATGTTAATTTATTAACTCTTACTGTTAACTTTTCCAAAACAAATAAATAAAAGTTATTGAGGGTGAAAATGAAAAAAACGTAACTCTGAATTTGAAGTCGCGGTAACGTACATAACACGCTGTTACTCTGTGCAAAGTACACAGCCGATTTAAATACAAATTATTTTTTCTGATTTATATTTTACTACCACCAAATTATCGCTATTACTAAGGTAGAACACACCCAGCAGAACCGTAGTAACTAGGAACACAACAAGAACACAGGAAAATAGACACGTAATGGATGTGATCTTGGCGGCGTATGTTGCAAATCCCAGGACAGCTCACAGGATAAACAGCTTTATTTTGGAATAAGTGCCGAACAATGAAGGCGAAGATCATAGTTTAGACGTAGATAGATCGGTGAAGTACGCAACTAACGGTTCATTCCCATTCAGTTGCAGATGGCACCGAATAGTTTCGAGTAGGTATGGTGTCGTCATTTTCATAGCTGACTGATGGTTGACTCGGTTATCAGTTATGGCGTGAGCAGTTATGGTCTTACCTATAAAACATACATTGATAAAATCAAACAGTTACAATTAAGATTTCTAAAACTTATGGTAGATAATAGAACCAAATGTATGTACAAGGATGATTATAATAAATTATTCAAAATATGCAAAATATTACCAATTGACCAAAAAGTAAAATATAATATAATACTAGAAGAAATGATAAATAATATTAATATACACACTGACACGCACCATAACTATGCAACCAGATCGACAGGACGAACAATGAGAATACCAATCACTAACAACGTGTATGGCGAAAGGAAAAGAGAATATATTGTGCCAAGAATCTTTAATAAATTAGATAAAAAATTCTTTGAGATGATGCAAGACAAAAAAACTCCATTGGCTTCAAAAAAGTACAAGCTAAAAGAATATATATTAAAGCTATGAACCTAATCTTACATTAATTTATAATTACATATCATGTATCACTTGTAAAAAAATATGCAACACTCGATAATAACCTACTATCTTCATTATAAAATAAAAATTATTGTCAAATATTGAAGGCAACCATGCCGTAAAACTGCTGTGCAGTTTGGCATATGTTTAATGTAATAAATATTTTTAAAAAATAAATTAATAATAATAAAAAAAAAAAATAGCGACCATGACCGTTCTGCAAAGAGATAGAGGAAGACGATAATATGTTAAATGGCGACAATTTCTTAGGCTATAGTTATTTATATTAGATTTTATGTATTATTTCCAATATTACAATGTGTCCTTGAATCAACAAGTTTTCATCTGATATGTTCAACAAACTGTGATATATATCTTTAAATATTTGATGATCATTTTCAGATTTCTTCGGTGTAATTTAGCCCATCACTCAAACATGAAATATTTACAAAATTTGGCTATATTTGTAACAATGTGAAATAAAATACTCAAATATTGGGCGCGTTTACAACTAATATACATCATATATTTGTAGATTGAATGCAGTGGAGATGAGGTCCCTTAGACGTATGTGTGGTAAATCCATGTATGATAGAGTAAAGAATGAAGATATTAGGAATGAATGTAAAGCTGATCGTAGCATAATACAGAGAATAAAAATAGGGTCGCTCAGGTGGTTTGGGCATGTTGAGCGAATGAATGAGGAAAGAATGGTAAGAAAGATATATGATGCAAGTGTTGACGGCGCCAGAAAAAGAGGGCGACCACGGAAGACGTGGCATGACCAGATTAACCAGATACTGGAAGATGGTCCTGTTAGAAGTCTGAACAACCGTCGAGCTTGCATGCGAAGATGTATGAATGTAGACGAAGCGAAAGTTGTATGTCAGGACAGAAGAGTATGGCGCTCTATCCTCTCTGCCTACCCCCTCGGGGAAACGGCGTGATGGTAAGTAAGTAAGTAAGTAAGAGTTGTTATAAAAAATATTACATTTTTTATTAAAACATGAAATTATTTTGCCATTAAATTATTTGGAAGTTTGACGCGTTGTAACTCAGTTTTAATGAGAAAATTATTAAGGACCAACCTGCCGATGGTTATGCCTGTTGGAAAAGTTACAGCTATGCTGAACAACATCGCTTTGGATATTGATATATTCCATGTGTCTGAGGGGGTTTTCCGAAGCAGGATTCTCCTACACCTTTGACCAGATTATACAGGTCACTTCTAATTGTTTAAAAATTGTTTAATAATAAATTAGTATTTTAATACACAATATGTATATGTGTGTGTATGTATGTATGTATATGTATATGTGTATGTATGTATACATATGTGTTTATGTATATGTGTATATGGATGTGTATGTATATGTATATATGTATATTGTTAGATGTAAGTTAATAATATGTATGCATTGAACAGAATGTTTGTAATGTACATATTATGGAATAAATAAAAATTGAAAATTGAAAATTGAAAATTGAAATTAACAGATTTTTGAGACAATTTGACCAAAATGTCACATTTTTTTGTCGGTCACCATATGTCCGAGAAATAATAAAAAATACAGAACAGTCATTGACACACGTGCATTCCGATTTCGACAAAATGTTGTGTCTATTTTGCATCAAAGTTATTTTTTAATGGTTTTCAGTTGCTCAATGATACACATGTAAATTAAAATTATAATTAAATACGTATATTGCCAATAGATGTTATCGTACTCGAGAGGGCTATAAACCTATCGGCTCATGTGTAGCCGCGTGTACCGGCGATGTCCAGTTCTTGCATTCGAGGACTGCCGCTCTCGACTGGATTGTTCGACCTTCCAATTACATCTCAATATAAAATGATCACGTTATCGGTAGAGAGTTCCGTATTTTACATTTCATTACTCAGCGCTTGCAAGAATCCTTTCCGAGCCGAGTCACGCGTTGATGCGCTGGCCATCATTTATTATTTGAAGGATTGCTGCTAGCGAGGAGTGCAACCAGGTGGTAGTGTAGTCTAGAATGTAAGATATGATAGCATGTTTGGAATACTTGTCGGTCAACTTTGTAACTATAATATCGTGTCTATAAAATAAAATTTACAATTTATAATCAATAATATCTAATTTTTATCTAATAATTTTTATCTAACAATATTTTATCTAATAATAAAAGTTACTAATAATAAAAAATTATAATTTTTATTATTAGGTATTTTTATACGTGTTTTTTTTACTTTCATTTGTTTATTTTATTTTTCAATAATATTTTTTCAAAAGGTATTCTTTAATTATTATTTTGAAATATGTTTTACATATAATAGTTTATTTAAAATATATTTTTACATTTTATTGCTTATTTTTGTATATTTAAAAAATCTAGTTTATTTTCTAAATAAATAATTTTAAAAATGTATGCATGAAATACTTGTAATGTTTGTGTGAAAGTCCACTATGGTATAAATAAAATTAAAAAAATTGTTTTTCATATAATTGTATACAATTGTAATTAAATAATAAATAAGCCATAGGTACTACCCGGTTACGCGCAAGATTTAAATTTATGTTATGCTATTTTAATTTCGTACATTTTATTTAAAAACGCTGAAAAATAGTGATGCTTGCAGGAAAGAAAAAAAAAGTTTAAAAAAATCTAGTCATAACAAACTAAGTTATTCTTGACACATTCGAATACATTTATTTTGAAATCATATTCTTTAGTGAAAAAGTGGATCGAAAAATGTGCAACATCAATTAAGCATACTAGCTGTGCCCGCGCGGCTTAGCACGCGTAGATTTTTAGTACACTGTTTGGATCGTCATAGAACTTTCGCGAACCTTCTAGAACATTCTTCTTCCAGAACTTTCGAGAAATTTACCTTCTAGACACACAGACACATTCCGCCACTCAGTTTAGAACCTTATAGAACTTTCGGGAATTTTCTAGAACATTCTAGAGCAGGTTTTTCCGGAACTTTCTAGACTACACACAGTCGGCGCGCCTATTTTGAAACAATCTGAAGCATTTGCGGCCTTTCCGTAACAAAACAATGTGCTAGAAAACACATTTTCGTCACCTACTCCCACCCATGCACAGCCACCCCCACCAAACTTGCATATTTTTGATGTGACACCAAGGGCTATCCACCACCATAACCACCGGTGGGTGGTTGTGGCTGGTTGTGGAGAAAACTATATATATATTGATTGATTGTCTTATTTTTTACAGTTAAATTCAAAATTGAAAACATCATCATCAAGGTGATGATGGAAATGAATTTGTGGTCTGAAAATAGTCGCTTCGAATGTCAAGAATTTACAGACAAATTAAACTTTATTTAAAAATTAAAATTTCACCACGCTGGACGGCACAGTACGAGAGTTTTTGCTGTTTCGCACATTTGATTTTTCGCTTTGCATTTAATTTCAGTTTCAATTTCATTACCGATAAATCGACGTTTATTAAACAGAAGACATCTAGTTGCTCGATACATACATACACAATTCATTAAAATATAGGATAATATGTAACAAGCCTCGCGGCCAGTAATACTATAATTTAATATACCTGCTAGTAGGTACGTTAAATAAAATATATTACATAGAAGAAAAATGTCATTCTTCCTCAAACTGTCTTACATAATCGTAAAATATTATACAAGACAATCAGGTGTTTGCAATACATGTACACTATCTGTTAAATTATTAAGTTTGCAATAATAAATAACAATAATAAAGTTGATTCAGGATTTTTTAAGAGAACAACTTAAAAATTAATAACCAATGTTAAGATAACGAAAAAAATGTGAGGATGTTAGCGCGTATTTGATCTATGATCAACTAATTGAGAATAATATACATTTAAATTTTTTTTATTTAGTTGATATATTTCCTTTACTGGTTTTCTTGAATAATTTAGGATCTAGGAATCGATGGAACCCTTGACTAACAATGATCATTAAAACTTAAAATAATAAACACAATAAATAAAGGAAGTATATACCTACATCGCGATAAGATCTAGTAGACCTAGTAGAATGGAAACGTCCAGATAAGAAAACAATCGGGGCGTTTTTAAACGCACAGTGCATGACGTCACCTCCCAAATTGAAAATGAAATGCAACAAAGAACTGATGACGTCACTGACACGGCAACGTTCACTTCGCTACCGTGAATTCCCATCCCCCCTAAATCATCAGGTACGATAAATAATTCAGAATACTCTTAATTTAATCTGATTCAATTAATGTTGAGCGTACTTGGGCTCCGCCATTAAGACGGCCGTGTCTGCGGCGCCCAACACTAAGACCGCACGACTTCAAACTGGTAACGCGTTCGCCTATCGCGTATTGAATTTGTCATCGGCTTAATTAGCGAAGAATTTCTCTCGCGGCGCGCGGAAAAATCCGCCCGTAAAGTGTAAATCCGTCCCCGCTTAGCGTTATTTATGCGCTTGAGGTCTGCTTACACGGCCCGGCCAGGGTCTTACTTGTTCTATGTAAATGAGGAACACAGGTGAGAGACTCGAGTCACTCACAACGACGAGCGACGATGAGCGTCGGCTGCATTTATAACTCGTATACAACGTTCTGTTCGAATTGAATGCCCGCAATGCACATCTTATTTTACGGAAATCAAAAAAAAAAAAAAATTATAACTGTTAGTTAAGTAACTATGGGTCAGCGAACTTCCAGTTTACTTTTTGCGATATAGTTTATAAGCATCATAGCTTGCTTTACACGAATATATATTAGAAAATAAAATAATCTTCATTAATATAATTAAAATAAAACACAAATCACTTTGTTTTCACCACTATATTAGATTAAAAAATCTACATGTTTCGAGAACAATGTTCTCACACAATACACAATACACAATACACAATAATCCTGATGAAGAGAACATTGTTCTCGAAACATGTAGATTTTTTAATCTAATATAGTGGTGAAAAGAAAGTGATTTGTGTTTTATTTTAATAATAATGTCACCACAAAGTTCAAGCCTTCATACAGAAGAAGAAAAAATATTCTTCGAACAGTTAATATAATTCTCACCATTTATACGTCACACATTTAATAATGGTCGGCGAGTATAATCTTGCTTGCTTGCATATTTTGAATGAAATAATTCTGTAATCATCTAGCTCTTTATCACATGACTGGATTTTAAAAAAATATTAGGCTTTGGATATTCATCTTTAAAAAAAATATATTTCTACTGAACTTCGCATACCCGACTCAGGTAGGTACATATTTCCCTTGTGATCAAAAATAATATGATTCGTTACCAGAAAATCGACTTCATCGTCAACCCTGGCTTTAAATCTCGAATATTATATCATTATGAAACAATAACTTTTATTTGCATAATAGATCGCTCCATTTAGGTACTATGCAAGTTATAACTTGGAGTGAGTACTACCTATATGGAGTACTATCTATATAATAATATGGTTCGTTACCAGAAAATCTGGTGAAAATGATAGCATTAAAGATGCTTTTAATGCTATCATTAAATACATCGACATGATCGCTCAGTTCATATGGAGTTGCACACTACGCGTTATGGTGTACTTATTCATTACATCCGTTCTGCATTTTGGGATATGAAATAGCGCGTGTCCTCGATTTCGCAAATAATTATTCGGTACAAACAGGGCATAGTTCTCTAGCAAGTTCGGAGCATCAATTATATTTCTTAAAATTTTATTCCCAACATGGCTAGGCCCTCCTGTCTGCGCGACTCGATGCTGCGGTAGTTTCATTCCCTCAGCAGTATTTCATGGTTCATGAATGTACGATAAGGATGAAACCAGATACATAAAATTATTCTTCGGTATAAATTCCGTTTACCTCATTTAACATACGATCACCGAATGTGCATTTTGAGGCTTTGAGTCCCCCGCGATGTTACCTTTAGCGACTTTCCGAGTCCAAAGTCTCATTAAAAGATAATTCGTAAATTTGGTATATTACTATTAGAGGTTTAGTTTTTTTTTATTCTGGTGATTAATCGTCCGATAATCAGATACTAATCATTATAATCGAACACGACAAATACCCTCCACCATAAAATTTTTATTTATTACTTTTACTTCAAAAGAAGATTCGAATACGTGTCGCATCAATATTATTTTCAAAGAAGGCTTAACCCTAACGCTATGAAAATACATACACACTGTAATGTATCTCGATGTGATGGATATGTGCGCGTGCGCGATCAGGATGGAAGATGCTGGAATACGTGTGTGACCGCAGGAGCATACGGGGCGAGAAATTCCAGATTTGCTAGCTAGGAACGCACCACTGCGCGAGGTTACCTTGGCAATAACATTGGAGTTATGCAGTATAATAATGTACATTACCAATAACGTGAAGTGACTCCAGTGCTTCATTTAGAAGTTAGAAGCCCCACAAGAGAAAAGAACAAACATTACACATACAATACAAAAGTACATACAATAAAAGAAGCGTCGACTGATTAGACTTCGTAAGAAAAAGAAAAAAAATTCACAAAATTGTTTGATGTACAAAGGACTTAAAATATTCAACAGCCTATCGAAAACAATACAAACTCATTGAATATAAAGGTGTTTAAACTAGAGAGGAAAAAATTTACATTGAAAAACTCATAAATTACTAATGATTATATATTTCACTATGTTGTCATCGAGGATTACTAATATATTATAATATACTGAACTTCGAGTTCTTATAGGAAACATGATTTTGGATAAAAATATAAAATCTAGAATTCAGTACATTCTAAATTAGTAACCATCGATGACTGCATTCAAAACATTTTTAACTTTTGGATATGCTGCCGTTGAGTTAATCGAGTTCAAAGTGGGTTAAGTTGGGTCACAAGATGACACATAACATGGCGCCTATGCATCTTGGACAACTTGAATGGAAGACGCCAAATTCTGAGGTTAGCTCTGCTTCAACTGTAAGTAGGGTAGAATGGAAGATTACCAGAAGACTAAGATTAGTAGTCATCGGGCATTACCAGGCCCAAAAGCGTGGAACTTTCTACCCTCCGTAATGCGGAACAGTGCTTCGGAAACATTGTTTAAGAGTAACACTGAAAATGCAATTTTTAGAAAATGATTTTATAATTTCATAGCGCAGGACTAAACAGTTTTTGCATACAGCGCTCTTTTAGTCCATTTTTTTACGAAAATGGCACTTTGAATATTATCAACTTTTATTAATATTATTTTATTTTAATCATATTTATTACAGATGTCTCACAGATACGAAACTATTTTATTTATATGGGCGGGTAGGTACTAGGGGCGTGCAATGAGAACAAGAAGCATGACTTTTCCTTAGCATATATTTTGAAAAGAAACCGAAATAAGAGATATTTCTTGTAATATTCCTGTCACAATAATTGCCATATTATTCAGATTTTAGTATTTCGTAATATAATGACAGATAAATATTTAATTTCGATTAAATAAATAAAAGTCATGCTTATTGTTCTCACGCGCGCCCCTCGTAGGTAGGTATGGAAGTTTTTTTATACATTTATATATTTTATTTTTATTTTATACATTTATATATTTATACGACTAAAATAGCTTCGTCTCTGTGAGAAATTCATAATATATCTCGATTAATGA
The DNA here is from genome assembly GCA_016648135.1 of Agrypnia vestita. Lineage (NCBI taxonomy): Eukaryota > Metazoa > Arthropoda > Insecta > Trichoptera > Phryganeidae > Agrypnia > Agrypnia vestita. The sequence continues at coordinate 386,594 of JADDOH010000304.1, read as the reverse complement.
TGATCCCTCTGGGGACAAAATCCAGTATTGTTTTCTTGAATATTTTGAAAATATTTTTAATTTTATTTTACACTATGTTACGAGAGGCATTTCGGTAAGTTTTTGGCATTGACACTGTAAAATATCTCCACGAATCCGGTAAATAATGGTCGCCAACCGCGTCACACTCGTTTTGCAAGCAGTTTTCTTTATTTTTTATAAGCAATCCTTCACAATGAGCTCGCCAGGCCCGGAGATGAGGACCTCGGGCGCGCGGCCCCGCTGCGGTCCCGCGCGATCTGCGCGTCTCCGAGTGGCGAAATGTCAACTTCGTTGCCTGCATAATTTGATGGTTTGTTAGTGTTCGGTTTGTGAATGCACACTCTCCGTCCATGTATGTGTGTGTGTGTGTGTGTGTGTGTGTGCTGGATGGCTGACGAGGCGTTGTTTGTGCCCTGATGATTGATCGGTAGTGATTACATGTCTGGTATGTAGGTTAACCCGGCTATATTGTTAGTTTTTAATCATTTTTATATTTAAAATATCTTTTTTTAATTTTTTTTTTTCGTAAACAGTTCATTGACATCCAGAAATATCATCAAAAATAATATCTTTATAATATTCTAAGATTTGACTTGCTTATTCATGTGCTCAAGACATAATGTGAATACACTTGTATAATTATACCAGAAATATCGGCTTAAATTTAATATCTGAACACTTTGCATCATGAAATTACTAGATGTCTGTAAAACAAAGCGATATCTATCAACCTTTAAAACAATATCAGTAGTATTTAAGATAATATTCTTCATGTCATAATTGACAAATTGTATAATGTTATATACAGTCTGTACCAGAGTTAGCAGCAGAAACTTGGCCGGTAGATTCCTGTCTATGTTACGAGTCTAAAATGTTAGTTATGGAGATATGCAATATCAAAGTGTGCATTTTTTTTCAATATTTCTGACTTATTTTTTACAAAACGTTGATTTTTTGATTTGATTTGATTTACAATACAATAAAAATTAAATAAAACAATTAAAACCCTGAGACAGGTTTTTATTATTTTATTTGACTTGTATTAAAAGGAATGAATTTTTCATATAAAATATAAGTTATTGTAATGATAGTCCAACATTTAGTACAAAATAAGTTAGAAATATTTAAAAAAAAAAGATGTCACATATCTCCTTAACTATTGATATGATGATAAAATTAGGTCATGGTTGCTTGCATATTTTATACTCATAAATGTCGAAGATGCTTCACTGCGATACCTCGCGGTCGCGGTTTCAGCTCACTACCTCGATGTCGATACTTGTTATTTACATGGACGGCGGTGCGAACATGTCGGTTCAGTCGCACCTCGATGACATTCAATTCTCAGTATTTATCAAGTAAAAAATCGAACGGAAGTGGCACTATGTAGAATCAGTAAGTGAAAACAATGAACTGATGGTAGGTAATATTTATGTTACAGTTTAAAAGAAACCTACAGCGATTGTGACATGAACAATACGGGATTAATGATAATGACAGCTCCACTTGTTTTACATCGCGGTCGACGGTGAGCAGCGATGTGATCTGGCTCGTGATTGGACAAATTCGCAAGGCTGAGGCGAATATGACCAATCACGAGCCAGATCACATCGCTTCTCGCGGTCGACTGCGATATAAAAACAAAATATTTTGTTTTCACGTAAGCATCGAGGTAAACCTCCATGAAGGCCGCGTTGTATCGCAGTGAGATATCTTTCGGCATGTGCGTGCGTATGTTTGTTACATGGAGGTGACATCGAGGTAGCGAGCTAAACCGCGACCGCGAGGTATCGCAGTGAAGCATCTTCGGCTTGTTCATACCCTAACGTAGGCAGAAATCTACCGGCCAAGTTTCTGCTAGCTCTGGTACATCCTATATAATACCTATAATTTTATAAGCAAGAAAAGAACAGGAAATCTACTTTGTACATAGTTCCTGATGTTCCTACCTTATCATTTTGACATTTTCGTAAAATTCTTCCATCTAATCCGCTATCTCGTTGAAAAATTGCAGCAGTTAAAAATTCACAAAAATATAGAACCTAATAAATAAATAAATTGATTAAACAGTGCATACATGAACATGCACGTGTGTTCAAATACATACAAACAATATTCATCAATTTTCAACATATTAAATTTACAAAACATATATTTGATAAGCTTTATTCCTTTCATTATAAATCTTCTCTGCACAGTAGATCATAGTTTTTGAATTTTTGACATCTTCCTAATAGTTATACTTTCACTCTCTCTTTTAATCATGTTTTCATTTCGCATATAGACGAAATAAACTTAAGTCTTACGATGGGTATGGGAAATGATTTTTTACTTATTAGAAGAAGAAGATAATAAATTAAAATCAGCATTTATAACTCTGTTGACGTACTGAAAGAATCAAAGAAAAATTAACGTACTAACATGTTTCAAATTGCATCTTAACAATTCACAAAATAATCTATAACATTCAATGGAAAACTAATTTCATTAATCTCTTTTGCACTACCTATATTCAGTTCTATATTTTATTACGTTGTCGTTCATGTTTATCTCGAATATTAGAGTATAATCTTTATAAAAAAGTTAATTATTGTATTTTTAAATTATTTGTTAAATACGAATGGAATAATTTAATTATTAAATAGCTGGAAAGACAAGTGAAAAATCTTCTAAAATAGTAGTTAAATACTTGAATACATTCAGTATTTATTTTTAAGTTCGTTAAGTATCAGTAGGTATCATTTATGAAAATGACTGCAAATATTTATCAAATTAAAAAAACCGTTTTGGATAATAATATATTTGAAATTTTGAATAATACATGTGCTCTTAAAATGAGCGCCTCCTTAGCTTCTGAAATTTTTAATTTATTTCAAAATTACATTACCTAGGAACCTACTGTTCAGTTAATTTTCTTTATTGTTATTACTGTTTTGAAATTTATTTAACGTGGTTAATAAATCTGCATCCACGCCTCAAGGGTTAAGCATGTGACACAAAATTGATATTAAGTTATAAATTGTTCAGAGGCCTTCAGGGAGGCGTACGATCTAATTTTCACAATAATTTATTACCGCCCGAATCACGAATTTCGTGACATCGAGAAAACATCTTAAATTTACTATCTGAAAATTTTGCTTCACTGGCAAAAATAGTATAAAATTTTTCGTCGAAATGGAGACACCGAGGAAAAAATAGCAATGCTTCATAACGGACGGAATCGAGCGAACTGTTCTGATTTATGAAACGGATCTAAATTATCTTCAGCCTTTTGAAAATGACATGCACCGTAAGTGCATTAAATATTCTAAGGCTGAGAAGCCGAAACTGTACGATGATCCTGGCTCTGACGTCACAAATTGCAAGCATAAAAAAGGTTAATTTATTTTTGTTTTCGACAAACAATTCTTTTTCATAAAACTTTGGCTACCAAACTCTGATAGTTCATAATGACATTGTCAACTCGAACGTCAGCTTCTTGTATTTTGGAATTAGTATTAACCAACTTTTTTATCCATGTGCGGACGGAAAGAAAAATCTTGATTAATTTTTAGTATTATAAAAGTTCTTTTATATATCTGTGGATGCTGACTAAGATCAGAATAATTTTTATGACAAAGAGATTAATGCAATTGGTGAATTTCGAGGAACTTGTGTTTAAATAGTACGTAACATTTAAAAAAATATTGCAATTACACAATATTTTACATTGTAAACATTTTATTTTTGTTTTTATTTATTTAATTAAATAAATATATATATATATATATATATATATAATATTTTTTTACAATCATACATAAATGTTTACAATTCGATATTTTTTTTATTTACCAAAAATAATTATAATTCTTGTGTGTGGTGAGGGATAACCACTTACAATCATAGGTATAGGTAATGTAATCTAATTATATAACAATAGAGAAAGAAAGAAAAGAAAATCTGATATATCAAATCTTAATCAATATACAATATTATAACTAAATTATCTATACATATAAAATGATGAATATGTACATTTTATCATTTTATTATCTGCTAATGTTGAAGATACTCCTCTTCTACACTTCTTTTATTAGGTTACTCCTCATATTTTTTCTTGAATTAGATTTTTCTGTATGTCTTTCTAATTGATTAAATAATTTGGTTTTAAAAATTTCACAGAACTATGTTCTAAAAAATTATAACTTCACAAATATGAATGTGTTCTTGAATATATATGAGACCAAACTCATTCAAAAAGTCAATTCTATAATCAATGAGAACCCATTTGGGTTCACTGTTTTCATATAATTATTTTCATATAATTAATTCACAAATTAATTATATGAAATATATACTTTGTAAAAACACAGAAAAATACAAGAAAATTGTTTTTCCCATAATTAAATAATCTAATTACTGTAATTCTATCAGTAAAGCTAAGTAAAGTTAGTACCTATACTATTTACAGTGACTTTACTGTTCGCAGCGATTAGTGAAGTATGAATTTGCGTTTATTTCTTGAGATCTTAGCGAGATCTAGGTCGACTAAGACTATTTAGTTGATTTAAATAACCAATTGAATAATTTAAAATATAAATAAATAAATATAAATAGTAAAGTGAGAATGTTTATTTTTAATAAATTTTCGTCAATAATTAAAACGATAATGTGAATAATAATAATCGATAATGGATCAAAATTTCTGTTATGATTACCTGGTCACCAAGTTTACATACTTTGCTCTTAATATCTGTATAATGCAGAGTTTGATGGATTCTCAGCATCACATTTCCTGGTCGTAAAGATGATTATTACACTCTCAATCACCTCGCGTACGTTGAGTATAAATCAACTTTATAATTATTATTTCAAGATAATGTTCCCGTTGTAAGATGTACTGGCTCGGATCGGGCGCCGGGATTATTTTTATAATCGAAGTCTTGATTGCGGAATAAATGAATCTCTACAAATCACCGTTGACAGGTAAACATCATAAGAAGTTACTGGGCAATCGTGTACTTTCCAATTACAAGAGCGAGTACCTGCCTGCTGGATAGCAGCGATCGTATCTGCTTGATACCATTTGGCTAATGTGGTATATTTGTACAAAACTGAAGCTACAACTCAGAATTGAGTAGGTACTCATTATCGTTGACGGCATTCTATTAGTATTTTGAATATTTATTGAAATAAACGTGGCTACTTATTTTTAATCAAATTAATTATTAACTTGGTTTCATCTGCTTGAGTTTATTTATTAACTGGTTACGGTAAATACGATTTCCTTAGATCCTGAATTTTTTTATTATTATTATTTATAAAATTTAAATTTGAAGAAATCTAGTAGCTGTCTGTATAAATGTAAATAAAATAGTATGGTGAAAGATGAGAAAACAACATACAAGAAATTATTGGAAATATTTTTCGATATTACTGAAGTTAATTTTTTTTGCTTATTTATGGTAGGTATTTGGGAGTTATTAAAAATGAGAAAAGCATGTAAAAGTAACCAAAATATAACACATGGGATATAAAGGTCATATTAAAAATTAAATTAATTTTTCTAAACGTTAGATAATAATTTTATTACAATTATAGTGGTTAAAACCAAGTGAATTTGAATTTAATTTAATTTGCAATGAATGACCACAATGTGTATATCATAACTGGTTATAATAGTACATGTAATATAATAATTTTATGTTTAAGATTAGTTTTACCTCGTAGCTCAGTGGATATGACACTGGCTTCTCACCGAGGGTTCCGGGTGCGATTTCCGGTGAGGTCACATTAAATCTAAGTGATTTACTCAAGCCTTATTTGTGATGTATTTCGTTTCTGTAATTGGGCCTCTTGGCCCGTTGAAGCGTAAAAATAAGAATAAAAAAAATATTTTTTGTTTTAATGAATAAAGTCAGGATTAAGACAAATTGATGTAGGATATTAAATAAGAACCTCCTTTCGGAGCGGTAAGGCATTTGTATAAGTACTCAATCTATAACTAATTAACATGTTTTAAATTTTTAAAATTGAAATGTAAAAAAATGCATATCAGGGATGCATACTGAGAGGAATAAATTAAAACAAGTAACTTTACATTAATTAAGTAATGTTGATTACTTAGGCATCGACCGGTTTAGATAGAACTGTATTTTCAAACGTCGTGTATGTTTGTCGACTTCCAAGTAATTAGCGTGTGTAATTCAAAGTTACATTTGTTTCAATAATAACGTTGAACTATAGAGTTAACGCTATAAGTAAACATTAAAATATGTGTTAATAATATGATTACATATAACATTAGTAATCATAATATTTTAATTTACGTACTAGATATTCAACATTCTTTTGAAATACTCTAATATATTATTAATATTCTTTATCAATGTTAATGCATTCGTATCTTGGTCATTAAAATAGATTATAAAGCATTGCTATAGTAATATATTTTATAAGATTAAACGTTTTATTTGACGTACGAAGAAAGTAAAAAATCAGAAAGGCTTCAAAGTAGTAGTGGGTAAGGATAAATTTTTAAATAAATGTATTTTCCATTCCTTCATTTGAAAATTCAGCTGAAATCGGGTAGACCAAATCTCTTAATGAATAAATTCGTTTACAATTAACACTTAGGGAGCCCTCGTAGCTCATTGGGCATGACACTGGTTTCTCACATTGAGGGATCCGGGTTCGATTCCCGCTGAGGTCACAATTAATCTATGTGATTTACTCAAGCCTTAGTGTTTAATAATGTGTCTTGCTACTGTAATTGTGCCTGTTGGCCTGTTGAAATGTAAAAATTAAAAAAAAAACACATAAATAAGTACCTAATGATGTACAACTTTGAAACCACGATAAAGTACAGCTCTAACAATGTCGATCGAAAAACTTCTTTTTCCAGACTTGTGTTCAACCGTGCATCCGATGAAGACGTGCTCTCTCGAGATTTGAAGAACTGCGTTCTGACTATGCACGTACCTCGTATCTTGGACTTTTCCTACGGACGTGCAGTGTGATTGAGATTCATGGGACCAGCGTCACATCACTCTTCATATAATCATGTCTGCTGGCTCTATTACACGTAGGATTTATGACACCGTACAGACTGCAGACGGCTCTTGCCTGTGTGCGTGAAACTCCACTCCCGTATTGTTCGTCTTATTTTGCGAACTTTATCCAAGAGGCGGCGAGAAATTTATTGAATATTAATAATTGATAAATGAATTGTGAAACTAGGATTGTCATAGCCATTGCGACGATGAATTTTATGGTGGATTTATGTACGTGTAATAAGCGCTAACTTGATTAATGATTTATATGAAGTTAAGATTTCTCTTCTAATAATAATAAGCATACAAAGCTTAGTGAGTTAACGATTAATTAAAGAAAATTCATGGATGATTACGATTACTTCTTTATTTATTTATCCGATTACTTTCCGTTAGTACTGATAAACTCTTTATTGAATGTATCTTAATTCCCTATTAACGGCGTGACAGGAACGTGAACTTTGGATAGAGAAAGTAGCTAGATTGTGTCGTGGTTTTGACTCTCGCCTAGTGATCTAGTGGTCGATGGTTCGAGTTCCATTACAGGACACTAGCAAGTAGGTATATTTAATAAATAAATAAAAAAGTAAGAAATATTCTCATAGCATAAGCAATTATCTTAATTTGAAAATAGTAAGAATACTAAGGCTACGCGTTTTCCGTGTTCGCATTTCTAATTAAAAAAAAGTTAGGTGTATGGTCAAATGTCGGTCACTTACTCACATTACTCCTATTTAAATATTATTTTTAACACACAGATCATCCATAGGTCGTTAATAACCTGATAGATAGTCGTAGTGTTACTTTATTATACAAAGTAAAAACATTATATAAAAAGTCATATGAAGATTAGGTACCTGTTACAAAATACATATTTTGTGGTAAAAATAGAAATAACGTTCTAAACAAAAATTTGTTACAAATAAAAAAATAAAATTAAAAATATTGTTATAAAAGTCAAATTATACGAGGCGCAATATAACCGCGGAGTGTGTGTGTTTCAAGGCCAACGTAATCTATCGTGCTTCATCTAGGGGTCCAAATTTTATTGTGAAAATTTTGTTTTGGGTCACAAGTTTGTATTACCCGTTCAAATGTCCCGTCATGTCAAGATTTTAAAATTTTTTAAATTTACGGCTGCAGCTACGGCGTAATTTAAAAATAATACACGTATTGAAATCACATATTTATACTTATATGATAATTAAATGTTGATTTTTTCTTTTAATTAAATAACTTTATGTAAACCATTTAAATAAAGACTACGTCTACCGGTTTCGATACCACCATATCTTCATCAGGACTGACGTACAACTGACTATCCATTACCTATCCTAGTAAACAAAACAATTTCTTCTTCTTCAATCGTAGCAAATTTATTTTGTGGTAACATAATTATAATTGATATAAATTAACTTTGTTAAAACCACTTATTTATTGAAAAAATTCAACATGTTTTGAAGCCAATGGCTTCTTCGTCAGGATAACAAACTAATATTTAAAAATCGAAGTATAGATCAAAATACATGGGGGTTCATTCCCATTCAGAATTGATTTGTTTACTAGGATAGGTAATAGATAGTCAGTTGTACGTCAGTCCTGATGAAGATACGGTGGTATCGAAACCGGTAGACGTAGAGTCATTATTTAAGTGGGTTATACAAAGTTTTTTAATTAAAATTTATAATTATGTTCAGCCAAAAAGTAAATGCTTTAAACATCAAAAATATGTTGATTTTTTCATTTTCGTTTTTGATCTTTTCTTCTTCGTTGATGTTAAATGATTTCTTCTTTTCGTGTTCGTTGCTGATTTCTTCATATTCTACAAATTAATAATGTCAATGTCCCTTGCTCAAATATTTTCGGAGAATTTGAAATACATAAATAGGAAAACTTTTCAGAAATAGATGCCATCTTAATGAAACTTCAATCATTTTTGAACAATGTTAATGATGTTAGATGTGTCAGTGTCAAAATGACATTGTCTCCTGATGTCAGAAAGAGATGTCAAAAAGTTTAAGATCGACGTAGAGCCATCCAATGGGTTTGACTTTGAGTGATGGGACGAATCAAGTCAAACATTATTAAAATGATAATTTTATTATGGCTTATATTTTTATGTTCTGAAACATGGGATTTTTTTATATAATTTTCGTCCCCCCGTCCTTTGATGTTTAGGGGCCTAAATACTTGACAAGGCGCTTCCGTCTTTCTCTGTCTTGATCTACTTCGGTACTAGTTGACCAAAAATGCAATTTTTCGTTATACAATCTCTTTTGATATTATATCTTATTTCGGTATTTCTCACTATATTCAATAAATTTTTTTTTTAAATATAGAATTGCGTGCACTGAAAAAAATATAGGAGTGATATGAGCGATTTAATTGAACGCTGTTTTGTAAAAGAGTCTACCTAGTAAGTAGGATGTAAGATATGTTCAAAGAAAGTGATGAAAGTTAACACGTCAAAAGTGATGTTATTCGAGAAGGAAGAAAGTAAAATAACGTGTGAATTGCTAGTGGGCAATGAATGTTTGGAGTAATTAGATGAGTTTGTGTATTTGGGAAGTACGTTCGATAGTAGAGAGTAAGCTGAGAAAGATATCCAGAGGAGGGTAACTGCAGGGAATAAGGTGCTTTAAATGCAATAATTTTTAAAAGGAACATGTCAACCGAGGCTAGATTAGAAGTACGAAATGGTATTCTGGTGTCAAAACTGATATATCAAAGTGAAGCCTGGAGCTGGAAGAAGAGGAATAAAAGTAAACTTAATGCAGTGGAAATTATATCACTAAGGCGTATGTTATGTCAAACCCTTTTATAGTAGAGTGAATTATTAACAAATTAGGAAAAAATGTAAACCTGATCTAAGTAGGTACATAAGGTGAATAGAATTAAAAGCTGGACGCTCAGGTGGTTTGGTTGAGTGAATGTTGAGAGAATATTGAGTGAATGTTGAGTGAATTAATGAGAAAATAATGGTAAGAAGCATATATGATGCAAGTGTTGACGGCATGACCAGGTTAACCAGATAATGGTAGGTGGTCCCGGTAGATGAAGCGGGAGTTGTGTGTCAGGACGTGTTAGTCAGAAGAAAGCGGCGCACCATCCTTTCTGGTGGTAATTTATTTAGATAGCTTTAACGTAAACGTGTCACATCAATTTTCAAATCAAACCAAACTTTTATTATATTATTTTATTAAAATAGGACTCACTTGCTTGCTTGCTTGACTCCTGGAATAAAGCTCGAACCTCTAATCACTGGATCACTAGGCGAGTGTTAGACTAGAAGTTACTCCTGCTACTTCCTAAGGTAACTCATTTCAGCATCCTGTTTGCAGAGAGTGAGTGTTCTGTAAGAATCCATATTAATAATAAATATGTCAAATTAATTAACATATTTTTTTGAACCGTAATGTTTATAAAACCTTGGTATCGATTTATTGGAAAAGAAGCAAACAAATTCAATTAGAACTGTAACAAACGGGTGTGCATTCTGTCGCTGTACATTGGGCCTGACGAATTAATTCCCAAAGCTCGTGAGCTCATTATGTGAAAGCTTTCGGAAGCTTTACTAATAAATGTGTCACACGATATTCCAAATTCAAATAACACCCGATTCACGTTCGCGCATTATTTTTCTTTCATTTATAACTACTTGGAAACTTCTGTGTGTTTTTTTTCTAGCTCGCTCATTGTGTTATGTTGAAAGGGGATTCCTTGTAATGTCTTCATTTTAAAATGAATTTACTGTCTAGTTTCTTTATTTGTGTATGAGCATAAAAAAGATTCATATTCGATTTATATCGAATCCAAAAACTAGTAGGTATTAGTAGATACTCACTCGTACATACATAGGAGGGTGTACGTGAAAAATGTTATAATTAAAATAATCTACTTACTTATATACTTAATTATATTCATTTCACGTTCACTTTTTCCATTCTATTGCTACTGTTATCACCTTCTTTTGTTGTTACTTTTTATTGTTTATACTTTTATAAGTTATTTCTATGTGAAATATGTTAAGACACAAGTCAATATGTTCAATTCTGATAACTCATTCGACATGTGTCTGTTATACTTCCGAATAAATAAATAAATAATTCGGTAACAATATGTCTTCCAAGTTCAATCTGACGACAAAAATTAAAATATTTCCCTCAGAATCAAACTGTCGTATATTCACCTAATTTGAATATTTCAATATTGGTACACAAATGTTATGTATCAGTTTTCTTTCAAATTTAATTAAAATTATTTAATAAACTGTATTTACTATATTTTTGGATAATGAAAACCAACCCGTTTCGGAATAATCTTTTTCCTTCATCAGATCATTGAAAACAAAATGTGTATTTTTTATATAAAAGTCACGTGATTAAAATAAAATTTATTGTATACATTTTATTAAATTTAAAAGGAACCGATGCATTAGATAGAGTGAGTGTCAAATTCCTTTGAAATATACCAAGCAAGGGCATGCAGTGAGAACAAAAAGCATGACCTTTTCTAGGCATATATTTTGAAAATAAACCGAAATAAGAGATATATCTCGTAATATTACTATCACAATAACTTATCTGTACTTTTTGTAGATATACAAATGGCTTATGATAGAGTTATAAGAGGAAGGTTATGGAAGGTACTCCCTGGTTACAAGGTGAACAGTAAATTTATACACGCAGTTGCATCCCTTTACGAGCGTAGTACTGCCGGTTTAAGAATCAATGGATCATTCACATCATGGTTTAATATTACAAAAGGTGTCAAACAGGGTTGCGTACTGTCTCCATGGCTGTTCAACTTGTATATGGATAATTAATTTTGTGAAAGAACTGGAATGTATGGAATAGAGTGAACGATGCTTTGAGTGCCATAATTTTTAATAGAAATGTGTCTACCGAGGCAAAAATAGCGGTACATAGTGGAGTTCTGGTACCGACACTGATCTATGGAAGTGAAGCCTGGAGCTGGCAGAAGAGGAACGAAAGTAGACTGAATGCAGTGGAGATGAGATCCCTTAGAAGTATGTGTGGCAAATACATTTATGATTGAGTAAAGAATGGAGATATTAGGAATGAATGTAAAGCTGATTTTAGCATAATTTATAGAATTAAAACATGGTCGCTCAGGTAGTTTGGGCATGTTGAGCGAATGAATGAGGAAAGAATGGTAAGAAAGATATATAATGCAAGTTTTGATGGCGCCAGAAAGAGAAGGTGACCGCGGAAGACGTGGCATGCTTAGATTAACCAAATACTGGAAGGTGGTCCCGTTAGAAGTCCCAACAACCGTCGAGCTTGCATGCCAAGATGTATGATTGTGGATGAGGCGAGAGTTGTATGTCAGCACAGAAGAGTATGGCGCTCTATCCTTTCTGCCTACTCCCACGGGAAACGGCGTGATGGTAAGTAAGTAAGTTAGTAACAATAATAAATATATTATTCAGACTTTAATATTTCATAATATTCTGCCAGATAAATATTCGATTTAGATTTTTTCCAAATATATGTTTAAATAAAAGTGACGCTTCTTGTTCTCACTGCCCTTGCAAATTTGTATGTGTGTGATGATACGATTGAAAATGACCACAATGTTTTCGCAATAAGCCTTAAAATATACTTTTGACACACAAAATCACGTGGCATATGTACACATCGTAAACACACATTGTTTTAGTTTCTCGCAATCGTCGGCTCACTTCTGTGAGCTTCTAACCACGAGCGCAATTGGCTGGAAGCCTTCAGTCGAGCCCCGGAACAATCACGTATCTTTTTCTGACGCCTTCTTACAGTTGTCATTAACCAGGTCCCCCACCCGCCCCGCAGAAGGCAGGCAGGTGTGGGGGTGTGGGGGGGCACCACCCCGCCCGACAGAAACATCTGCACCGATAATTTATTCAACGGTGTCTCATGCCCTCGCCCGCCCGCCGTATTCGGCTGATTTGGTGACGCCATCTTCGCGGGAAAATTTCGCAAGATTCGACAGACTTAATAGTTGGGTCTCTGCGTTTCAAGGCGGATTTATATTAATGTCTCGTCCACACCCGGACCTGAACGGCCAACATGGTCCCCTGTAATTTTAAGTTTACTTTACAATGTACAGATTATCATAATCATTATCGACCCTTATAGATAGTAGGCGAGTGCATTCAGTACAATTTTTAATGGTTGAGTAGTTATAGGTACATTAAGGAGTTACACGAGATATAAGATTATTGCACAAGTTTAGAAAGCTTGAGTTCCAAGATCAACATTTGGTCATGGCATGACAACGACAACGCATTTGACGTATGCTATCGGTTATTTTTAATTTTTTTTTAATTTTTATTTATTTTTAATTTTTTAATTTTTTTACTTTTTTTTATTATTATTTTTTTAAATTTTTTTTTTATTTTTTTTTTTAAACTCTAAAATTTCTTGCTTATCCGTTATTTTTTGCACCTGCTTGTTACAGCTGATGAAGGGCATCGACAGTCATTATTATTATTAAGATGTGATTACTATTATTTCATAATCTATTCGTAAAATACAAAGTTAAACGAATTTATAAACAATATATTTTAATAATTATGAAATTGACTGTTGGTGCCATGAGTAAAAAAATTGGCTTTAAACCGAGTCATGATGATTACATCCAAGTTAATCTTAATGGATGAGATTTCGTTGTAGTAATTAATCATTATAGAAAGAGGGGAAAAGAAGCTCAGATTAATACTGTAAAACATGTGTGAAGTAGGTGTGCAGATCTAGTAGTTGTAATCATCATATTGAATTTGTTAGGAAAAGTGCCAATATACTGCTATATATGTATGTATACGTTTAAAATAAAACTTTATAAAATATCACACTTCTAAAAGCCAAATTTGATTAAAGTTTATATTCATAATATATATTTATTTATCAAATTTTATTTTTTCTATAATAAATTGCATAAATTTTTACGTTATCAAAATTAACATTACGTTGTATCATACGGTTATTAACATTTTGATGACAGAGCATACACAATTAATCAGTTGTTACAAAATGGTCTTCGAACCACTTATAAACGCTCATCCCACGCGTGAGTTACAATTTAATCATTTATCGTAGCGTACAAATACTACAATGGGTACGATATGTACATTGCCAATAAAATACATACATATAAAAATAATATTCGGTACTCGTCTAAAGATATCTTAATGCAAAAGTAAGGAGAAAGAGTGGACTAGATATGAGCATAGAAGCAAGCATAAACAAATATTTGACACCAAGATATTAGGTCCTTACATATGAAATTGACGTTTTGCCGTACTGGCAAATTTGATCTCAAATATCTTCTCTTTGGTTAGGAATTCCAAATCCAAATTTATACAACTATTTACTCATGTATTTGTGTTTTGAAAATTATAATTCATTTGTTTTTTCCTCAATTGTTTTTTTCTTTGCGTCACTCAGTTTACAAAATGAAAAACTTGAAATATCGCGTTATTTACGAGTACGAGTTCCACCGTGGCACCAGTGCTGCAGAAACGGCTCGAAGGATTAATGATTTGTATGGCGACGGTGCCGCAAAAGAAAACACAGTGCGTTTTTGGTTCCAACGTTTCGTTCTGGAAATTTCGACCTGCAGAACAAGCCCCGTGGACGGCCGGAGACCAAAGTTGATAATGAAGAATTGAAGGCTATTGTGGAAGCGGATCCATCGCAAACCACATCCGAGTTAGCTGCAGGCTGCGGTGTTAGTGATAAAACTGTTTTAATCCACTTGAAGCAAATTGGTAAGTGAAAAAGCTTGAAAGGTGGGTACCTCACGAATTGAGTGAAGCAAATCAACAAACGCGCGTTGACTGCTGCGTTGCATTACTCAACCGGCACAATAATGAAGGGATTTTAAATCGAATCATTACCTGTGATGAAAAGTGGATCCTGTACGATAATCAGAAGCGCTCATCGCAATGGCTGAACCCTGCCTGAACCCTGGCTGAAACCAGCCAAACCAGGCCCCAAGCGAAAATTGACTCCAAAAAAGTTACTTGTGAGCGTTTGGTGGAATAGTGCTGGTGTCGTTCACTACAGCTTTCTTAAATCTAGCCAGACGATTACGGCAGATGTCTATTGTCAGCAACTGCAAACCATGATGGAAAAGCTAGCTGCTAAACAACCGAGGCTGGTTAATCGCTCTAGGCCACTGCTGCTTCATGATAACGCTAGACCACACACTGCACAACAGACGCCTACCAAATTAGAGGAGGTTCAATTGGAATGTCCAAGACATCCACCGTACTCTCCGGACCTTGCCCCAACAGATTACCATTTTTTTCGAAATTTGGATAACTTATTGCAAAGGAAAAAATTCAACTCCCATGGGGCAGTCCAAACCGCCTTCAAAGATTTTATTGATTCCCGTCCGAATGGTTTTTTTAGTAAAGGGATCGATGAACTACCTAGGAGATGGCAAAAGTGCATAGAAAGCAATGGTACATACTTTGATTAAATAAATATATTATAATAAAAAAAAATCGGCTTTATGTTCCTCCCATAATAAACGTCAATTTCATATGTAAGGACCTAATATTAAAATATATAATGTAAACGTTTTTTTAACCTTAGACGATTTGGAGAATATATTCAAATCATTTTAGTATAACTATTATTACGTTCTATGTAGTGTGTACTCGTATTAATAGGTTTAATCGTGAGAATTTAAGATTCTTACAAATATTTACTGTCTTATATTTTATATTCACCGAATATCATCATTACTGAATACCAGTGAAAACTATTTTTAAATAAAAAGTATGCTTTGTATTGTACGCAATTCTTTTAAATTTATATGCTTTAGATTTTATGTATTTTTTATTTTATTTATTTATTTATACAGTAGATACATAAATATGTTTTTTTAAATAAATAAAATCTATCTTATAACATTTTAATGACATTATACACTCCATAATATGAGCCAATATCTAAAACTTATAGAAGGAGTATTTACAAGCCAAATTAAAGTACAAAAGCAGAAACCATTTAGAAGCAGTAATTTTTATTATTCAAAAACCATTTGAGATATGTAGGCAACGTTACAATCCATCGTTGTCCAAAATCAAGGATTTGACTTCTTTCCTAAATTTTAAGAACCATCATGGCATAACATCACTATACATACTTGGGAGTTAAATGGTACAATACCCACATTGTTGTCACAAAACAAATTTCAAGAAAGAAACATTCTAAAATACGAAAAGTTTAAGAAAGAAAAACTATTATGTTTTACACTGTAGTCCATCTATTTATTACTTTACTTTACACTATAATACTTAACATTGAAATAACAAAGTATGTGGAAATTGTTCAATCGCATTAAAGGAAACACTCAGTATTTTTGTATGCTGCTGCTTAGTATTCAAAATAAAATATCGAATCTGCAAACCCCACATAATTTCCGCTCTCGCATACAATATACAACACAGAAGGAACATATATATACACAGTTGTAAATGTTTCTGCGTGACACCGAACCGCGCTTTACCCTCGCAGCCCCTTATTCAAAAGGATTATTCAATTCAAAACATTTTGACAGATGTCGTACTGTTTGCTCCACACTTGTCAGCAGGTGGTTTTCTGTTTTTACAGTATTTACATTCATTCGGACTTTTCATATTCCAACACTCAAGTGGTCACCCTTTTCTTTTCTCCCTTAAAAATATAACAAATACGAGAAATTTATTTTTGCCCGCCATATTCGGCAATCCACAATTGATTCGTCGCTCCCGCTTACATCAACGTTATTAACTACAGCAAAATGTCTACAAAATTATTTTTAATGACAGATGTTAACTTGATTTGTCGCATTTTGATACGTGCCAGGCAAGTTTGATAATTAAGTCCAAAATATGTCATTAAATTAATTCCAAAAGCCATATTTATGCCACCGTTAACTTGTTAATAAACATAATTCTTCATTTAAACGCTTACAAAGACGGCATTCCGCTTTTAAAACCAAACTAATTTGTTCTTTATTGAATAAGATTCCAGTTTGGTGATGGTCGGGTATTTTCATAGGACTGTAACTCAATAAATAATAAGTCATAAAAATACCTATCAATTCTTTATTACAAAAAGTTAAGAGACATTTAAGGTATAGATTTTCCCCCCGCTGTACCAGCATATAATTAGTATTCATCGATTTTAAGTTTAATTAATGAACGACATGTAATGTCATTTAGTCAGGGGTAGTCTGACAATAAATTAATCTATGAATGACTTTTGAATTTTTCATTGTGGCCAAGCAATCGATCACTTCAAATGATAAAATTATTCACAGTTGTTATAACCAACATTGTTTGTCCGAAGAAGGTTTTCGAATATGCGAATTCGAAGATCAGAAGAAAGAATCTCGAATAATGAAGGTCAAAAAACCACAATTATAAACATTTTTAATCTTATGTTACGTTTTAATTTTAAAAGTGTATTTTTTTTTAAATGACTGGGAAATTAGTGAAATAAAAACAGGAATGCATCGGATTTTTAGTCAAATCGATATTGATTGATCTTTGAATGAGTGTGCATTTTTTTCATATAAATACACACAATGCAGTAATAATGCTGCAATGTGTTGTTTAATATAAATTGGTTATGTATGTCAGGAGTATGTACGCGCGCGAAAAATTTATCTACGAAGTAGAATAACGTACAAATTAAGGGTGAATTTATTTTTATAAAACTTGATGGAATTAAGAAATCATCACAAAGATGGTTGAATCCTGTAGAATATATAATTATCTATTTTTAATAAATTAAGGAGAAGAATGTAGGTACCTACAGAAAATATATTTAAAATTTTTGAAAAAAAAAAAATCTTTAGAACAGAACGTCATACATCAATTAGTAAATTTAAAAATTGACACGTTATTTCAACGTTACTGAGTTTCCTTTTACATTAAATTGTCTTAAAATTTGTACGGCAAGCTTTGTACTTATTTACGCGAGTTTTATTGGTTCCTCCAGAATCGTAAAATTATTTTTCCTTCCTCGGAGTATTGAATGTAACTATTGAATGTAATTATCAGTTAAAATAGATATGGGATCTTTAATTATAAACAAATTATAAAAAAAACGTGCATAAGAAGACGAATGAAAGTGTACGAGAATATGCGGTACGCCAGGACAAGCGAGTTTGACGGTCTGTAAGTAAAACGGGAATACTTTATATTAAAAAAAAGCGTCCTTAAAACAAGAAGGTACCTGCATACACCCGTATAATAATGTTAATTTCAATTATAGGTTTGTTTTTTCAATATCGCGAGCCATCTGTCTCCCGGAGGCCCCCCTACGGAAATGTTCCCAGTAATGGGAGCAGAAGTGTGCGCTGTAGATGAATATCATAGTTTTCACGTCTCGCCTATAAATCTTCTATTTTCAGCTTAGTATGCATAAATAACGGCCGCGGGAGGGGCCGGCGGGCGGAGACTGGCAGCGCCGCCCCGGCCCGAGGGTGAGGGCCGAGTGACGAAATCACTCTCCTTTCTTCGGCTGGTCATGCTGACCAATAGAGAAGAGATTCAATTTTATAAAAAAATGAATATATATATATTTAATACATATGTGTTTAGTACGTTCTAATCCAGAAGAAACGCTTGTTCCATATATATTTATTTATACGAATTCGATTATAACGATCGTGGAAAGAATATCATTTAGGATATAATGTCACACGTTTATTTTGTATATTAGTCGAATAAATCCCGATATAAAAGATATTGTTTTTATCGATACAATTTTGTTAATGTCACATAGAGGTAACAAAGTTAATGTTTTTTACCCATTTTAATGGTAATCTCTTTTTTTTATTATTCTTATATTGACGGTACTTAGATATATCTACTGTCGAATCTGCAATAAGTACTATCCTAAACATGATTACTCCTCAATATTTTGGGATAGGTAATGTTAAATAAAAGTTTAATTTTTTATTAATATTTGCTTAATTGAAAAGAAAATAAATTTATTGTAACGTTGTCCGACGTACTCGTAGTTTAAATTGGATGATTTAAGATAGAAAAAGAAAAATATATTTTTGCAGATTCGACAATATACGTAGGGACCGTCTATATATATATCGCAATACTCTAAAAATAATTAATTGTATTCGAATGCATTACTTAGTTTACGTGTTACTCACAACCTGAACAAAGATAGGATTCTCAAACAGCTTCCGCTCCAAATATGTCATATTGTCGTGCGTATTCAATAAATTTGTTTGTTTTAACATCTTATTACGGGATGCCTTGCCAAAATTAGAATGTTCGCGTAGCACGATCCAAGTGGATGTATAAAATAACTAAACGAATCGGTATCGATTGGATATCAAACGGTTGCGCATTTAGTTTCAATATATATCCCCAAAACAAACGAACTCCCATTCACATACTTATCGTTGTCGGGTCATAAATCCCTCAAGTGCCGAGTGCCCCGCCGCCCCCCACCACTCCCGCCAGCGGGGCCCGGGGCAGCAGGGGTGCAAGTATACAAAAATTCAGTCGGTCGTGGGATATATCTTTTCCCACCTTAATATGTCATCTTGTCTTAATATCGAAATGAAGCGAGAACTGAAAAGATCTACTGCCTAAGTTTTCTAATTGCGAAGTACATAATAATAATACCTAACTTGTTTATTCCAGCGAAACCAGGTTATGTATATATATGACCCGCTTTGCCATTCGGGTATACAGGCTAAAATACAAATATTATTTGCAAAACAAATATATGACACAGAAGAGGGTACAGAAGATGAAGGGAACCAAGTTATTTTTGATCGATTAAGTGAGATTGCAGAAGCTATAAAATAATAAATACGCAAACAATAATCATATAATAAATACGAACTAGTAAACCTTATTATACAGTTGAAGTTGCAGCTATTTTCATATATTTTTGTCTGTAATCTGCAGTTGATGTCATTTTTTGGGGATCCAGATCTTCATGAGCCTTGAACTGCCTTATTCTGTCAAAATAAAATTTTGTCAAGAACTACTCATTATTTTACTAATTATTTTTTTCCAAATAGATCACATCAAAATGAACATGTAGGTATTTGATGTCTTTTACGTTCAAAGTATTTAAATAATAGCAAAAATATTTAGTTTTATTCAAGTTAGTTGGTTAGTTCGAACGGGTCGGCTATTAGAGCGTGATTCGTTCGATTAATATAGAAAAGTGAAAAGTGCATTTTATAAAATAACCAAAATGTCATACTGACGAAACGAACAAGTAAACAATAAGGTCACAAGTCACTTGTTTAATTTCGTGCGATTAAAGTCAATCGTGTTCGCTGGACCCACGGGTTAGTGAAGCCTCCCATCTGCTTGCGTAGGCGAAGGAAACGTATACAAGTTCTTCTAAGTATATTGAAATATAGGTAGAAATACGCTGTATATATGTATTTTCGCTAGTAGACATTCCATAAATTGCAGTATTGATAATTGATGCTCAATTTCTACTATTGGCAGATTATTACCTTCAATTGACCTTAACAGGTACTCAAAGTAAATTGAGACATTGGCCAAAGGTGAATATCAAACCCGATTATAGGTGTTAGATAGAAACCATTAATCAAATTAATTTAGCATTTATGCAGCTAAATGGTAATTATTTTGTTGTTTGTATCGATTCTAGTTATTATAAATATATAAAAATAAGGAGTGGTATAAGTAAATATTTTAATTATAGATAGTCGTCATTGCAATTTAGAAAGTAGAGATAATTTTGACTACTTTTTCCTATTTTTACACCAATTTTTTAAAAACACTTTTAAATACATACCTATTACTTTGATAAATTACACATTAATATATACATATATACCTACATCTATTACTTTGATAAATTAAAACTTTTGCAATTTTTTATTTATTTACTTTTGTTTAAAATGCTGTGTCATTTGACTTGGTCCAATTGCATTCAAAAGAAGACTTATGGTACAAGTACCTACGGACAGAAATTCTGAAGAAATGGCACCGTAACAATATGCTCGCTCGAGCATATAATTTTCCACTGGAGCAAAATGAGCAAGGAACCTACCAAGAAAAGCTAGAGCAAAATTGTATGATCTGTATGGGCGCAATAGAGACTTTAAGTATTTCACGACTTTCCCAGGAATGAAATAGATAATTGCGAATGGTAAATCCACTATACCTCAACGTAAAATACATTATTCGCTGATTTTTAAATACAGTACCTAACTATTTATTATATTTATATCATGAAATGAATATTATCTATGTATATAAGATAATATATATGAAATAAATTTGTTAATATTACAATTATAAAAATGCTTGTAATGTAAAGTAAAAAATTATATAATATAATAAGCTTTAAAAAATAACATAAAATTATCAAGCAACATAAATTACTTACGTTAAAATATTATAGATTTTTTTTAATAGGGGTTACACCAGTACGCTTGTATTTATATTATAATA
This sequence comes from Agrypnia vestita, assembly GCA_016648135.1. Taxonomy (NCBI): domain Eukaryota; kingdom Metazoa; phylum Arthropoda; class Insecta; order Trichoptera; family Phryganeidae; genus Agrypnia; species Agrypnia vestita. Next base: position 365,066 of record JADDOH010000304.1, on the reverse strand, counting down.
AAATTCATTTCTTTCATTTGAGTAGTTTTTTTTTTAAGTGATCTTAATTCATTAAAATATTATTTATGAATAGGTTCGATGGCGTTGCGGTCCTACTTTGTAATTTGAATTCCTTTTTTAATATTATTTATTAATATTACTAATATTTTTTGTGGTTAAAATCGACATAAATGTATTTTCATCAATGTGTTATACAAGTGCATTTTTGGTTAAAGTTGTTGATATATTACACAACCCCATTAATTTGATAAAAAATTCGCATTTTAAACAAAATAGTACCTACTTGCAATATTAGTGTATGTAGTATTTTCATAATTTTATCTTAATACGAGATGATTAAATAAATATAAAGTTTTATGTATACAAATCTTTTACTCCCTCACTAAATAAAATTGTATGCTAAAAAGATGTGTGTTTATTAAAATATTTAATAAAAAAATAATGTTAATTATTAAATTTAATTATAATTGTTTAATTAATTAAAATATTTAATAAAAAAATAATGTTAATTATTAAATTTAATTATAATTGTTTAATTAATTATAATAAAAAATTATTCAATAACTATAAGTAAAAATAAATATTTATTAAAATATTAATTCAGACAAAAATATTCTTACACAGATTAAATGGTGTTTTAAAAAGAAAGAAAGCAGATTTGTCTTTAAATATTCCTGTCGTAGATTATATACAAAAATTAATTTAATTTTCTTCGCAAATAATATATTTGAAATGAATGAATGACGCCTAAGTAAATAAAACAGCGCGGGCGATTAGCAGTAAATTAGACGATGGGTGAAGTTTCCCCTCCCCCTGGGGGCCGCCAGGGATGTTTGATGGGGGCGGGGGTTGATGCTTTTCATGTGCCTCAAGTTTAAGCGATCCATCGGAATGGACCCATAAAGAGCTCGAAATGAAAGCAATCTTGCGCCAATGCAAAAAAACTTTTTATTACTGACCATTTTTTAAATATAAAATATTTAATTCTGTAACAATGTTTAATAAATAGTAGATACCTAGTCATTTATTATCATTAATATCCCTTATTATTTGAAGCGTTTTAATTGTAATTTTATTTTTTAATGTTTCTTCGAAATCCATTGTCCGTTATTGGGGGTGGTGATACTGGGTATCATCCCACGACCCCAATAATTCTACTCCACTCCTACTACGGTCTTCTGCTGCAAACAAAGCTGCGTAGCTCCTGTTTTTACTCCCTTTATATTAACTCGTGGCGTCTGCTTGCTTGCCGGCTTGCGGCTTGCCGTCAAGAAAAACTTTGGATCGATTTTTGACCCTTTTCCCGTGATCCAATCGAGCTGAAACATGGCAAGCAGGCTCGTGGCGACGATCATGAAGATGTATTAAAAAAAAAATAATAGTATAATTTCGGATTATTAGAAATTTTATTGTTTTTTTCAAATTGGAATCATTAGAAAAGTTTGATTAGCAACGGCGCGGCGGCCCGATAACGAATAACGGAATATTTTCTAAATTTGAATTACTCCGTCAGTATAATACGTACATCACTACGAATTTCGAAAATTTACAAAATATTTGGTTCACAGATGACAGCAAAACTGGGTTTTTTAGGAAAAAATCAAATAATAATTTATTTCTTTTAGATTTCTGCTTAGTTTTGAAGAATTCTACATTAACTTCTGTAGAATTTCTACATTTAGTTCTGTAGAATTTCTACATTAACTTCTGTAGAATTCTGTAGAATTCTACTCAAATCTGATTCTGACTAAATCATTTGACGCTGGAAATTCATAATTCAATAATTCATAAATTCATATTGATGATAATTGAATCTATCAAAATCTTGACATCTCAAAACATCTGACATTTTAGAAATATATTAAATTTATGTAAGTTTAGTGTTATGTTATATTCATTTTTAATTATTGTTATATTTAACAAAGAAAGGGAATATAGTAAAAACTTGGTTTTTATGGGTTACTTTTTTTTATCCATTCATCTAATAATCGTCTTTCGCTCTCTTGTCTTGAGTGTAGGTATACCTATAATTTATATTATATAAAAATTATATTATATAACGATGCAAAAATTATATTTTACCAGCATAATATGCATTTTGGTAAAAACTGAATCGTTATATATATAATGGATGGAGTTCTGCAATAATGTGTCGAGTCATACTCATCTCAAACTGAGATATTTGACGTTAAACTAACTTATTCAAACTAATCTCACATACTTTTTCTATGTTTCTTTTTATGTTCTTTCGGATGATTGGTTATTGGTTACCTTAATACGAATAAATAGTACTTGGCAAAGGCTGCTTGAAACATTTTAGAAAATAAATAATATAACTAAAAGAATACGAGTATTTCAAAGTAGTAAAAGAACCTATAGTAATGGTATTATTACCTTCCGCATGAAAACATTGGAATATTTAAATGAACCCCAAAGCCGTAAGAAATGTTAATTGTATTTTGTATTCACCTAAACATCCGGTAAAGTAACGCTGATTTTGTTTTTTCTCAAACCGGTGCAGATATTCTGAGCAGACGTTCTCCTTCGTCGGCCATATTTTATTCACTCATCAGCGCACACTTTACGGGCGCCCAGCACCCATTGCAGTCACTCACACACAATTTACTCCTATTTCGGACATAAATCTTTGACTAGTGTTGCTTGCACGATTCATCAGTGCCTCCACACTCTTTCTTCTCCCCTTCCATCTCGCTTCCACCTCCTCTCCCCTACTTTTCCCACCGGCCTTTCCGTCCTTTCTCCGGCTCTGGGTAACGTTACAGCGGTACACCTATGAATAAGCTGAAATATATCTTCGCTAAACATTGCAGCTTGTACACTGTATCGAATCATAGAAAAGTACTTTTGTGTGTAAATATTTATTTTATTTTATTTAAAATATGACAGAGATCTGAAAGGTTTATGAACAATATTTTACATACATCTATATAAAAATATAATAATAATATAATAAGAACAAAAAATCATTTGTGTATCTAGATTTGTTGGCGCTCATCTTTTACATTTTATTCATTTATTTATTTTACAATTACATTTGTTTACGTTACTATAATATTTTTTGATATTATATACTATCAGATATTATATTACATATGTGAGGTAAAAAAGCAAAGGCAGCAATATCCAAAACAAATTTAATTCAGCCATTGAGGATAACTAATTTATAGTGTACAGAATTCGAGATTTTATAGGAAACATAATTTTGGAAGGGATACATAAAATAGAATTCAATACATTTTAAATAAGTTATCTTTGGTGATAGCATTCAAAACATTTTTTTAATTTTTTGGATATTGCCTTTGATTTTATGACCTACATATAGTTACATTTTAATAAAATCAGATATTCATTTGTGAAGTTACGATTTCCGGGAAAAGGGGAGAAAATAGATTGGCATCGAGGAAGCAAATGTAGATATAATTTGGCGATTTCCCTAAATGTATTTTGTTACTTAATCAATGAGGCTTATTAACTATATGAAATTTGGTGTTGGAATCCTGACAACATTTTCTTGAAAGATACTTTTTTTTCTGTACATCCAAGTGATTAAATTAAATTTGTTTATATGATGTGATGATTGGTTGCCCCTACATGGGTAAAGCACTTTTCTGATGATATAGTTTAGAAATGAATAATTTCTATAAAGTTGTATCAATTCCACAATTCAAAAAATGTTTTCCTAATCAATAATGTTATCAATTTTTTAATGTTTATGTATTACCAAGTGCGAATATTAGGGAAGAGTTATTATTAAATCGATACTATCTCTTCAAGCTATTGTATTTTAAGTTTGTTATTTTCAAAATACTTAAAATTGAAAATTCACCATTTATCGTACCAACAAGCAGATTTTTATAATTCACAAGTAGATTTTTTACCTAAGGAATGGCCTTGATAAGGATTTTATTTCACATTTGATCACGTATGCGTTTTACCGTATATGTATACGAATTATTAAATAAAGTATTTATTATGATACTAACGAAAGTGAAGATAGTCATAATGATTAACCATCCCGAGAGATGTCAGAAGAAAAAAAATAAAACAGAATTAAAAACATTTAAGAGAATATGTTTTATTATTTATTTTAACAAAAATGTATTACAGAGTGCAAGTAAAATTTGTGTAGGCGCAAACGAAGAATTTCGAAACGTGTATTATATGCGCTAGAAATTCGTTTTATATTATGTATTAGGCATACTGTTTCGGTGCTGGCGCGATACTGAATAATGATAGCTACTTGGGAATATTTTGAGCTTTGATCCGCTTCGCTATCGAGGAGGTCTTTGTTTCCCCTGATTAGTTCCTTTGCCGCGGGGCCCGCTCCGCGCTGGTAGCGCAGCTCGCGGAGGTTCGTTTTGTGTCTGGCTCGGGATTAAGGAAAGTACAACGAGTCCTTCATTTTGCCAACACACGTATATACGTACAATACACACCGCGTGATTCGTCTCGCTACTCCGGCGTAAGAAATATGTATACGAGAACGTCGGTACAAGACAGCTTTTCGACGCGATTTAAAAAATATTTGACACAAATTCTCGGGTGGAGATAGATTTTCCGGATTCCTAACATTTTTCACGGCGTCCTTTTCAACCGCGAATCGAGACTCAGAAAAGGCAGTTTGTTCGACTCAAAATGGCAGAAAAGCGAAGAGCCAATACTTTACAAGTTTTTGACAGGTTAGATGGCTTTCGTATCTGATGTACGACACGGAGGCAGTGGACGGAGGGTCGGCGGGGGGCGGGGGCCGGACACCTGCGCTTTTTCAGACGCCCGACCAGCGACGCTTTGCTTCGCAGGAGCGGCGATAAATTCCCGGAGTTTACGGGAGCATCCCGCGGCTCGGGGCGGGCGGGGGCGGGCGATTTATCGCCGCCACCGCGAGGGGGTGCTCACAAAGGACGCTGAATGATGGAGCTTCAACTCGCGGCACAACGGAAAGGCCGCAAAGTGATTTCACGAATCATCGCCCCGCACCTCGGCCACACTCTGTCGCGCGGATGGAAGCTATTCATCCCGCCGCGCCGTGTGGACGCGGCGTCTAGCGGCGTCTAGCGGCGGGCGCTTTGTGACCGGACACCGTCCTCCGGCGCCCCGGCTCCCGCCCGTCTGTTCCGCGACGTAATGCCCCTCCGTATATCGTCCGCACGCTTTTAGACCGAAGCCCGCTACGGCGCGGCGGGAGGACTTTCTCCACCACCCCCGGATGCCTAGAGAATTATTGACGAGAGATGCTGTAACGTAGTAGTTTTGTCGGCATTTTTTTTATTTTTATACTTCGAAAGTTTACCTTAAAAATGGCAAAATTAAGAGCCTAGATCTACCTAGCCTAGCCTAGCCTAGACCTACATTTAGAAACTAAATGTAGACAATGCGCAGTGGCGCAAAATATGTTCTTCGAAACCAGCAGCCCGCAGAAAGAAGGATAAAGCGAAAGGAGAAAGAAGAGCGGATAGGCCCCAGAAGTCAGTCCACAACCCGCGCTAAGAGTGCTCCATAAAGTGGATTTAGGTTAGAACCCAGGTGCCTGAGCGCCCGTACTCGCGAGAGCAGTCACCTTCGGGTACGAGAAGTAGCCGGTGACGATGGCAGCGGGTGAGAAGAGACCGAAGAGCTTCCGCCCGGACTGGCGCTTCGCGGGGTCGGTACCCGGCAGCAGCTCCACCGCTGCCCCTCCCGGCCCAGGATCCCGTCGTGCGAAGAGTAAATGCTAATTTGACGATTCATTTATTCTTATCTCGGATGAAATTTAGAATCCGTCGCTCTGTCGGTGATTTAGAAAATAATTGTTTTTTTCGTTGTACTCAGTGCGTAAATATGAAACAACTACGTTCTAGTACAATTAAACCATTGTAATTAGTGAAAGAAACTTAAAATATATAGCGAGATACTAAATTTAGGAACTGGAAATATTGAACCGAAAGCGGTTTCTTAATTTAGGATTCGTTCTATTTTATTTTTTAAATGATTTAACTGTAGCGCCAGTGGCGGATCACATAGTTGGGGGGTCTTGGGCGTTAAATTGAAAAGTAACCTATAGATGGAAAATCTATTACGCGCGTGTCAAAGGTGACAAGACACGACGTTTTGCGTGACACGTCAGCGCTCAGTAACACCAGGATTACCAAAAGAAAGGATTGTGGTCGATGCCTCGTACTAACGCGCCGATAAACAACCGGTCCCAGTATGACAAACGCCACTCGACACGCCGGTATAGTCTTATTTTCTTTTTCCGTATTTTCAATATGCAGAGTCCAAGAGGTTCGGCATCACTGCTATAGGAATAATATTACAGTAATTAATTTTTATTTTATTTTAGGTAGCTATTCATTTTGAGTTTATTGAGCTCATTTAATGAAAAAAGATTATGACAATACGATGTATTGTTTTTATTTTTTCACAATTTCTTGTTTTTCGTTTATAAAAAAATTGTGTTTAGGTTCTTAATATTGTTTTGGAGACTTTTTTTTGAAAATTCAGCAATTTCATCACAATTAACTTGTTAAATAATTCATATTCAATACACAGAATTATCATCGAATTTAACCTGTACTCGTTCATTTTATTTCTTAAATTATTTTTAATTCTCTTTATACATGAAGACCATCGTTTTGGCGAAATACTGTTTGTCTATGAAGTCAACATTTGTATAATGTCGGTTGTATTTATAACCTGCATTGATGAAGGATAACACTATGGTAGAACGAGTTTAGGTCTTGGTCGAGCCTTCCCGGCCGCGGTGCCTTTGCGAGTTCCCCGGGCGGCCACCCAGTCCGCCCACCGTTTAATCCGTCACTGTGTAACATAGTACATGTGATATAATTTTTTTTTGTATTCCAGGGTGATGTCGAGGTCCGGCCGTGTGTCCTGCTAGGGCGGTGTGGACCCGGAGTGGGGAGGAGGGCTGGGCCCCTCAGCCCGTAGTGGGCGGCGCCCCACCATGCGCTCCAAGCAGCAGCCCAGGCCGTCATACCGCTGGCTCAACAAGCAGGATAACGGTGAGTTTAACGCCATCTACAATTATTTCCTTACACTGTACATGAAACTGGCTTAATTATCATTTTTATCTGTATCTTTGGATTGGAGTAACTGAATCATCTATTTCTTGTAAGGAATAAAACTATCTTGAGGTATTAATTTTTTTGTTAACTATTGCACATAAAAAACTTGTCTCAGTATCATTGTTAACGGCATTCTTTGGTTATTTTTTTCATCCATTTTTATTTGAAATTTCAAAATGGCGGAGTTATGTGCTGTTCCACATAGGCCTTTCTCCGTGACGCGCCGCGTTCTTTATGTCGAAAAGGTTTGAGTTGAATGAATAAGTTTATTTTCATGTTAAATGTAGCACGTCAAAAAAATGTGCAAATGAGATCAGATAAAAATAATTTATAATAAGCGAAGGGTGCATTTTATCAAAAAATATATCGTACATATACTACATGGTAGATGTTATTTGTAACATGTGTGCAAAATTGGAATAAATTCAATCTAATAGTTTTGGAGATATTTTCATTGCCAGTCTGAAAGAGGAAGTTTCGAGAAAAACGGAAAAGAATAATGAACATATGGAAATAAAAACACTTGTTTTTAAGTTCTACATTATTCATTTTTTGAGATGCGTTTCGCCTTATGAGGGCATTATCAATCTGATAAATAATTGAATAATAATGAAATTCTTTTGAAATTTTTTCTACTATGCTTGTTTCAAATTGCTATACCTACTCAGAAATGAGTGATGAATTAATTATTCTTAGATCTTCAAGCTTTTGAAAATATCAAGGTGGTGTAACTAACCCCTCAATTTCTTTCTTCCCATTATCCTGAAATTTTAAAGTAAAATAAATTTATGGATTTAATAATTTATGCATTTATACACACGCATTGGATAATTATATTATTCAAACATTTTAACAAATAACTTCGTTATGATTTGATCTACAGTTTTTTAAAATTACAATTTTGTTTAACCACGTGGCTAAATTTTAAATAAATATGTATTAGCATTATGTAATTTCATTCAATGTTAGTGTTTAAAACTGTCTTCGAAGGGACGCGAAAGACGTAAAAAAAGTGCTAAGTTGTTTAGACAATTTTTGTTAATATCAGAAACAATGTTAAAATCTACACACAATATTTATTGTATTTGTTGTGAAAAACTGAAATGTAAATAATTTCATACGTACCTGTAGCAAAATTTCTATTCTGATTTTCAAATTTCCGACAATGGTCTTATTTGTTTACAAATTTAAAAAAGATCTCATATTCACATTGATATTTTCTCACAAAAACATCATTTTTCCTGTATGTGACACAGGAGTATGGAGTACAGAACTCAGATCGATTTGACTCAAAGTACACAATGATGTACGTCATTATTTGGGCTACTGTCTTCTATTCTCCCTTGCGGGCTTACACATTAACAAGACGTTAAACAAGAGAGTAGGTAGGAAGGTGCGTTAGAATCCTAAAGAGTCCTTCTCGGGATTCCGTGACTCGTCACTATAAAGCCGGCCCTGGCACTATCGGTATCATCTTCCACCCCTCCTGAATCACCCCCTCGAGCCTCCCCCGCACTGACCCCGTCCTTCCCCCCACATCGTGACTTATGGCGCCTTCTGCGACGCACAATACGGGGATTTTTGACGCGCATTCGAAAAAATTACGGTAATATATCGCTTCACGGAGTTACCCGATAGACGGATGCTAAAATTCTGGCTGACACGGCACCATTTGCCTACACGGTTCAGTTTAGCCGTCTCGTACTTTATGTTGCTTTTATTTTATTTAATAAAACGCAGAATTAATTAAATATTTAAATATGTAGCGGCTGATTGCGAATTGTGACCGGTATGACCTAGACTAGTCATGGAATTGACGCGTTGTGTAGGAACCATCAGCGGCTACCTTTATGGTGGATTTAGAATGAAAATACATACACACAAAATACATATGTTACGAAATCATTAAGTGAGTGCCGATAAATATTCGTAAATTTTTAAAATAAATAGGAAAGATATTGAGATGAATTAACCTAAAACGAAGAAATGCATTTGGTGAATTAATAACGCAAAATGCTATCTACGAAAAATGCGGTTTCGAGTTAAATATGCAGATTTATTACGAATAAACCGTTCTATCCGTAATATAATGTTATGTGAAATAACCTAAAACTTTTCCGATGGGTTCGAAGTTAAAAATTAACAGAACGAGACATCACCTGTTACAATTTCACACTTATATTAAAATTTGGTCTACTTATTACCTAAAAATAATTCCTTATTTTCCTCTCTCCTGAGAACTTCACACTTTGTAGATAGCTGTTTTATAAACAGGATTTCTCCTAACTAGTAGCAAAAACCATACAGAAATTTGAAGCAGATTTCTTTGCAAGGTTTTAATCATTTTACTTTACTTGTTTCCTAGCGAGTAAATTTTTAATGTTCGTGATACTCCAACGTTTTACAGAAGGTAGGTCAGGAATATTGAAAAAAAGCAAACTTTGATGTCGCTTATTCCTTAATTGTGAACATTTCATTCATAGTAGGTATAAATAAAATTTTCTATTAGAAATTGAATGAAAAGTTTTCGCTACTAGCTACGAAACACTGGATACGGATGATCCATCGAATTAAAATATAAATTACAAATGGTAAGTTTCCTTTGCGTTTTCGTATTTTTTCTAATAGTTTCACAATTGCCAACGTATAGTTTGAATAACTTTTATCATATACAAATGTGTGTGCATTAGTATTTAATGATAAAAATGGAATAATTTCTTTGAATCGGCGGAATAAACGCGATGAGCGTCAGATTAGCCGAGATGCATCTGCCCTTGCGGCGCGGTGCGGCGCGGTGCGGCGCGGTGCGGCGCGGCACGATATGGGCGCTGGAGCTGGTTGCATAAATCACTTGATTCTGTCACCTTTTTGTATTTAGATTTATGTCTCCGGCCGAACAATGAGAGAAGTGCAGCTGTATGTAATATTCGTTATTACCGCATCAAATTCCTCCTTTTTACGCTTTTCCCCCTCCCCGCCGGGTCGCTCCTTTTTATCTTTTCACAATTTATGTTTCTGTTTGTTTCTGGTCCGTCTGGTTGCGCCTGATTGTGCCGAGACAATTTATGCTTTTTGTTGTCGTTTTGTTTTGTTTTGTCCGTCTTGTTTTCATTGTGCCTTTATCTATCGCCGGATCGGGATTATGTACTTACTCATAATGAATGTGCCGAGAACATCGCGCGCGCAACATTACGGATAATCAATTTGGAAACATTTCTCACATTTGCACGCGCGGTGCATTACTAATTGGTGAGATTCAAAACCAAGTGGGAATAAGCGGACAACAAAAGACGAAACATATTTTTCCAGGAGATGATTCATGTTTACGCTTTATACATAATAATCATTATAAAACAATAGCATATATGCACTTTTTCATACGAGTACTTTTGTGACATCAGGTAAATCAAGCACTAAGTATCTTGCTCCTAGATATAAATATTGTACCGTGGCGTGGGTTGAACATTGTTTTTTTAGACACGTTAGGTAAGTGCATCCTTGAACAAATTTTTTTAAACATTTTTTATTTGTATTTTAAACAAAATCATTTTAAAAATTAAAAAAGCACTTGGTTGTAAGCGTAATAATTTTATTAAAAATCTATAAATATGTAAAATTATAGTGGTTTCGTAAGTAATTCCAAAATATAATTTAGTTAGTTTTAAGAGTACTTAGTCATAATTTCTTAAAAAATAATTACTAATTATTAAGAAAAATGCTTTTAACAATATTTGTTATCAGAAGTAATAAAAATGGGAACCTACCTGTGAGAAATTTCCAAAATCGCGTATTTCAAAAAAAGATTTTTTCTTTCATTTCGTTTCTTTACCAACACATCCTTCAAATTTTCATTATAAATTCTAAGCATATTTCGTCTGAATGTCTGTATAAAGCAGGTTCCATTCGGACCAAGTTTGTTTTCGAAAACCAGTTTTTAAAGCTTCTGTTAAAATAGTATATGCAATCAAATGTGTTAATTATCAAATACGACGATTTATAGTCAGCTCGAAGAATGCTCTTTGTGCCCTGTGTTTTTATGATCCCTACATATTCAAATTTCACGTGTTCTTATGAAGTGTAATACCTTTAATGAGTAAAAAATACCTTTAGATGAAATGTTTTAGTGTAATATCTATTAATTTAAAATAAAACCAACAAACTTTGTAAAAAATCGTATTGGATATTTTTAATGTCGACCCGTTCCGATGCCAATGAATCTTAGATAAGACGCCATAAACATCAAAATACAGTTACACATATTTAAAGAACATGTATTTGGAATCTTCTCAAATTAATGCAAACATTCTGATGTGATCTAAAGGAATCATTTGACTTAATTGAAAACATTTTTATTTTCTGTGAATTCAAATTTCTTCATATTTAAATAATATTCACTTAAGCCTATGCTAATTGTCTTTCGCTTAAGAATCCTTTTAATAACGTAAGTTAAATCTCTCATTCATTTTTTTCGGAATATCAAGTGATAATTATGTAAATATCCGAAGCATGGTTGGTTTATACTTACAATAATATCTTACGTTACGTTATCGAAAAAATATAAATAATGTTGAATATTTGCATATGCTCACAATTTACAGTTCTTTTGGTGTAGACAATGTTCGGAGTGTTGTGCGGTATTTTAATAGTGTTTAAAATGATCGCAGTCCTACGTCGTATTGAGTAATTAAAACGAGCTGTAAAAAGTAGTTCTCACAAGTGAAAAAATGATTAGCCCATTGGCGTAGCGTACAATTTCCGAGCTCTTTCTTGCCTTTCTCATAAGATTGTGAATAAAAAACGCATATTTGTGAATTAATTTTTTTATGCTGTAGTAGCAAAAATACAAAAAGTGCATTCGTTATATAGAATGACGTGAGATTTAGTGATGTGCACTTTTAACCCATTAACGCCCAAAAGAAAACAACACATGAAATATTTGATATTGCTATTGTTATTCTGGAATAAAGTTATATTATTCATTTATTTATTTATTTATTTATTTATTTATTTATTTATTACGACATACCGAGCAAATAAAAATTTATAAAAATACATACAACTTAGAAAAATAAAAGGGTTCAGATGCCGTAGGTAAAGAGCAATAAAATATAACCTAGCAACCTAACCTAACCTAACCTAACCTAACCTAACCTAACCTAACCTAACCTAACCTAACCTAACCTAACCTAGCACACAGTAATTGAAAAATATTGTCATACTAATAGTATCTCACGTAATAGTAAAGTCTAAATATACCTACATAATAATAAAACACAACTCAAAATATTATATTATTTAAAATAAAAAACGATAAGAACATCTTACCTTAATAGACTTTTTTCAAATCCGTATTACGTTGATAAACCAATGACATTTATTTACGCGTTATTGCCAATTTTTATGGTTCACTACTATCATATAGTATATAAAACACCAAATCACGCTTTGAAGAGGTGTACACAAGTGTGAACGATGGGCGATAATGCTGGGACGAGGCAATAGTGGTGTGCCAGAACAACAGAGTGTGGCTTTCCATCCTCTCTGCCTACCCCTCTGAGAAACAGCGTGATGGTTAGTTTAGTGTATATTATGAGTTTTAATTCGTATAATGATTATCTCAATATATTTAGCTAAAAAGCAAATTTTAATAAACATACTTAGAAGTCTTTCAATCGTGTAATATATGCTTCTCATAAATAATATTCGGTCACGCCGAGGATCGTCGCGTTGCACGTGATTGACCTGGTTGACATTGAAAACCATAAACTCTACACTTGCGCGGTGGTTTTATATTTCACATAACTTGGCAATTTGTAACATAACTCTAAATTGCATATTCCAATTTTTTAAAAATTTTTCAACTATAAAAATGTTATTCTATTTTATTCCCTAATTCCATGCTGTAAAACATTTTTACATCGAACTTAAAATCACATTAGGAATATAGTACAGGTGTACCAGAGCTAGCAGCAGAAACTTGGCTAGCAGCAGATTTCTAACTATGTTATGGTAAAATGTTCAAGCAACCTTGGTCTAATATCGATAGTTATGGAGATATGCAATATCAAAGTTTGCATTCTTTTTTCAATATTTCTTACTTATTTTTTGCAAAAAGTTGAACTATCATTACAGTATTATGTCGATTATGAAAAATTCATTCGCTTTAATACAAGTCGAATAAAATGATAAAAACCTTGCAAAAATTGAAAAAAGTTTTTTTTTAAAAGATTTTTATCATGTTATTTAAGTTGTATTGAAAAAAATTAATTTATCATAATCGATATAAGTTACTATAATGATAGTTCAACTTTTTGTAAAAAATAAGTCAGCAATATTGAAAAAAATGGAAAATTTGATATCGCATATTTCCATAACTATTGATATTAGGTCATGGTTGTTTGAAAATTTTAGACTTGTAACATAATCAGGAATCTACCGGCCAAGTTTCTGCTGCTAGTCGTAAACGATCTATTGGTAATCTGTGTGGTTGAAAATTGAATATGAAAAGATAAAACTAAATAATACATAGTTAATATAAATACATAGTGATTTACTTTTAAATTATTTATTTATATATATATATTTTTTATTTTGATTAAATATTTGGTCTATGTGTGCTTTAACTGTAAATATTGTATAATAAATTTCATCATAGTACATAGAAGCATCGTCGAAATCTTTAATAGATAGATAATTGTAAAGTGCGTTTACTGGCTCAAGAATATTGAAGTAAACAATTTTCAGTGCGTGGCCATCACGCGATAGGGTTTTGCGTAAGGGCACCGGTTATAGGGCGCGGTAAAAAAAATACATTTATTTATTAACTAGCTGTGCCCGCAGCTTAGCCCGCGTGGAATTCAGTTTGAGACTGTAAGAGCATCAGTGAAAAATCAATATAATCTAAACTTGCTTTAGTACAAGTCGAATAAAATGATAAAAACCTTGGAAGAATAGAAAGATTTTTATCATTTTATCAATATAAATTACTGTAATGATTCAACTTTTCAACTTCTTCAACTTTTAGCAAAAAATAGAAATATTAAAGAAAATGCAAACTTTGATATTGCATGTCATATATGATTTCCGATAAAGTTCCTTCTTTGACAGAAGGATGGAACATCGTACCTTCTCTTACACGAGTGCTTATCATGTAGCCGTCGTAATACACCCATGTCTACCGTTTACCATCAGTATCGGTGTGACGTCACTGGCCATGAGCGAATCGGTATTAACTCGTGTAAGTTACTGTAATGATAGTTCCTGTATTTATTTTATGAAAATTTTAAAGCCGTTGTGGCACTTATAATATAATTGTGATCAAATATTAGGTCCTTACATATGAAAATAGCCTTTAATTCTTCATTATCAACTTTGGTCTCCGGCCGTCCATGGGGCTTGTTCTGCAGGTCGAAATTTCCAGAACGAAAACGTTGGAACCAAAAACGCACTGTGTTTTCTTTTGCGGCACCGTCGCCATACACATCATTAATCCTTCGAGCCGTTTCTGCAGCACTGGTGCCACGGTGGAACTCATACTCGTAAATAACGCGATATTTCAAGTTTTTCATTTTGTTAACTGAGTGACGCAAAGAAAAAAACAATTGAGGAAAAAACAAATGAATTATAATTTTCAAAACACAAATACATGAGTAAATAGCTGAATAAATTTGGATTTGGAATTCCTAACCAAAGAGAAGATATTTAAGATCAAATTTGCCAGTACGGCAAAACGCCAATTTCATATGTAAGGACCTAATACATATACTTGTAATAATGTCCGCTTCCACGATGTAGTAGTTATTGAGATACACTATAATTACAGTAAATGTTCCAGGATTCAATTTCCAATAAGATAACACGAATAAAATTTAGGTATTCAAGGTTATTAAGAACCCACGTGACGTTTCTCGACACGTGCGGGCGGCTGCCCAGCCTGGCGAGCAATCGCCGGCCGCGCCGGTGCGGTGGCTCAGACGCAAGGTTGGTAGGTAGCCGACAGTTGGTGGAGGCCTACCGCTCGTTTTTATTACAATAAATACAACCAGTCCTGTATGTGTACCGATGATGAATATTCATTGGGGCGTCCTAAACGTGAACGATTCCACGAGTAATTACCAGCTTTTGATTGATTTACAGTCCTGTAATGGCAGGTTCGCTGCGATAATTTGTAATTAAATTGTCAAATGTGGATACAAGAATTTCATTTATTCCACGCATTGACATTCTGTATTTAATACCGGCGTATCCTCGACATGATATCAAAGTGTAATAAAATTAATACATTTGAAAAATTCCCCTTTTCTTCGGAAGGTATAACCAAATATTAGAGATTTGAAAGATAAGCTACTAATCGGTGTTAATAAAATTTAAAATGAATTTTTTAATTTAATTTTTGTTAATTTTCACCGATACTATAGAAATAACAAAACCACAGAAACTCTATTCGGTGACACGATGGTCAATGGCGCCGCAATATAAAGTACAGACGGTTAAACTTTTATTTTAACGGTTTATTTTCGGTAGAGTTATTTGTATTTTATTGTATGAACGATTGATAACTAAAGAATAATTATTGTCTTTAGCAATGGTTGCTCGTCGAATTGCAAAAAAATAGTAATAAAATAGTCATTGACACAATCAGATACAAATCTCAAATGAAGGTTAGTGTGTCACCGGTTAAAATACCATCACTAATAGAAAGGGTAGTGGTCAGATTTACGTATCTCAGCATAGTTATCAACGAAGAAAACAATTTAAATATTGAAATCAAGAACCGTATTCAGAAAAGCCTAAGAGCTGCAGTCTCTATGAGCAAGTATCCAAGATCAACTCTTGGACAGAAATACTAAGTTGCGAGTCTACAATACTATCATCAAACCAGTAATAACATACGGAGCGAAGTCATGGACAAGGACCCTTAAAGAACAACGGAGACTCTTTTAGTTTGCAAATAAAGTAAAGTAAAGGATAATACTGGATCCCAGACCCGGTATTGCAATGGATACATAGAGGCACAGGAGCTATGCACACATTCGGTCCCCTTCATAACCAACACCATCAGATTTAGCCGACTACCTTGCATAGGGCATGTGTGTCGGATAGCCATTAAAATAGTACACGAGGCTAAACCGTCTGGGAAAAGACCGTTGGGAAGACTCAGACAGCGCCTCATGCACAATGTACTGGCTGATCTGGAGAAGCTAGGGGAGAAAAAGGGATGAGAGCAGAAGGCCATGAACCAGAAGAAGTGGAAAGGCATCATTCAGGAGGCAAGAACTCTACAAGAGTTATACGGGCATCATAATTACGTAAGAATACTAGTTGTTAACAACGCCTGATGATGAAAGTATAGCAATGACAACACAACTCAGCGTGTTCGTAGTACAAAGTTTAGTTTTTTTAATAAAACTAAGTTTCTTCAAAAAGAGAAAAAAAAATTGTGGTGAAGTTATTAATTATATTAACAAAGTTTAATTTAAATAATTAATAAGTAATTTGCATATAAGGGATTTTAAAAATTCTTTAAAAGCGTCTTTATTTATGCACCAAAATATACTTTTGATGATTTAGTAATAAGTTGGCTTAAATAATTCGATAATAATTAAATAATTACTTAAATATTCAGATTCTCTTCAATTTAAAGCAGACATGTATAAGTAAACTGATGTCGTTGAAATATTGTTGGACAAGTTTGACATTTTTTTTATTAAAAAATTGAAATAATAGAAGTGCGAACGCAAACGTATAAAGTTTATATTTTTATATTTTACAAATTAACCTAAACGCTTGTTGTATGAAAATAACAGGTTACAGGCAATATATTAAAGCATGAATAAAAAATCATAAAAAATACATAAAAAGGTTAAATTAAATATTTATCTGGCATAATATTACGATGTAATAAAATAGGAATAATATAATAATAATTGGAATACAAATATTATGATATAGATATTTGTTTCGGCTTTATTTCGTCAAAATTGTATTTAAGTACAGCTTGTTTCAAAGTACTGACCGCACGTCACGTTCGCTGGAAAGTGGGCTACCTTGCAGGTATCTAACCTATCTTAACCGGACATCTTCCCAAGGCAGTTTCAATATAACGCGTACGCAACAATAAAAGTAAAACAGTTACGAAGATAATTTTTTTGTCAGCAATGTCGACAAAAATTAAGTTGATACGCACATTTTTATTCAACATCATAATCCGGAGATTTCCGTTGTTCCAACGGAAAACATTCGCAGACGACATTGTCGGCCGCGGTGCGTGCTAGGCCGTGTCAACCCTGGGGGTGGGCGGGGGCGGTCGCGTGAGCCGCCCTAACTGCCCCCGGGGGCGCTATCGGTTTTCAATAAAGCAAAAAGCACAACATCGACGCCGAGGGTGAACCTCTTTCTTACACGATTTTATTACCTCGCTACGTCGCGTCCGACACACGACGAGTCCGCAGTGTCGGGTCACGTCCGCAACGTCTCGCTACTCGTCTAGTTGGGCGGTGCGAAACCATTGCGAGATGACTCTCAGCCTAGACAGTAAATAAAGTAATTCTTGTGGTATTTTAACTAATAAATTTGTGGTCGGTTAAATATTACTTGTAATGTGATAGTTCATTTGTACGAGTACGGCCGCAATAACAACATAGCGCTGTCATGTAGCGAGAGTAGCTTGCTGGGGTGGTAGTTAATACACTTTCTTAGTGATCTAATGATAGGAGGGTTTACCCTTTGTTATTAAATCATATAATTGTTCCCATTTACCACGTTTATATTAGCTTCACTTGTTTGTCCGTTTGTCTGTTTATCTGTTTATCTGGATGAAAACGCACGATCGATATCTTACCCGCTACCCAATGTCCAATCGTGCCGAACTTTTGCACACATGACAATACACGCTGACAATATACGAATCAATTCACTAATTAGTCAATTAATCCATCACAAGTAATTAATCGAAATTTTATATGGGAATTTGGTTAATGAGCTCGCCAAAAAAAGATGGCGCTAGTTTCCTACCGAACTATTTGTACGAAATTATTCACTTCACATGCGCATTCAGAAAAAATGAGTTGGAAATTGGTTAACGAGAACACCAAAAGATGGCACTAGTTTGCTAGTAGTGAGCTCATTAACTAATTTGTAAATAAAACCCCTATAAAACTTTGATTAATTAATATGATAGATAGATTAATTAGTAAATTGATTCATGTATTGTTACGAGAATAAGTATGTATGCAAAATTTCAGCTGATTGAACATTGGGAGGCGGATAAAATAAGGATTATAAGATTCAGTCCAGATACACAGACAAACAGATGAATCTAATATAAGCCTGGTAAAAAGGCATTTCATAACTTTTAGCTAGCTGTGTTCCATTTACAAACAGCTCGAACCTATGGTCGTGTTTATCGCGCAAGTGAATTTGTTTCAAAATCATCACTTTATAATTTTTTGTTTATTTATTTGTTGTTACGCGAATGAATACGTTTTGATAAAGTTGTATAACTCTCGTTATTAGATAAAAAAAAATGAATACAATAATAAGTATTAGGTGTTTTTCCAGTAATATTAGTTAAATTATATTACCACCTACATTATATGTTTATATAATTTATACCACGTATGCAAATAGCAAGTGATTCGATTGAATGCTACAAATGTCGGTTAAGCAAGATGAATGTATATTTATGGTAATGATAATAACCGGTAATAAAAATTGTGGAAAACATTTGCAAATGTTAATGATTTTGAGGTGCTCACTTGATTCAATATAACAACAATAGGCTAATGATTGAAACGATTTGCCTTACCAACGCTTTGTATCATATTACGCATATATTAATACGTGCTTTCAACAGATCAAACAGGTATATTTATTTATTTATTTATTTATTTATTCATACGCCAATCGGCTATATACATTGATTTTACAAAAATAGTAGACTTAAATGAATGGATTAGAAAAATTGCACGTATATAAAAAAACAATACTAGCATAGTAACAACATGGTATAATCATATAGGGTTGAGGTTAATTTTAATACTGTGATAACAATCTTTTTGCCGCTGATGAGAATGAGACGTATGATTCATCGAAGAAGTTGATATCAACACAGTGGCTATTCACCAGATTGGCAATCCTATTTCTTGGGCCATTGTACACGTAACTTTTTGTGGATTTAGTGGTTTCTAACAATCTACGCACTCTTAGATCCGGCCTAGCAGTGATAATGCCAAATTGTTCCAGGATCTCGGGCGAGTCTATCTGTCCGTTGACAGATTCGTAGAAGAAGGTCAGATCAGACAATTGTCTTCGAGTGATTAGTTTGCTGATTCTAAATCTGTTATATACGGTCTCAATATCTCCTGGTGATCGTGTACGATAGGCGATGCATTTACATAGTTTGCGTTGTATTCTTTCGAGCTGATTGATTAGTTTATTGGTATACGGCGACCAAATGACAGAACAGTATTCTAAAATCGGTCTCACAAGACTGTCGAATAGTCGTACCAGCGTGTAGACATTGCTGAAGTCCTTCCCAGCTCTAATGATATGTATATGGAATGAAAATTTTTCTCAACAAAATTTTGCATCTCTATATGCGAAAAGTAGGTTAAACAAATGATAATGACAAAAATTGAATTAATTGTATTCATCACATAATAATTATTTTGAACCAAAGTATGTCGGTACATATAGGTAATTCGCTGAAAAAATGCAATACCCTATCCTTGGATTATTCTTTTATCTACATCATACCAGTGACGAAAATATTTTTACGGATGTGATGTACACCAAATTCAATGAAAGTTATAAGGCTGGCGCAGTTCATTCGATCATCTATCTGTACTAATAATATCTTTCCAGTGATACAAATATTTTATTGGGTTTAATTATATTATCAGTGCGAAAGGTCTAAACATGATCAATAAATCCTGGCTTAAAATAAATATTTTTTATATCCTCTTCTTGATCGTTCGACTCGTGAAAAAGTGATCGTGGTCATGATTTGACAATGGAATTGTTAAATAGGCTAGTCACGCATGATCATGCGTGACAAGCCTATTTATTATGATCGTTAAATGATATTAAAAGCTTTATAACGTCTACGTGAGTTTAATAATATTTTATATATCATATTTTGTTCACTACTTAAGTTTTCTAGAGAAACAGAATCTCCCATTGACAGGTAAAGTTTCAAGTAGTTTGATACTTCACCTATCGAGATTCTGTTTCTCTCGAAACTTAGGTAAGTAGTGAAAAAATATAAAATACATTTAATTCGCGTAGAGGTAACAAGGTTAATATTAGGTCCTTACATATGAAATTGGCGTTTTGCCGTACTGGCAAATTTGATCTCAAGTATCTTCTCTTTGGTTAGGTATTCCAAATCCAAATTTATACAGCTATTTACTCATGTATTTGTGTTTTGAAAATTATAATTCATTTGTTTTTTCCTCAATTGTTTTTTTCTTTGCGTCACTCAGTTTACAAAATGAAAAACTTGAAATATCGCGTTATTTACGAGTACGAGTTCCACCGTGGCACCAGTGCTGCAGAAACGGCTCGAAGGATTAATGATGTGTATGGCGACGGTGCCGCAAAAGAAAACACAGTGCGTTTTTGGTTCCAACGTTTTCGTTCTGGAAATTTCGACCTGCAGAAAAAGCCCCGTGGACGGCCGGAGACCAAAGTTGATAATGAAGAATTGAAGGCTATTGTGGAAGCGGATCCATCGCAAACCACATCCGAGTTAGCTGCAGGCTGCGGTGTTAGTGATAAAACTGTTTTAATCCACTTGAAGCAAATTGGTAAGGTGAAAAAGCTTGAAAGGTGGGTACCTCACGAATTGAGTGAAGCAAATCAACAAACGCGCGTTGACTGCTGCGTTGCATTACTCAACCGGCACAATAATGAAGGGATTTTAAATCGAATCATTACCTGTGATGAAAAGTGGATCCTGTACGATAATCGGAAGCGCTCATCGCAATGGCTGAACCCTGCCGAACCAGCCAAACCATGCCCCAAGCGAAAATTGACTCCAAAAAAGTTACTTGTGAGCGTTTGGTGGACTAGTGCTGGTGTCGTTCACTACAGCTTTCTTAAATCTGGCCAGACGATTACGGCAGATGTCTATTGTCAGCAACTGCAAACCATGATGGAAAAGCTAGCTGCTAAACAACCGAGGCTGGTTAATCGCTCTAGGCCACTGCTGCTTCATGATAACGCTAGACCACACACTGCACAACAGACGGCTACCAAATTAGAGGAGCTTCAATTGGAATGTCTAAGACATCCACCGTACTCTCCGGACCTTGCCCCAACAGATTACCATTTTTTTCGAAATTTGGATAACTTCTTGCAAAGGAAAAAATTCAACTCCGATGGGGCAGTCCAAACCGCCTTCAAAGATTTTATTGATTCCCGTCCGAATGGTTTTTTTAGTAAAGGGATCGATGAACTACCTATGAGATGGCAAAAGTGCATAGATAGCATTGGTACATACTTTGATTAAATAAATATATTATAATAAAAAAAAATCGGCTTTATGTTCCTCCCATACTAAACGCCAATTTCATATGTAAGGACCTAATATTATGAATAATTTCGACAATGTAAAGGCCAAATCCATCAACAATAGTCTCTATTTATTCATTGAGTGATTTTGAGGGATGCGGCAAACGCAGTGTACAGTGACAGAAAGTCGCTCTTTAATTTTGGTTCCATCAGGATTAAATTCCATCAGGTTTTGTCAAGGACTCTCCAATCGTCCTCAGCATCAAATTTTTAAGAAGTCAACTCTTTGGCGGTCTCGTAGTATATTTTTACGAAACATTTTTTAATATTAGATAAACGACCGTAATACATTTTGAGCGTTTAATATTTGATACTCTAATGTAGATATATTTTTAATGATCTGCGCGATGTTAAGTGGGAAAACATAATTTGATTTATGCCGCCTCATTCAATGGAGTGTTAAAAATAATAGAAAACTCATAATCGTCACCAATCACATTAAAAAATTGACATATTGCAGCCAAATCTTTATGCTAATACAAGTGTCGCCGGGGAATGTCATATGTGTTTATGACGTTTAAATTTATTTGACGACAGCCGGTTCATTCAAACCGAAACGGGAATTGGATATTTTTCGTACGTCGTTGTAATTATCGTCTCTTCTCCGCGGCCTTCGCAATAAATAATGCGCATCCCAGAGTTAAAGGAACATTCATTACTGCAACATTGTATGACCCCAACAATGCATCCTTAATTTTTTCTCGAGGCAAGGACATTAATTTTTATAAACTACTTTAAAAAATCCCTGTATGCTAGATAAATAAATTAGGGTATTATTAATTTCAAAACTAATAAAGTTAATAGAAACCACTTTGATTATTTTTTTATATCGATAGGTCTCGAAACCACTTTATCTCTGTCTAGACGGATGAATAATAAGTATTTCAAAAATTCAAACATGTAAGGGAATTGCGGTAATTGGGGTTTTATTTTATAATATTATTGATCATTTTCAACCACAAAGTTTACGCTATAAATATGAAATATGTATTAAATTGTTCAAATTAAAATTGACACGATTGCAACAATGAGGGCGATTTTAAAGTTTTACTTCTGAGAAATATTTAACAGATGTGTGTATTACTTACTGTATCATATATTTATTGATCATCGTATCGTATTTAATGCAACATTCTGTCAAAAAATTACTTGACATAATTTAAATAGTGTTATCAGAGAAAATCGAACCAATTAACAGGCTAAATTGATAGCAATGCAAATAAAATTAATAACCCAATAAAAATGCTTTATTTAACTTTGAACATTTAATTTTGGTTACGAAATGCGCACATTTATACATAATAGTGAGTAGAAATTGTCTAGGATAAAAAATCAATGATAATTTAAATAAACAATTATTGTTTCGAGCTCGTGCTGTTAAAGAAAATATAAATAACATAAATTACCGCCATTTATTTAAATGGGCAGGTAAAAAAATATTGCTCGCCAAGAAATACCAGCCTAAGTTTTATATTGCAACATCTCATCGTGACATATTATCATTGGTGCTGGAAATGTCATCGGGCGTCTTTTTATAGATATCGCGATTTATTTAATTAAATATTTTATATTTATTATCATTTTACGTTAATTAGCATTCCACAGAGGAAATTATCTTGATTATCTCCTCATATTTATGGAGGATACTTTGTAATCAATTCCAGCGGCTGCAGCTCTGTACTGGCTTGTTTAATTACGGCCATCGACGAAATCAATGTTACGTTCATTTTCTTATCTCATCAAGTGCTTCTTGGATACAGTATTGTGTACTGATAGGGCAATTTAATTATTATATGTTAAAAATAATTTTATTTCAATTTATTGATTAAAGCTTCCTCAATTTTAAACAGAAAATCTGTTTTATTCAGAATGTTCTGGATGGCTTTCAAATAAAATAAAAAAAATAATAAAAATAAGGGCTCTCGGTGGGGATCCTCGCAAATATAGTAATATTCAATTTTTTTTTATTAATCAATTAGAAAGACATAGGTATAGAAAAATCAAATAAACGAAAAAACATTTGGCTGCTACCTGCTACGGGATTAGAACCACGGATTTCCTCCTATCCGGGGCAGGCGCGTTATCCAATTACGCTATAGCGGCCTCCTACATTTCTGTGAATATGTCGACCTTATCTGTAGGTCTCATTTATTAATTGATTAACATATTTTATTCATTTTTAGAGCAATCCACTTTTTCTGGTACGGTATCTAGGCATAAATTACTTTGTGTAACTGCCGCTAGGGGACACCAGAATTAACCGTTAATTATTTTTTTTATTTTTGGACACATTTGATACAACACGCATATATATTATATTCAAAAACACATTCTTATTGTGAAGTTGCAATTTTATCAGTAGTACAAAATTTTGTGAAATTTAAAACCATTTTTTTATTAATCAATTAGAAAGACATGCAGAAAAACAAATCAACGATAGTAATATTATTTCATTTTTAATAATATGTTCCGTTCGTTATACGGGTTCAACAAAAAATAATAAAAAGGCTTATCAATAAATTTACGTTTCGCAATATATTGAAATAATATAAATTGTTATTAAATAAACAATGTGTCATTTGGCTGGTCCACTGTTATATACAATACATTTATATTATAGCATTGTAATGTAAGTGCATAATACTGTTTGATGCAAAATATGTGTTAAATTTCGGAAATTATAGACCGTTCAGGTTTTTTTAGATCTATAACGGATACAAATATTTACTTACTTAGATCATTTATAGCTAGTACTTTTTGCGGTGCATTAATGATTATTTATTAAAATCCTAAATGACGTTAGACTCTACGATAATAAAGTACCTAATAATTGTGTGGGACTAACTAACGATGTATCTTCTTGGAGAATTTTGTTTTGATTTACAAGTGTTTGTCAGTCTCGATATATATTTCAGTAGTTAGATCATCTTTGCGAAAATTTATTGCATTTATATATTTATTACATTCTAATTTGTTTCGTCACTCCGCGTTGCGGTGTTTCCCCTTAATGAATGTGGTGGTTCCCCGTCCGGGTCCAAGATGGGGAACCGGTGATATTTTAGCGACATCTCTTGTCCGCCCTCGAGGTATGATGAAGAGCCCGCACCGCGCGCATACTAATTACCCACTCATATTTTTCTCCCGACTCTTCTCGCCGGACCGCCCGACCGCGGGCCGTGGGTTTGAACAATTCCTCCGTACTTTATTAATCGACCGTCTTGAATTTTTACATCGGAAGATACCGTATTACAAGTGCTATCGGACAGTATCGTAATATTTGTTATACGGTGGGTGTAATGGACACAACCGGCCGCGTGATTTACGTCGCCGATGGTCACCGCATCAAAAGAAAAAAGTTTAAACTCGTCCCCGATAAAGTTTGATAAATTATTGGATTATTGACATCTCCGAGTGGACATAAATTCAGAAACGAACTAAAACTTGTGTTAAGTTTACGGCTCGGATATATTTAGAATTTTTGAAAGAATATTAACTTATAAACGAAATTATTCCATGAGTTATATTACACATTGTTGATTTATGTACATGTTTTATTTTGCATCCTTGGATTAAATTTAAATCCAATAAAAATAAAATAAATTCAGTGGCGAGTAGAATGGAAATGTGTCTAAATGTCATTACCAGTCATTACCACTTAGAACAAGTTTTTTAATACAATAAAATATCGTAAAAATTATTCACTTTAATTTCAACGACAAAATTAATTTTATTTACGTGATTTACTAAATATTTTTTCATATATAAATATTATTCAATTATAGTATGAATGTAGGTACCCAAAAACTTAAAAAAAAAAATTTTTATATGTATGTTTTAAGAAAATAATTACTGAATTTGTTCCGTAGAGTGACAATCATTAATTAAGTTAAATTATAGAAATCTCACAGAAACGAAGCTATTTATATGGAAGGCTGCAGGGCTCATGACCTGTATTAGCTGACTTAAGTGATCACTGTATACAATGCAACGTTCAATAATTCCAATTGAAAATTGCAGAAATTGAAAAAATGCATATATTTTTTGTTCATTTTCCGTCTTATTTCAAATATTTGAAGGAACTATGCCATAGTCATCGACAGTCGAAAAATTTTAATTTACATGAATTATACGTAGATGTCGTAGCTGGTAACGATACTTCTATGTTTTTAATGTGAGGTGATTAAACAATATTCTTTTTTAATGTATGTAATATGGTATTCTTCCAAATTATTTTACATGTGCACCAGAATACGCCTGAAAATTATTATTTTCAACTGATTTTAATAGCCTCCCAAATTTATTCCTCAGCCATCTCTCCACAGCTGAATGTAGGCCTCTTCTAATATTTTTTCTAATGCCTCCAAACTAGGAGTTTCAAAAGAGTAACTTCTCCATAAAATAATAACACCTCCAATATAGTAACTCCTCCAAACATACTTTGATTAGATATTATTGCTTTCTTTAATAAATAATAAAAATTTATAATTTTTATCGCCATTTTCGTAAAAAAATTCACCTCAAGGGCGCTCTACACAAAGATTGTTTAGTCCTACATTAGTAATTAATAAAATGGAAAAGATTTCACAAAAAGGTGCGTTTTAAGTCTTTTTTAAAACATTGTTTCTTATGCACTGTTCCGTATAACGGAGGGAAGAGAGTTCCCCATCTTTGGGCCTGCCACCGCAAATGCCCGTTCACTAAACTTAGTCTTCTGGTGGTGGATGGTCAGTTCTACAACCCTTCCTGCAGCTGAAGTAGTGGCTGATCTCAGAGTTACTATTTAAGTCATCTGGGATGCAGAGCTCTTGGAGATAAAGAGGCGCCATATTATGTGTCGCCTTGTACATTTAACCAACACAACTTAAACTCGACTCTGAGGAAAATGAAGCCTATGTAGTTCACGCAAAAAGGGATGTTTTGTGTGAGAATTTTGACGCTCCATATATCATTCTTGCAGCCACATTTAGAATGGACTGTAGTCTATCCAGGTGAAATTTTGGAAGTCCAGCATAAATGCTATTACAGTAGTCCACACGTGTCACCACAAAAGCATTTGTGAGTAAACGGGCGGCTTCAGAGGGAAGGTGTGCTACTTAAAATACAATATTTGAAATTTTATATTATAATGTTTACAGAAAATGAGTGCGATAATTATATCATCCCAATTATAATAATTTCATTATCTATCTATCCGTCCGTCTGTCTGTCTGTCCCCGTAACTTCTTTGTAGTAAAAAATTCTTCTTTTTTTTTTCTCTTTTTTCTTAAAAAATATATTTTACGTAATTTTTTTTTCATTTTTTCAACATTAAAAATGTTTTCAATTATCTTTTTTACGTATATTTTTTTTCATTTTTTTTCTTTTCATTTTTTTTCTTTACAGTATTTTTTTTCTTTTCTTTTTTATATAAATAAATTAATACTTATTTTTTAGGAACCGACATGTAAAAGTGCCGTCATTTTTGACGGGTTACAGCTAGTATCTAATAATACCAGTTTTACGCCATTATAGACGAAAAATTGCTAATAATTACGGAATCAAGTTTAGCTCGATTCCAATTTTACCGCCTCTATTCAAGATGTAACTTTACCCATAAAAGTGAGTAAATCTCTAATTCATCACCACTTAATTCAAATGTTCCTGCACTGCGGTTCAGATGCAAGTTCAAGTACCGCGCTGTAAGTGAATAAAGTATGGATTAATCTTAATTTTTCCGCAATTTTCAACCATTTCGCTACGGGGCGTCGTAAAATTGCAGCACGTACGCGCAATCCACGCTCGTTACCACACCAGCGCCTCCTCGGACCAATAACAAGCATTTTTGTTGGGCACCCACAATTTTATTTTATATCTAGTAAAATCAATTGGTAACAAAAATGCTATGGTTTACGCTCAGAACTTGAACTGGTTTATATACTCCCTCTTTATATCTCCCACATTAGCAACCAATTCCTTTATTGGAGTAAGGTAGCCGGCCATAAGTATTGATTTATTTATTTATTAATCAACGCCCTAGTGGGCTTTTACCGAACATATTTTACAGTTAATGATTAAAGAATAATAATATATATAAAACATATTTAAGATAAATGAAAAATATAAAATGAATAATAGAAATGAACAATATATATATAAACGATGATTAGTACACAAGAAAAACAGTAATAAATATAAATCTTTAACAAATTAATACTAGAGTAAAATAAAGATAATTAAACCAATATACCAGATAAATAAGATAAGAAGATAAAATAAACCAAAAATAAATATAAAAGATAAAATCAAACATTTTTCAAAGGGAAATGAACAATATATAGGACACTTTAAAATAAATAATTATAAATAATTCATGCGGACCATATAGATAGGTTATTTAAAAGATGCGAAAAACAGGCCTCTATGTCGAAATATAAATCTATCTTAAACAAATTAGAATAATGAGTTAGAAATTGAAAAATAAAGCAATCTATCGAAAAAACATTTCCAGGAAACTGCAATATGAATTTCTCTGCGTTAACAATGACCAAAAATTTGAGTCTTATTGTAAATATTTTATCTATTATTCCATTTAGAAACATTGTATTATTGTATTACAGCAATATAAATCCATGAATCCCAAAAACTTTTGAGTAATGCATTCCAGATGACGCCAGAATATATCAACCATTTTTATTAAATCTGAAATGTCTTCGATACAATTAATATATTTAAATAGAATGCAGCTATCTACCACAAGACCATAAACAATCGGCAGTAGATGCTTTCCTAATTAACCTTTATTAACCTTGTATTGATATTGTAAGCTTAAACCGTTATATTACTCGTAACTCAAGATTTAGCTTTTAAATAATAATTTTGGATTGGTTCAAATTTTCTTGCAATATTCAATAGTAAAATTATGAACAAAATTAATTTAATTAGTAGTGAATAATTACGTTATTGATCTTTTCTGAATAATTCCTATATCGGTCCAACCTCCTGAGTGATAGAGGATAATTGCTTATAAAACTGTTTGAAATGCCCACCGAAGAAGCTTTCTTTTTCTAGAAAAGAATGAGTTAAATGCAGATTACTTTTTTTACTCCGCTTCTTTTAACTCGTAGCGTCTGTTTGTTGTCTGCCGGAAATTTTTTGGATCGATTTTTAACCCTTTTCCCGTGATCCAATCGAGCTGAAACTTCGCGGGCAGACTCGTGGCGACGATAAAAATGATCTATCAAATTTTCGTTTAAATTTTTTTAATAATTATAGTATGATTTTGGAATTTTCCAAATTTGAATGGTTTTTTTCAAATTGGAATCAACGCAAATGAGTAATGACGCTGACCCGTGCAGTAGGCATCAGGAAACCTGATTTAATGAGAAAGGGAGTATAATAAAAACTGGGTTTTTATGGATTAGTTTTTTAAATTTTTAACGTGTTAGAGTACTTTCCATCGCTCAAACCCTTTAACCTCGTCCAAGCCAAGTATGTATTTTTATATAAAATAAAACATATTACATCTGTACTTAATGTATTATGTCAAGGAGCATTATAGATGTTGTCTTGAAAGACAACCGCACGGCGGAGGACTATAACGTAGCAAACAGTGAAATATTTTAATAATAACTGTAAAATCGTGTTTAATGTAGGCGAATGTTGTATTTTTTTAAATATCGCTTAGACGGAGTACTTCAAATCGGTTCGGAGACGTTTCAGCAGATTGTCTATGCTACTAGAAAATGTGGAAAAAAGAAAGATAAAAATGATCGCGTCTTGAGTTTTGAGTTTTCGCGTAATAACAGACTGTCTATATGCATGTACGTGTGCACTTTTACGCGGACACGGGTGCCAAGTCTTGGAAAATACAATGATTTAAATGAAAGCTTTTTCTCCAACAATTTTAAGTGCCTGAATTCTTTCAATACGTTTTCAGTTTTCACAGCGTGTTTGGTGCCATATTTATGTATCTTTCGTTGTATAAGCGACTTTTATTTTGTTTTGTAATATAGTGTAAGGAAGAAGTTTGTACAGTTGGTTCGTTCAAGATGCACGAGGTAAGAATACAAAAATGTTTATGTGATAGACATTAATGATTAATATAGCGCCATTAACGTTTACATTTAATTTAAGAGTGTTTTAAACACATAATTGATTTTAGCCATAGATATAAAAAAAATCGTATGAAAGTACGAAAATATTTTTTTAAATATGTGCACTTAGACTAAATAATATTTCTGTTATAATGTAATTTGGGGTGGCTTGCGCCACGAGGGGCGCATCGCGGTATGCGTATAGATTTTTTTTAGAAATACTTCATCCATATAACATAAAAACAATGTTTGAATCTATTAATACTAGCTGCTTATCTCGGCACAGTTTAATCCTAGATGAGTGGATCACTTCCTTATATGTGTGTAATTAAGTTCACGGTAAATAAATTTTTAAAAATGAGGTTTTCGAGCGCAGTAGTTAGTGTACAGAACTATTGTGAATGATTTCCATAAAAAAACCGTAGGCCGACGTTTCGGTACGATAATACGTGCCATATTTAAGGCTGTCTTTTATGGCTGTCTCCAAATATTTTAATATTTTCAATTACTTCTTAATATGTTTTTTGCAGTGTGATTTTAAAAAGTTCCGTAGTATTTAAAGTAAAAAAATTGAAGGCAGTATATTTATTTGCAAATCAACTTCCGTATAATTCTCCACATCAGTTTTCACGATGAAAGACAACGCACTTCCTGTTGGCTATGGCGCGACACTCTTCATAATTTAAAATGCAATATTTTATCTAACTGTAAAAATTTATAAAAGACACAAAATTTCTCTGATCGTGGTCACAGCCCCGATTATCCTACGAAAAGTTGAGCATAATGAATCCATATTCGTTGTATTAAGCGGATTGGCCAGGATAGTCCGGCGGGAGCCGCGCGGCCTCCTGCCCCCGTCGCGCCGCTGGCCAGCCCGCCGCCACCGAGCGGCCATCATTAGGGCCCATAAAGTTGCGCAACAATACGGGATAAGCGGGCGCAATCACCGCCCGGGCGGCATCCATCCGCGGGAGTTGCATCCGCGATGGTCGTTACTCATCCGCCGCCGCTCGTCCGTATTCCGTGCTGCAATCGAGAATTGAATCTCTTGAAATGTTATATTTTACAATAAAAGCGGACGTAGGTTCTTTAACAGCACCCTGTTTTGAATGATGACGTGTCCTGGCATCCTAATGGCCCGTCTCTACGGATTAGATTTTCATCTCGAGACAAGACAGGGATTATGCTCCCACCTCCTCGAGATTCTACGAGGACAACTCTAAACTTTCGCAATGCTGTGTAGGTACTAAGTCTCAAAAATCCGAGCATTGCGCCTTCACGCTTGTTGAGCGTTAAATGTCTGTTTATTGGCTACTGATGTTCTGCCGTAGTTCCCGCCGCAGCAATTTATATGTTTCAATTTAACGTGTTATGTACATAATTAACAAGAAAACTTTTTGTTTTTGTGAAACTACTAATTTGTGAAATTAGTGCTTTATACAATATGTTTCGGGGTCAATTTCAGCAGCAATTAGAAAAAGTGTTACTAAAAATATTATAAATAATCAGATCCTTTTTGTAAATAGTTAAGATTCGTATTTTTTTTTTTTTTTTTTCGAAAACACAATTTTCGTATTTTCTCTCGATTTGCTAAATTTAACGTAAACTTATTAAATCATTTTGAAAAAAAAACAATAGCTAAATAGGCTTTTAATCAATTTTATTATGATATATCCATTTACTCTCGAAGCATTTCCTTAAAAAAATATGAACAAATATATCGTTATAATATCAAAAAAATTATAACCCCGAAACACTATTTATTTTTCAGGCAATAGTTATCTTTGGCACACTTAATCTCTTTATTTTCAAATAAAGACCATAGACCTATTTTATTTACAAATTAATTGTATAAAGTTTGAAAAAGAAGTGGTGCTATTCACACATTAATATTTTTCGACAAGTTGTTAAATATATCGTTTTAAAAAAGACAAAAATTAAACGTTCTGTTTCCCATATTGCAGTATCCATAAAACCATTAAAACATCGATTATTTTAATTAACTTTGGTTGGACTACCCAACTGATGTCTGATTTGAAAGAAAAATGATCTTTCAACAGACAATACGATTTAATTAATTCGAATTATATATATTATAAATGACAGTGAAATTTTCTTAGTACGCTAGTAAAATTATTGGATTTTTTCAAATTTTTTATTACTCCCTTTCATAGCGTCACCCGACTCGAGGGGTAGGCGCGAAACTTATTTCAACTAGTAAATGAGAAAGGGAGTATAATAAAAACTTGGCTTTTATTGGTTAGTTTTTTAGGTTTTTTAATTCGTTAAAAAGATCTCAAATTGCGATTAGTTTTCTACATACTCTTTTAGACGACTTTAAGGGGTTATATCACCCTGGGAGCCTGAAATTTAGGTAGAAATTCGTTGTTTGTTTTTTAATTTTTATTTCATTTACTTGTTAAGATACATATTTACATACTAGTTGTAACCCGTCAAAAATTACAGTTCTTTTTCATGTCGGCTCAAAATAAATAAAGAAAAAATAATGAAAAAGAAGAAGAAAACGAAAGAAAAAAGTTTCTATACTATAAAGAAGTTCCGAAAGTTACTCGAAGTTACGACGGACGTAAATAATTAAATAATTGGGATTATTTATCTGGAATTTTTTTAATAAAAAAATTCCAGAAAGGCAACTTCACATCCCTTCCCGTGGAACGTTCCACTGTGACTAATATGCAAAATCCTCCGGTAAACGTATGTTTAAAATAGAATAAACACTATTAAGAAATGAAATAACTGTAAAGCAGTTTACTTGTTTTTTAACCCCTAAGTCATTTGTTAATAACAAAATCTTTTTTTTTTTTCAAACTACTCCTAATTTTACTAAAAAATTTTTTTTAAATCGGATCGGAAGATTAATATAATATATACCTTGACAAGGCCTAGTAAAATAATTAAATTA
Organism: Agrypnia vestita; assembly: GCA_016648135.1. NCBI lineage: Eukaryota > Metazoa > Arthropoda > Insecta > Trichoptera > Phryganeidae > Agrypnia > Agrypnia vestita. The sequence continues at coordinate 332,415 of JADDOH010000304.1, read as the reverse complement.
ATTATCACCTCTTTCTAAGAAATCACGCAATTTTTTACTATATTTCTGGTTCCCGGGATGGCATAACCACTTGAGTGAGAATATATTTTTCTCCGAAAGAGACATTTTATTTTTTCATAAACACGCGGTACTGACGCGTTACGGGCGAGTGCGCCATGACCTTAAAACAATTTTTGTTCCACTTCACAGCAGCGAGTCTCTCACTCGGATCGCAGAATTTCACAGCCGGCATATGCGAATTTGAACCGAGCAAATGCAAACCGGCATTGTTCATCACTGCATTGACATTGAGTTGATATGAAACAGAGCACGACACATTAATATATTGCTAACAAACATATAAATCAATCAATGTTGCAAGTGTTACAGCTACCATTCGCGCGGCACGGCACAGTGGCGGTTCGGAAAATTTTCTGTATTTTATTTCCCTTCAAATGAAGTACCTATCTAACTTTTTTGTTTTGCTAAGTCTAATAGCGCGGTTTAACCGTTTCTACGGAAAAAATATTTGACGAAGCCTCTGGATAATTTCGTTGTAAAATAATATAAAATTATGCCGCGTGTGTTGAAGGTAACATGAGCAAATCAGGTAAACCAAATTTTGGAAGGGGCTCTGTTAAAAGCTCCAATAACCGAAAAGCTCGCTTGACGATGACCTAAGAGTGAGGCGGTTGTAGATAAAATGTTCTCGCCTAAGTTTTGAACTTTTTAAATATCACGTAAAATATTTAGTAAGTTTTGAACTTTTTAAATATCAAGTAAAATATTTTGAGGGTTTTTTGCTAGAATTATTTGCCCTTCCAATTCACGTAAACTTGAACATATTATATTTTTTATTATAAATAAGTAGTTCGTAAAAGTGTCAAAGCTATTAGAGCTGTTGGACTTGTAATAGTAGAATAGGTAGTCTAGCCGCTTGTAGAGTACCTACTCAGAATCAAAAGGATCGTGCTCTAAGGAATCGAATCGGAATCGACCTTGCTTGAGAAGATGTATGAAAATGGATAAGGTAGGAAGATATGCAAAGAGAGAAATGTTTTTTTTTGGCGTTCAAAGTGAGTACAGAAAATATATTTGGAATTTAATTTTTTTAATGTCTTAGTAATTTACACTACATTATTGTCTTTTTGATTGTTACTATGTAAAATATATTCATTGCTTGCTCACTGCACAATAATTAGATCGAGGTCTGTGTTAAAGGAGACAGGCTGCCATTCAGGTTGTCTTTCTGCCTATCGTAGTGATCATAAGGTAGTGTGTTATTTTTGCTATAGGAGGTTTATTAATATTCTAACCTATCGAAAATTTTGACAGATTTCGCAAATCATTGAGTCGCGGCAATTTTTCTGATACTGAATAGTGATTACATACAACAGGACGACACGGAAATACCGCACATAGTTTATTGTGCTTCACGTTATGTTTACTTACCTCAAATGCAAATGGTTAAAAAATCACACAAGTGATTTTATTTGTTGTTTTTAAACACTTTCAACTTCTTCGTATTTTCACAAGCATTAAATTGAATTTGTTAGAATCTTGGAATTTGATCGAATCAGATGAAAGAACTCAATAAATCTGGGGGCTGAAATATATACAGCATTTCGATTAAGCGTAATTTATTTCGAAATTCTTATAAAATACGTAAATCTTGTAGCCCGCTTGATTTCATCTTATCAAAGGCAACCAATGCAAGCCCCGAACTGTACCTGTCGGGGCACCTGACGTCATGCCGATCGCCCACACGGATGACAAAAACCCACACGTTTCAAATCCGATTCATTTGTTCACATTGAAGGGAATTCATTTAGAATTTTCGGACGTATCTATTGACGCGAGTAATTGCGGGGTATTTGCTCTGTAATCAATACCATATTGGTACATTTTGTTGAACTGACAACTGAATTACTGCACTGAATTAGTTAGCGTCGAGAGAAATAACTTGTTTTGTTTCCCAATTTCTGGTACGTACAATCTTTTTTCATTTAGCAGTATTAAATATACATTTTTGGGATAGTGTATCCGCATTACGTCATTTAATATAATTGTTTTTTTTTTTCTGATACGCTTTATTAAACAGATAATAAATATTTATAGTACCTACACACCCATATATTGGCGGCCCTCGTAGCCTAGTGGGCATGTCACTGGCCTCTCACACCGAGGGTTCCGAGTTCGATTCACGGTGAGGTCACAATTAATCTATGTGATTTACTCAAGCCTGGGTATTTTGTGATGTGTTTCGCTTCTGTAATTGGACCTCTTGGCCTTTTGAAGCGTAAAAATATAAAAAAATAATGATAAAAAAATATAAGTATTATGTAGTTAGATATTTTCCAATTGATATAAATAACGATCCTTTTTTAAATCCAATTAATTTTGTATCAGTCATATAATTATACTTGCTCGATACATTTTGGTCATAATTTTTTTTTTCATTGAGAAGATACAACGTATACCTATTTAGATTTATCGAAGATAATACAGATTTAACCAAAATTAATTGATCTGGCTTCAATTAGCGCGCATTTCCCAAAGGTTTTTCTGATTCATTGCGTATAATAAAGATGGTAGTTATTTATATAGCTTTAACGCATGACTCCATAAGTGTATTGTCCTAAATTTTTCGAAATATAAAATGGTTAAAATGGCGAAATCAGTATTCGTAGTTCCCGGCATGAAATGGTTATGGGTAAAGCAATAAAATTTCTGACGATGGCTTGATTGCAAACGGCAATAATTGCAATTATAAAAATGTTACACCACCTTGCCATTTTCAAAAAATAGTTTTTTTTCCATTATCTTGTTTTATTTTAAAGTTGTTACAATATTTTGAGTCATCACTCAAAATATTGTAACAACTTCAAAATTTCAAATGTTTGGCTGTATTACGGCAATACAGCCAAATTTTTGTTTGTTTGTTTTTCTCAAAAATCTGCGGACTCATGGACTGGTGGAGAAAATATCTAAAAAACAGATTTTCTTAAAATTTTGCACAAATTTTACTTAAAAAATTACCTTTTATGTAGTATACGATTTTTGATAAAATGCGCCGTTTCCTTATTACTAATGTTTAACTTAGATTTTTTAAAGAAAATAAATAAAAATAATCTCTCATTGGGCCTTTGAAATGTTGCATCATAAACATTACATCATTTATTAAGAAAATGATTAACTTTCTCATTTCACTCAAACCTTGGCGATGGGATTTACCTTTCTCAGCTGCACACGTCACGGAGAAGGACCTTTGCGGGTAACATAGCTCCGCCATTTTTCAGTTTTCGCAATAATTTGTTAATGAAAAATATCAACTAATGTACGCCGTAAACAAGACAACAAAACGAATTTTGTGTACGCAATAATTACGTCAATTTTTTTTTTATCTTTTGATGCCTCAACATGATGCAAAAATAACCCGCCTTCGTAACTAGAATAGTGAAGAGATATTAACGCCTGACTAATAGTTATCTCGAGATGAGCGTTTCCTCGTGGCCACTATCGATCGAGGCGCTCGCCTATCTCCCGGCAGCATCCAGCATCCGGGTCGCCGGGTTAATTAAATCATCATTGAATCACTTTCAAAAGTCGACATAAAGCCTAGATTTGTTCGGCGTGCACCGCGGTGCGATCGCGCCGATACAGCCGACAGTATTTCGTGACGACCGTCGACTGGTGTTTATTTATTGCGCAGGAAGGCCGGAGCTGGGATACTCAGAGTTTCGCGTTACCTGCGTATCGATCCAACAACGGAATCGCTAAACTTCCAGCGACATTCACGGACCGACCGCTGAATTACAGGGAAAGGAAGCCCGATTGCATTCGTGGGGTGACCAATAAAAGTCGCGCTTTAGGAATGCTTGAAAGGCGGGCGCCATCGAGTTGCTCCGATTTGGATAGCCGTTCCGTAGCGCTGACACGCTGAACTGCCGGGCACTTTGTATCGAGTTTTAATTCATTCAAACATTATCGTAGACGTATTTCTTCAGGAACCCCCGCCGCAATTTGGTATGCCGTATTACTTGTTAATTTATAACATAACTTTTAATTTAAACAGTACAAGTACTAAGAATAGTTTATAAATCGTAAAATTATAAAAAATTAAGTGATTGGTATTCTATTTGCAAGAATTATAGGATTTAAATAAATTTTTAGCCTTGGAGGAATTGGAACCCGTATAGTTTCGCTGTAAGCGTCAATTATCGAAGGCCATCTCTATTAATTAATCTTGTGGCACAATAAACTTAATTTGACTTGCCTATTGTAATGAAGATTGATAAAGATGTATGACTATATTTTTTGTAATTAAATAAAACACGACTTGTTATAGACCACTAAATATTTCTTTTCTTTATTCAAGATGAATAAACACCTCTACAAGTTTCGGGAACGAAGTTCCCTTCCTCAGGAGGATACAATGTATACTAAAATTAAATGACCATTATATAGTTAACTAGTGGGGTGGAATATTTTTTGTTTTCCTCAATTTTTAAACTAAATTTATTATTCGTTACAATACAAAATCGTGTGTTTTATTAGTCTTTTTCATTTTCAGTCAGTCGCCACGATAGATTATGGCCATTGACCGTATTTCATCCATTTGTAGCTCTTGAACTACATGATGTAATATTATATATAATATTACAGTACAGATACAATATTATATTAAACATAACAGTACATGATATAATATTCTTACTGTTTATTTATATATTTAGTTAATAGTTAACCTTTAAATGCCATGAGAAATTATGTAAAACATTGCGTATCAAGGATTGCACGCACTTTTTGGCTTTGCAGAGACGGTATTAAATAAGTTTTTCGATGTCGTGTATTTGAAATCATTTTGCCGTTTGTGGACGATAATTCTCAATTTTTTATCCTTATATTAAGTAAATACCCTTAATATTTATCCTTGTCCTATTTGGTGCCTCCATACTGAATATGCTTGGCAGAAGATTATGTAGACCTATAAAACTCAATGTTTGTCTATCTGTCTGTTCTCTATATAAATCTACACCGTTTAACCGATCTTACCAAAATTTTGCATACTTATTTTTTAGAAGCCGGCAGGTAGCATAGGTGCCATTATCCCCTCCCCCTTTACCGCTCCCTCACTCCTAATATATTTTGTATACAAATCTGTACCGTTCTACCGATCTCACCTAAATTTTGTATATTTATTATTTGGTACCCTGTGGGAAATATAGGTGACTTTTCCCTCCTCCCCTTTACCCCTTTATATTTTCCATGCAAATCTGTACCATTTATTTTTAATTAATCTGTATTTTTTGAATAATTTTTTTAATCTGTACAAACTCAATATTCAAAAAATTTGAGATTTCTCGAATATTAAATCTATCAGACAAGCGATTTTCAACGGTAATTTCAGTTTAAAACATCTAATTTAATTTAGGATTAATTCATTGTACGAATCGTGGTCCCCCTACATCAGCGAGCAAATTGTCATGATTTATTAACCGCGTGTCTCAGACATGAGTGGGACAGGACTAGGATCGCGCGGCGGCGATAAGGGCTCAAGATTTATTCAGTTTCTTTAGTTCGCGGGGCGGCAGTACCGCCGGTGCCCGAGCGGCGAGTGTCGGCACCGCGAGCAGCGTTATGTGTGTAATGAGCAATATATCAATGAGCTACAGCGCGTTCTCCTTTATGCAAATGGATAGGTCTCCTTTACATTTGTCGTGAGTCGTGTGACATTTTTTTGCACGACTGAATGACGTGACACGGCCGCACTTTATCACAGCTTGTCACAGCGGGCAGGAAGAGGTTAATTAATCAGGTGATTAGATTGCTTAAAGTGAAAATTTATTTAATAGTTTTGCAGAGTTTTGAGCGCACTTCAATATTGTGAGTGTATGCTTGTTATATTTTGTTTACAAATGTTTTCATTCAATATTCTAGGATAAAATTAGTTTATTTCATACAAATTTAAAAATAATGCATCTTTGAATCCATTATATCTTCATAACATCCCTCGTGTCCGAGAAAGATACGATTGTAAGTCATCAGGTGGTTAAGAGTCTAATCTTGGATCCGCAAGTTTTGGCGTTTCGTGGGCATGGGAAAACAGTGATCACGTGGTAAATTTCCTCTGTTTGCTTTTCTCTGTCTTCGTGTTGTCTTCTCCTGATTGCAGCTTTCTGTTGCCGTTCTACTTTATAATAATGTCATCACTCTATGCCTTTCAGCGATGCAAAATCTGAAGAAAATTTGGCAATACAGAAACATCACCAGGTACAGTGAGGCGAAGATTGTCAGAACGCTGGTCTTCCCCGTGATTACTCAAACAACAAGTGCGCAGGAAAATAGACTCAGAATATGCACGGACCTGGTGGCGTAAGCTGCAAATCCCATGGCCAGCTCGTAAAGTAAACAGCTACTTTTGAAAGAAATAAATATTGAACAACATGAGTCGTCCACAATACAAATGTGCATACTGAAATACTTCAGACATGTCGCAATATGTTCTAGGTCTTTGAGATACATGTGATACAAAGCGGAATAAAAAATTAAATAAAACATTTTTATATACAGGGAAGGTAAATTAAAAACAGCAAGATCTTTAAAAAAATGCATTACATATGTACGTCTGTAGTAGGATTCTTGATCACTCCAAACAATTTACGCTCGACACCATTGAATTTATTTGGTAAATTCAATATTTTACCGTGAGTATTTCTATACCACACTCATGTGTTTATATTGTATTACGATTTCCTTCAATATCAACAAATTTAACGATTGTCTGGATAATTCGTCGATCAATGTATCACCTAATTATAATTTGTAAATAAATCTACATAAATCCCTCAGTGCCCGGTACTGCACGAAGACGTGTATATGCGTACAAGTTAGATCCATCAATTCAGCCCATTATTGTACTAACAAATATTTGACGAGCCCGCATCTGGCAACACCGAAGTGAGCGTATTTAGATTTGCTTAGTATTCAGCATATTCGTCATAATCGCAATTGAAGTGATCTTTGACTTGTATGTTCTTAATTATTTTTTGTGCAAATATTTGAAAGTGGCATGAATTGTCCAAGATGATTTAAATATGATTATTTTTATTTAAACTAAACTAAATACATACATAATACATTAACCATGGTACAAGTCTTTTTAGAGAAACCGCCTCACTTTTTAATGTATTTTCTGCGTTTTAAGGTAAAATAATACTATAAACAGTACGAAGAAACAGCATATAAAATGTGAGTATTATAAACATAATAAAATAAAGCAGTATAAGGCTGGGGCCACACACACCACAAGGCGTATCTTTCGTGGCGTCTTTTGGTCGTTTTCGTGGCGTCAAATCCGCAACCGAATTTAGCAGTCACATACCATATTCCGTGGCGGATTTAGTCTGCAACAAAAACACAGTGCGGACGATCCGTCAAATGTGGCACGTTGAATTTAAAAACATGAGATGTGACGACACTGATTTTACGTTGACCCAAGTTTCGCGGGCGGGGAACCGAAAAGACGCCGAAGTGAGCGTTCCACCAGCGGATCGACCGATGATCCACACTATGTGTTCGATAAGCGCATACTGTATGAAAAAAAATTTAGCGGCGTTGGAAGGAAGAAACGCGTAGTGTTGCGCCGGCCTAAAAAGCATAAAAGAAACATACGACAATTAGAAACTAGATATAAATCGATTGAAAACTTTTCGTTTTAGACAAAGGGGAAGATTTCCCTAAAAATCATATTCAGACATTGAATGCATTCCAGCTCTCAGCCCAGCTGTTCCGAGGTTTTTTTTATTTCTACGGAAATTTGTTTCCTTCTATGGAAATTTGCTGTCCTAGGTAGACACAATTGTAGAATTGCCTATAATTATAATAAAATAATCTATCTATATTTTCAGAGGAAAGTTTTATATCTGCAAATTTTAATTTAAATTATTAAATTTGGTGTTCATATCAACGTGTCAACGTTGGAGGCATAAGGTAACATTGGCTCAATTTAAGTACAGAATTAATTTTAATTTACGGCGTTGCTATTGAATTCTCTCACGTAAGGAATCCAATATTTTATTTTAATTATAAAAAAATAATGTCAGTCAAAATATGGTCTCTATTAATCAACACGCTAGCCAACGGAGGTATAACAATAAATAAGAAATACCCTTTCATCAGATAACCCAAACGACCCGCGGGGGTGGCTGAAGTATTAAATGAATTTATGAAATGACCCCGTCACTTCGCATTAAGGGAGGATATCTTGGGAGCCATCAAACATCAAAGGGCACTCACTACCACCACTGTTTGCTATGGCGGCCAGTCGCGCGATACCAGATGCCCAAATTTCTTCGATTGCTCGCAGATTGGTGACTTTGATGGAGCTGTTCTGTCAAACTTTGAGAATCGTCTTTATAAAATTTTATTAAAATATTTTGTAGTGTAGAGAAGATATAATAATTAACTGTAAAGTGAAAAATAAAAAAAATAGTAAAAAAATACCATTTCATCTCGGTCAGATCTATCCGTAGATACCACTTAATTCGATTTTTACTACGTTTGCTTGTATCAAATGTTTTGATGCAACTTTTCGCTTAAACTTCACAAGCCCCTACCATGTTATATACTCGTATGTGCGCTTTATTTATATCGTACGGATAGGATAGGTATCGTTTAACATTTGTGTCATCCCGGCCTGACCTACGGTTCAGAAGACATTTAATTTGTAATTATGCATTTCTTAATTATCTTGTCTTCTAAGGGTTATATTCCAGTCTTTTACCAAAGCACTAAGGAACATGGGGATTCCAAGCGCGATGTCTATTATGACGAGTTATTAATACTGATTCAGAAATAAAGCAGCCGAAGTATTAATGACAGTACTTATAAGTTATATACGTCGATTCTAAGTTGAGACGATAAAATAAATAATTCCTTGGTGTTGTCGTTAGTTTACCGTTTTATACGTACATATAAAGTATATACAAAGTGAATGACATGTGAAACTTGGCGCAAACTAATGGTGCTTAGTGATGAATAAATCTAAATACCAGATAATAATACTGATATGACCAGATCTCATCAAGTGCATTGCGATGTTTCAAATTTTTTCTTGCCTTATAATATGGTGGATGGATGAAGAAAGAAAAAGAGGAGGGTGACTACCGGAAATAAATGATGCCCTAAATGCTATCATGGCCAATAGGAATCTCACACGAATCAAGACTAGTGGTTCATAATAGAGTTCTGGTGCCAACTCTGATGTATGGAAGTGAAGCCTGCAATTGGCAAAAAAGGAAAGAACTTAGACTGATTGTGCTGGAAACGCTGTAGCTAGGACGTGCGAGTGAAAAATCTTTGGTCGATAGAGTGAGGAATAAATAAATTAGAAGCGAATATAAAATGCTGGCTGCAGCGTAGTAGATAGATACAGAAAGGATCGCTGAGATGGTTTGGTAACGTGGAACGTGTGAAAGAGGAGAGGATAGTTATGAAAATATATGAAGCGAATGTTAAATACAGCAAAAATAGAGGGCGTCTGCAAAAGACCTGACACGATCAGATACTATAAATATTGGAGGAAGGCCCTGTAGAAATCTTCAACAACCGAAGAGCGGGGATGAGATGTAAAAGAACGTGGCCTTCTATTCTTTTTTTAACCTTTATGGGGACGCATCATTATGGCTAGTTAGTTAGTCGATGGCCACTATAGGGTAAATATATACCTATTACCCTTTCTCGTTAGTCTTTAGTAATTCTAACATTAGTAATTCTCTTCTCTTTTGTCATACTTTTACGTAAAATATTTCGTTAAACATTCACTTTATTTTATTATTCAATATTAATATTTTTGAATGTCTACAGTTTTCGGGACACTTTTTATAAAATAATCTTAAAAACAGAATAATAATGATTCCTAAAATTTTCCAGTCAAGCATATATAAAAAAAAAATATGTGTTATGTGATGCTTCCTACAATGAATGCGGAATTCGAAAATTATTAAAAATCGGATACTTTAAAATACAAGAACAGGATATTATAAAATGTGTAAAAAAATCTTATTAGAGTAATAAGTTTATATTTTTATTTCATACCTCTACAATTAAAAAATGCAATTCCAATTGAATCATGCTTGTCTTTTTGTAGACCGGCAGAACGAAATAAAATAATGATAGTAATTTTTTTATTCATTCGTTGCAGCGATGAAAGTAATTTGTTTTATTTACGAGCAATCTTGCGTGCACACCTGAATAGTCACGTGGGGTGATTGAAGATGTGTGTTTAGGTGGAGAGGGGAGAATTTCCGGAGAAGGGGGTGGCTCACGAAAAATTAAAACAATGGTGGCAGAAGAATCGTGACCCAAGACTGAGGGATGAGATAATGAATAAATTGCCAGAGGAAAAAATAAAACCGAGCTTTACAAAGGATGTGAGTGAGTGTCATGAAGAGAATTTTGAATTTAGGGGCTAATGTGGTTTTGAGCAAAATAACAAAGTGAATATTTAATCAATTGGTGAAAAAATAAATAGGTTGTGTATTTTTAAATTGCAACGTCAAAATTATTTTATTTTGTTTTGACGTTGCAATTTTAAAACAAAGTTCTACGAGGTATTTTAAATTAATCAATTAAATTAGATTTTTAATCTTATTTCTTTTAAGAATACGTTTTTTTACTTCCTTTCTTTTAACTCGTGGCGTTTGCTTGCTTGCCGGCTTGCCGTCGAATCCGAAAAAACTTTAGATCGATTTTTAACCCTTTTCCCGTGAATCGAGCTGAAACTTGACAAGTAGATTCGTGGCGACGATCAAGAAGATCTATCAAAACTTCGTTAAAAAAATTAATAATTATAGTATAATTTCGGATTTTTAGAAATTTTATTGGTTTTTTGGAATCATTATTGGATTGGAATCATTAGAAAAGTTTGATTATTAGCAACGGCGGCCTGATAACGTCGCGGAATATTTTCTAAATTTGAATTACTCCGTCGGTATACATAATAGGTACCTACTTCACTACGAATGTCGAAAATCTAAATTGACTGACAAATGTTTTTAGAATTTAATCTTCAAAGCAAGAAGTGTCTTATTTGTCTTATATGTCTCAAAACATCTGACATTTTAGAAATATATTAAATTACTGAAAGTTTAGTGTTATGCTGTATGTTTTAATGTATCTTTAATTGTTGTTATATTTCACAAAGAAAGGGAGTATAATAAAAACTTGGTTTTTATGGGTTACTTTTTTATGAATATCTCATCTTATAATTTTTATCTATATTCTACATATTTGTTTACAATTTTAACTAGCCGCCGAACTTAGGGGACTTTTATGCTCTTCACTATCATCATTATCTTAAGTCAATTCGAGTATTAAAGCATAAATTTTTATGGCATAAAAGCTAGTTCTTCAGGTTCACTTAAAATAGCTGGCGGCGGTTTGTTAGATTAAGACGCACAAGTGGAGGTTTATAAATAAATGAGACGACGTTTTACACTGGATCCCGATTCAATTAGCAAACATTTTTAAGTTGATCGATGAAAAAAGTATGGTTTTTATAGATTTCTTCATTAGTTTTCTACAATTGATCTTTCCGAAATGAAAATGGTTTTAATGACATGAATTCTGAAAAGTGTGGCCAAGACCTAATTGTCTGAGAGATTGGAACTTCCAAATCCAACGTTCCAACGAAGATAGATAATATTTCAGATTTGAGACGAATTTACATCCGGAGACTCGTAGAATACAACCACTTACATAAAAATACTCACTCAGTTACAAACCATATACACAATTTAAGGCATCAAGCCAACAATTTCACACCAGTACCGAGAGCAAGAAAAACATTTTACAACGGTTCTGTATGTTCTTAACACCAAAATTATACAACGTACATTGGAAAACATTCACTACCAAAAAAAAATTCTTATATGGACATAACACATGATACAATTGAGTAGGGATCAGTTCGAAATAACTCTTCAGAATATTTTGAGTTTGTTCAAATCAAATCATTACACACAATAAAGTATATTGCTCCCAAAATTCCGTAAAAAATCAATGTAGATTTTCTCATTAGCGACATCTGTGGGGATTTAGGGGAATGAAAATGGCTTTGTACAGGCCGCATGGAAAAGGCGCTTACAACTCATATATGAAAGCTTTCCACGCAATTTGAACATATATACAACTTCCAAAAAATGAATAAGCATGGTATATTCTATCATGGGTGGAAATGGCGAATGTTACAATTGTGTAAAGTGATCACTTAAGCCAACCATAAAAAGACAGGTCATAAGTCCTGTGTACACCCAAATGACTTCTATACCTACTTTCCCATAATTAATACAGTTTCGTCTGTGTGAGATATCTATAATATACACTAATCGAAATAACTCTGACCAACATCTACAAATAATTATTATTCTCATTACTTTTTGTAAATATGTTTCATATTTCTATTTCCAATTCTTTTTAATACAATATATTCATTGGTAAGCGAAGATTTTATTCGAAAAATTATTTTGGTTTTATAAGCTACATAAAAATTTTACTTTCGTAAATTTTACCATTTTAAATTGAGATTTTTTTAATTTAGAGAATATCGCTAATATTTAGATTCCACTCTTGGATACAACGGATGAAATTGTTTGTCTCCTTTAGAACTGACCTCGGTCTAGTTAATCTTTTACATAACATTAAAAGCCATAATGTAAAAATAACTGAAAAATTTAAAAAATGAAATGTAAAAGTAATATATACTCACTGTGTAGGTATGCGTACATAAATAAATAAATAAAATAATAAAATTAATTCGATAAAGTGCAGAGACAAGGTTCCATTCCATGGAATTATGATAAAGGTATATAATCAAATTAACGTAATATTTTTATAAATATTTTTTGTAGCTATAGCTATGACAGCTAATTCTTCGATAGAAAAATTAAATGACATTTGAGAAAAAAATGTTTTTAACTAATTGGACTTAATTAAAATAATATTCACGAATACTATATACGTCTGATTTAAATGCAGATCAGGGCAAACTGATGAAATCAAAAGCGCGATCGAAACTGGAGCGTACCGGGAGTAGCCCGATAGTGTGAATAGGCCCTTATAATGCAATCGTTTACATAGAATTATATATATTAAATTGATATTTATTAGTGTCGCACTGAGATTATGCTGTGCTTAAGGATGACAGAAATTGCCGTGGATTCTTTGATACATCACATTAAAGTGTGATTTCCTTCATTTCTCGACTCTCGCTCCTCGACCAGAGCCCGGGCCAATTAGGTTCTGCTCTGAATAAATATGCAGATATGCAGAAGTGACGGTGATGTATTCTCCTGGTGGCGTAATGCACGGCCCGGCGCTGCAGTTAGCTCCCGTTGAAATATGAAGACGCCCCGTGACCGGGGGGCGAGGGGTCCGGGGTGATGGAGCGGGGTGATTAGGGCGCTAAGGAGGGCATCTCTTACCGTCTAAATTAGCGCACACACCCATCGCGAAGGAATTTTTAATCTAGGTACCCACCCGACTTCCTTGTGGTATTTTAAAGTAGTATGGACTGGGACGCAGGCTGACACCTATGTATCGAGAAGTGCATTTATATGAGTGCATCGATAATTTTCTTAGCCAAACCAAAAATATTACATAAATTGGTGTATTGCGGCTATGCTTTATGTGGTGGAAGGTGGATAGGCTTTAAAAGCTCATAGCGTTTTTTAACATCACACAAACATATCAGAAAAATATTTTTATTGAACTTATTAATATCGGCCACAACCTGCCAGGCTGTGCAATACACATAGTCTTAAAATGGATATAATACTGTTTTTCCTAATTGAGTTTAATTATATTTTATATTTAAAATTTCATCTATCGGTGAGAGTTTCTGATACTCTCACTGATAAAATTAAATTGGTTTATAAATCGTTCGTTTAAAGCATAGATTTTTGCGTTTTTCACCAATCAAATAACCTGTTTTACAAATATAGAGTAAATTGGATAGTTTGTAAAATGAAAATGATTTTTTTTCTGATTCGACAGTATATGTAGGTATCGTCGATAGTAGGCTCACTCTCTCAACTGTCTAAGGGTAAACGCTAATATGGGGCCAAAAAACTGCTTCGAAGATTCCTTGAAGACACCGAAATAGGGAAGACAAAACAAGGGCAAAGAAGTCAGTCCGCAACCGCTGTCTTTTCATGTGCAAGATGCTCCAGAACTTGTGAATCCAGGACTGAACTCTTTAGCCATCGCAGGACCCTCAATCGCGAAGAACAGCCTTCCTCGAATACAGGCGAAGATGATGAATAGCCACATATATGAACTATTCATTAGAAATTTATTTGCAAAAAAATAATGCACAACATGAATACAAATTGAACATGGATATAACTGAACAATGGATTCATTTTTATTTTCAATATTTAATTTCTGAATTCTTTTGAATTAAGGATCAAAATATTGTTGTGTACTCAATATACCAGTTCTAAATATAATAAATCTCTTCTTTAAAACTGGATAACGTCATCCCAATAGTTTCAGAGAGAAAACAAAATCTGCGTGCATCTGATGCACTTCTATCATCCTGGAAATTATGATTAATTGCTACCTATGTAAGTGATCACATTTTTTAAGTGCAAAAGGAAGACATTGTCTCGTGTCAGCTCTAAATTGATACGTTGGAGACAAGTACAAATGATAGCATGTTTATCAAATTGCTGCTCGTAATCTGATTTACAGGCCTGAAACCGGTTGTCATATTAAATACAATACATATAACGGTGATGTTGTTGCGGACTTGCTACTTTGTGGTGCTTTGTGGTACTTTGCTGGTACTTTGTGGTGCTTTGTGGTGCTCGTTGGTATTTCAGAGATTCTCGCCAATTATTTGAAGTTCCATGGAAAATTATATTTAAATTTGCATTTTATGTATAGTTTTACAACTAAATCTACATTAAAATATACAATTTTGAAAAATTTCGCATAATTTTGGAGGAATTTATAACTTCATCAAATTTTATGTATTTTTTATTTCATTTCGTTCTTCATGCAAATTATAACGTAAGCAATATTTGATAAACTATACGCACACATGATATATGTATAACTTATATATTTCTAACGGTGCATAGACAAGTATACTTGTATTAAAAACTCACTGTCAGTAGATGTAATATGCAGATGTAAAGTTAAACGCCCTCTAAGTGCAGCCACGCATTAATCTCGGGTATTAAAATGATTATTTAAACTTGCATTTAGATTGCAAATGCCAACCGGTCTTTAAATACCGAACTTCTTATTCAGGGCACCCGAGCACATACAATTATTTTTTTATTTCTTCACAATTTCTATTATGTTTCTTTAGACTCAAATTTATGGAATATTTATCGGAATATTTTATGTAACTGATTGAAATTAAATTCTCAATATCGTAATAATAAAATAATAATAATATAATATAATCAAATAATAGATAATTTGATTAATTTAATGCTAACAAACTTTATACAAACCATATTGATTTAAAGAATATATATATTGTTTTTAAATTAATAAACATGTCCAGTCACGAACAAACCACAATATAATTATTTTGATACTAGTTGAAGAAAACCCCTAAAGAGAATATTATATATTTTTTAATTTATTCAGAACAGTCGGTAGGTCGCTTATCTAAAATAAATTCGAATTAAATAATTAGTAAATAAATGCAAAATAGGTACCTACCCAAGATTGGCTTAGAGCAAATGATTAATTTATTTCAAAGAATGAAACAAGGACAAAATTTTTCATGTCCAGTCAAGCGACAAAGTGACAGATAATTATATAATATAGGTAATTATTTTTAATCGAAATATGCGTGCGTATGGCTTAAGCACTTGTATATATAACTTACTTATTATAAGTGTGAGATAAATATTAGCGATTAAAGACGCATTACTTTGTGTTTGTGTTTGTGAAATGTAATTAAAAGATTTGTTATAAGATTTCTTTTATCGTGACGTCAGAAGTGACTGCAGCTGCAGGATTGCAGGACCATAAACCTTTGTCCTTTATATATTGCCGTTTAGACCGTCCACGCCTCTTTTTGTAATTGATTTTAAGATTGTTTATTTTGCAATTTCAGTCATGACCGCATGATCCGCCCCTAACCCTCTCTCGTAATATAATGCATTAATACGTGAAATATTATACGACGCGATCTTATACACGTAGATAAAACGAAGCTAAACGACGTCGGAATTTTATCTTCAAAATTTTCTCGAATGCTGTTTTAAAATCCTGAGGAATTTTTATTCGTACCTATCGCATGAGAGACCATTCTATTAAATTTGTATCAATAAAGTTTTATTACCTCACGGGTCAATAAAATATCATGCTCGGATGAATCTTTAAAATCGTCATCTTAAAGGGGAAGAGGCGACGAGAGAAATGATTATGATTGTAATAATTGGATACAAGGAGAAATTCGATGGGAATGCATACATCCCTAACCAGGGTTACCACAAAACTCTGAAAAATAGTATTTTTAATGCTGATATTATGTAGCAAAATGCTTAGAGAAAATGCAGTATAAAATTTATCTTCAGTTATGTAACAGAAAATGTTCACTATAATAAATTATATTTTACAGTTTTTAAAGTAAATTTATTATATTTTACAGTTTTTAAAGTAAATTTATTAGTAACCCATCAGCATTGTTTTTTTTTAAATGTAGTTTTATGTGATCGCACTTGATAAAAAAAATACAGGAAATCGACAAAAAACGAGTAATGAATGTTAGTTATATCACACATCTTACCAATTGCGCAATGTCTAGTGCAGCTACGGTACAGTTATATGGAATATGCTCGTGTTGATCGCGCGATTGTTAGACGGAAAGACTGCGAGTATAGCGGCTAAAAATTTCAAAGTTAATAATTTCGCTGTTTTACTATGTAAATTGTATTAATTTCATAAGACATGCATAAGTTTCCTTTATTCTTCCTTTTATCATTACTAGTGAGTCAAAGGTGTCGTCTGAATTTCTCAATAGATATTATGCACGATCCTGAAAGATATCAACGTCGAATTTACCACTGGCTACTCATTTTTCAGAAATTTCACTATTAAACGACAGTATCCTACGTGCCTCTCGCATTACATATACATTAACGGCACATTTCACATTAATCTATCACGTGAAACGAGGTTTTTTACTGTTTACTTTTGCTGTATTTAGAGTTTCTTTTCCTTTGTTTTGATCTTGACACAGTAGTTCTAGTCACTGATATCAGTGACACTGCAGTCAAAACTATCTGGCGCCATCTATTCCAATCTTGGATTCCGATTTTTTAATTATCAATCATAAATCAAGACGTTTTCTGTGATGTTTTTGGTAAAATATGATGAATGAAAGATTCATCTGTAATAATTCAATACATACTAATCCAATATGAGTGATTTAAAGTACCTTTACCACTCACACTTCTGGCACCGAATTAAAATACTAACAGAACTGAATCAAAAGCTTACCGAAGTACGATCCGTCCGCCTTGTAATAGCCTTGGACCGTATTTTAATCCCCCGGTAATTAATAAGTTTGTCACGAGGTTGTGGATCAAAACAAATAAAGTAACGAATAAACGGACTCCTCCAGATGATGGAGACCAACGGATGACAAACAATCCATCATAATTTAGAATGCCGGCTGTCGCGAGACGCGGCCAACAGCCAGCCGCTCTCAAAAATGTCGAAGCACGAAAGGGGCGGATACAACTAATGGCGTTTTGTTTGGCATCGGAACAGTCCTCCACTGCGAGGCATTTTCCTCGGCGTGCAACAAAACACAATTAATTTATTGTAAACATTATTCTCGTGCGTGACTGTTGCGTCAACACGACGCCAGCGGGGAAATTAGGATATGATAATCTCGAGACCGATGGTGATCCCTGCGCCTCTCCGGGAGTAGCTGAATAGCTATAGCTATAAGCTAATACGCACGAATGCGTAGGGGCGTGCTACAAGTTCAAAAATGAGGGAAACGAAAATCGTTTTGATCATTTAAACATTTTTTTCAAAGCAGCGTTGCGTAGGGCTAATTGTTTTTATTTTATATGCGAGCACCCCAAAGACAATAATAGTCATCTTTAGGGAGAGTAATTTCTGTAAAAAACCTAAAAGTACGTGGGGATGTATCTTTAGATTCTTAAAAGATTTTTGACGCTTGTGATTTGCTCTGTAACTCCGAAATTATTAATTGATGAAAATTGACGTTTAAAATAAATTGATGAAACAGTTATAACATTATATATAAAAAAAATTGTTTCATATAATTTATTTTAAATATTATATAGCAATGTTCTAAAATTGATACATAATAGATAATTTTTTTATTAAAAAATAAAATGAATATCTTTTTATTAAAATGCATTATATTCTCTACCAGCATATTTTTTTGAACTTCTGATAGTTTTATATAAAAATATTAAAATTTGGCTATTTTTAGTTTATCATTATTATTTGTAACCTGCTTACTCAATGCAAACAATTTTTTGCAATGTTTTAGCCAATGCTTTTTTTGTTTATATCTTTGAACTAAACACAACTCATGCCCCATCCAATCAATCATACATCTTCGCGTGTAAGCTCGACGGTTTATTGAAGCTGTTAACAGGACCGTTTTCTAGAATTCAGTTAACATGTTCACCCCCAAGAAACCTTAGTTCTTTTAAAATTAAGATTGGATTAACTAGCAATGTGTGGTTTAGCTAATTTATTAAATGTACTTATTGAAGACCAACATATAGTACATAGTTAGTAATGCACAATTACATAATATGTAAGTATAATCACATAATATGTAATCCGTAATAACTTACATATTATGTAATCACATAATATGTAAGTAGACGGATGAAGTGTCTGCCAGTCTACATTAAATGCGAAATGAATTACTGGTCCACCTACCGCCACGACGTTAATCCACTTATATTTTTTATTAAATGTATCGAGTAAAATATGACACGCTATCACGAGCCGCCGTGGCGCTTGGTAGTGATATGAAGTGAGAGTGTAATAACAGTGCGAAATATAAATTAAAGTCCGCGAAGGATATTTATGGCCATTGGAAAGGTCGTCGCTGCACCGGGACGGGACAGTGGCGGCGAGTGATGCTGGGAATAAATCTGCGCTTTCAACTTTCCCTTTATCGCAGTTAGGGGTAGGCAGAGACTTTATAATGCCACACAAGTAATAAAAGCAATAGTCACGATTGTTCTCACTCCGAGTAGATCAAACTACTTTTCTTTAACCAAAGACGCTAACTAAACATTTTACCATTATAATTGTATACAATATATTGATGTATTTTAGGATTAATAATTTATCAGTTGTGAATAATTTAATTACAGTAAAATATTACATTTTCAATAATACTCGTAGGTATATTGAAACCAAATACTAAGATGGTGAACGATATTTTGAGAATTAATACGGATTATTATTTGTAATTCATATTTAATGATTAGGATCTTTTGATCAGCGTGACCGCCAGATTTTCTCCTGAAAAACATTTCTAGAATATGAAGTCGCCTTACCTAAAATATGTCGTACACCCTGAAATAAAATACAAATTATACAAATTCAAGAACTGGAAAAGGATACTAAATTTCAATTCGAATCATTTGATATAAAATGGGTGAAACATATTAATAGTTGTAACAATAAAATCTTTTACGTACTACCTCTATAAGAAAATAAAAATGTTCGTGTTTAGAAAGGGAGTTCGCTTACAATGTAATATTGTATAATCAAAGCAATGTACATAATTCAGTCTATAACAGATATGTTAGAAGTACAATTGAAATATTCAATGGAAGTAAATAAAGTATACGGACTGTAAAAATATATGTGAAGTAAGAATGGAATATTCATTAATAGATAAATTGAAACAATTAATGAATTAAAATAAATAAAATATATTAATGGAATCTTAGTGTCACTGGTTAAAAAAATAACGTTAATGATAAAAGTGAAAATAAAGGTAAAAGAAAAAAAATTCCAACACGCTATTTCTAATGCAGTTTAAGTTTCAAAGTTTACTGGTGCACCTACCCACTAAATATTTATACACATTGAATGTTAAAAAGCACATTTTCTTAGTAATAGATAAGTGGAACCAACACACATAAACACCGCGCAAGCTGACTTTATATCCTTGTCGGACATTTCGCTGTGCAACGCGATACCCGACTCGCCGTTATGATCGTAAATCAGAATGGCTCAATCGTTGCATCAAAACCGTATTATCTCACAGCTCGCATCACGGAGAGGTGGGCCTGACCTTTGCGCTTTAATCGGCGGTACGATCGTCCTCGATTCCTCACGAAATCCGCTCGCTGACAGAACGCTCGACCCTTTTTACGCCGCGCCGAGTCACGACGGCGTACCGTTTCAGCAGTTTAGCAGTTGGCTAACAATCACACCCGCCTGGGACTGCCGCCCCGCCAGAGGCCGCGATCCGCCACCGCGGCAGCGGGCGTTCCTGGTAGTCGGGTCGGGCTGGTGGCAAACGCAACGAACTACGAAATTCAATATTTTTGAGTGGAGGATAGAACGCCGCTGTTTTCAGTCTTGAAAAATCTTTTCATGTCCGCTGTAGCGTAGCGGGGCTAACGTTTTACATCGTAATATTTTCCATCATCATGATCATGCCAAGTCTTTCGTGAACATCATTTGCGTGCTAACTTCGCTGTGATGACTTTATTTGACCATTATTAACTCTTTTAATGATGAATTCTCTTTAACATCGTCATTTGAGAAACACAGTGATTGTTTCGAGTAATAAACCGGTTTGTACAAATAATTTTATTATCTTCATATAAATTCTTATATCAAAATACACAATTCTCTATGTATTGGTGCTCGTCACTATCAGGTGGCGTAAATAATTCTGAGATATATGAAATAACGCGGTACACAAAGCAAAAAAGACAACATTATTCTCTATGTAACAATGTCCGCCACTAACGCTACCGCAAGGCGCAAAAGATGGTCACGCATATAAGATAATGACGCATATAAATCTCTATGTATCAGCTACCGTCACTAATACTACCAGATGGTGCGAATAATACGACATATTTGACGGGTTATAGCTGGTTGCACAATCAATATATTCACATATTTTAAAGGAGTTTTTCTTTATTATTCTAAACTATGTTAAGTATGTCGTTTATTCTGTTTAGACGGTCTAAATGAGAAAAATTGAGAAATGTATCAAAATATCGTAACAAATTCTCTCAATCACATGTAAAATATTTTTCACTACTCGATTTTATATTAAATATTCGCAACAAACGGTTTGGCGAGAGGCTTCCGACTTTACAACCGGTACGCGCAAACCGGTGCGAACTCACAGGGAAACTACTACTTATAAATAAATTTATAGATATCATCATCCTCTTTTAGACCATTTAAAATCTTTCCGTTGCTAGCAAACCTATTAAGAATTATTTGAACAACCACTACCGTGAAGGGTAATCACAATCAATGTGTAACTTACAAACTATATTCCCTTTAGACTGTATAAGTAATAGATATAGAATAAAGGACAAAATAAAAATACCAACTTTAAGAACCACCATGGCATTCCATCATTATACATACTTGGGTTAAAAGGTATAATAGATTGCTATCTTCACAAAACATATTTCATGAAAAAAAATATTCAAAATACGAGCATTTTAAGAAGTCTTAATTCTTTAATTTTGACAGCGATGTATTATAATATCGCCTACATGTTTCAAATAGTTTCCGTATAATAAATACTACTAAGTACTTCTAAATGGTTTCTGTTTTATAAAAACTTGTTCTTTTAATTTTGATTGTAAATATGTACTCTTCTCATAAATTCGAGTTATTGGCTCATATTATGGGGAATATAAAGGAATGTTTAAAATGTAATAATATAACATAAGTATAATATATTTTATAAAAATCATTGTAATGTATCTGCTGTACAAATAAATATGCAATATTACATAGAAAAAAAATAAACGACATATTAAATACATAAAACATATACGCTAGAATATTTTGAGTTTGTTCAAATCTTTCAGAACAGTGCTGGATTTATGTCATAGAGACATTATTAATCAATTAATGTATATTATAGATATCTCACAGAGACGAAACTGTATTAATTATGGGAAAGTAGGTATAGAAGTCATTTGGGTGTAATAGGACTTATGACCTATCTTTTTATGGTTGGCTTAAGTGATCACTTTACACAATTGTAACATTCGCCATTTCCATTTCGCATTTTGGCGAATGTTACAATTGTGTAAAGTGATCACTTAAGCCAACCATAAAAAGATAGGTCATAAGTCCTATTACACCCAAATGACTTCTATACCTACTTTCCCATAATTAATACAGTTTCGTCTCTGTGAGATATCTATAATATACATATACGCTAGGTATCAAAAATTAAGCTGGGATAAAACGCATTAAAAAAATATAAAGATAAACACAATAAATGATTTTTCAATATTTTAATATTCAGTTAGCATAATATCAAAATATGATGCTAGCTGAATGCACACAAAGTTTTTCTCTTAAACTATGATGATCCATATTGCGATGCTGTAGGATGATCTCATTCCATTATAATTTTCTTGGCTGAGGCATCCGCTGCTGTTGGTGGGTGCACCATCTCTGCGAGATATTCGCGGAAGATTGCAGTTTAGATATTATGACAGATGAACAAAGATTACATGGTGGAAATTTATCCATGTCCGTACCATCCTACCGCAACAGCAAATAGAGCATATTGTTTTAATTTTTTATCAGTTGATAATGGCCTAAACAGCCGAAGCGATCGTCCTGTAAGAGACTAATAAAATATTGAACTCTTATAAAAAACATTGTGTTTTTTTTAATTTTTATATTTAGAGCATATTGTATTGGTACCCTTCATTTTTATTCAGGTTCTGCGTTTCTAATTTTTGAGAACGTCTTTGTGATCTGAAATTAATGGAACTTAATTCCGCATATTGCAATTTAAGCCGTTCAATTTCGTTTATACTTATATTGCATTTATTATCTTTTTAAATGTCTTTTCTACGTAGTATTGTTTATTTTATATATTTTTTCTAAGAGTATTTTACATATTGCTTATTTAAAATAATATGTTAAGGCAATTTTTTTATGGTTTCTACTTACTTTTATAATTTAATTATTTGTTATAATTTTTTCATAGTGTTCTTTTATTTTTGTTTATTTTTATATCTTAAATCATTTATTAAAAATATTTTTTTACTTATCATTGTTATTTGTTATTAAAAAGTACTGTATTGTTATTTTTTTTAAATAATGTTTTTACTATTAATTGCTTATTTTTGTTTATTTATACAAAACCTGTTTTTTCACTTTCGTTTTTATAATAAAATACAGCGTCAGGTATACAAATAAAATACCTATATAAAATACTTGTACTATATCTGTAAAAGCATACGTGTTCTTCTTAATGGGCTTTAACATAAGCAGTAATAAAAAAGTAAATTCAATTAAACATTTTATAGTTTTTCTATTTTTTTAGTATTTCATGACATATTTACCAGTAAGTTCTTCAATTAATTAAATTAATTTCATAAGAATATCAAGTTTTATTTTGCCAATAGTATTTTTCTCATTTTTATTTTTAAATACAATAAAAATTTGTAGTTTTTAGGAAATTATTTTTTGGAATATAATACAATCGCCTATCATTTTCGATTCTGAGAATGAGTGCAAAGAGAAGAGGTCGGCAAACCATCGCATTAAATTATTCATAACTACTTACATAAGACACTATTATATTTTAACTTCATCTAGTACTATCAACAGGATCTCTGATGACCTGTTGATAATGTTAAAAAAATATTGTTATAAAGATTAAAGCAATATACTTACGAAATTTATAAAAATTACCGCAAATATTTGTTTTTAACTATCCAGTATAATTTTTCTATTGTTTCAATTGTTATATCTATAGTATAATCAATTAAGATTTAACCGAATACTATTAACCATCGTAATGGAATGTTCCTGATCATACCGCCTATTTGATAAAACCCCTTATCATAGTGATCAAACCTCCTATATTTATTTATCTTCTCTTCAAAACATTTTTTTTTTAAAAGTGTATGTAACGTAGTTAAGAAATTTCATATAAAGAATTAAACTAGCGCATACAAAGAATTTATGCCAATCAATTAAAAATTTCATTGCTTAACCTACATTCTTTAAAGAATTATATTCATTAATATAGAGTTTTATTCAACACGTCATGCGATTTAAAGTATGGTACGAATGCGCGCTACGTTGGGTAGGGGTCGTGGGAATCGATCACTTTCAATCTAACAATCTTCACATCAAAATAATATTCTCGTTTCGAGGGTGCGACACGCCACCTGACTGGGGGTTGCCATTAACGGAATTTACCCTTATTAATTTAAATTACTTTTCAGGGAGTCATTTAGTAAATCCATCATGATATGTATTAACAGAACATGTCAATTTTTTCGTGTTGTTATGTGATTATTTATTTATAATTTAAATAAGATCTTAATCTGATGTTATGTTAAATAATAAATAAATTCGGTAAAGTTAACACATATGCTTTTTTTATCATACCTACTCTAAATTCCACATCTTTATTGGCAAAAGTGACTTTGATTATTTTTGAGTAATCCAGTTATAAAGTTTTCACAAATATTGTATTAGAAAACAATTGATTTTTATGATCTATTTCCTACATAGTATTCTTTTTATTTATTTTTACAATTTTATTTTGATGAATCGTGTTTGATTCATGAATTTAATATAAAATTAACATGAGATTATTAAAACAAGTTCTTACTTATTTAAAACTAGAAAATTCAAATTAATTATCCCGGCGATAAATAATTTACTGCACAATATCTGTAATCAAAGTTAAGGAATAGGTAATGTTGTTATAGGTTTATGCAAATTAATGTATTTTTCAGGGTTTTTGTGGTTTTGTTTAGTAAATAGTAGAAGGTAGGTACCTACGAAACCTGTGAATTTAAGCTCGGTATGAACACATTGGGTAAATTGGGTAAAATTCGCAAATCAAAATGATTTTTAACGGATAAATGTTAATATGAATTATAGTAAAGGTCTCATGGACAAACAACATTACTAATGAAGAGAAATTAAAACGCTTGAATTAAGTCAAGAGATCTAATAACAATTATTAAACTGGATTATTAAACGATGGAATGATTCAAACTTTGTATATACCGCAATGAAAAATATGATCTTCTTCAAAAACTGCAAAATTAATTACTTGTGGTAACATTATTCATAATAATAAGAAAACACTTTGTGTAAACCACTATTTATTGAATTATCAACATATTTCAGAGCAAGTGGTCCCCTCATCAGAATATAAAGTATACTAGAAATTAAAATTTGATGTATGTAGGTATAGACATTAACAGAAACAAAAAAAAATATTTGGGAGCTGAATAACTAATTAAGAACTAACGTGAAAACAAATTTAATAGGTAATTATTTGCAAAAAGGACCTGGTTACATATTTAATGAGCTATTAAAACTTTTTATAATTAACCCAACTTTAAATCCTATGTTATTTGTGTGTAAAATTTGCAAACCCTAGTTAATATTTTAAAAATGGTTGGTTTTCTTAAGATAATTGTGATCAAAATATACACAAAGATTTAATATAATAGTTTAAATGATCATTGTGTTATAAAAAAATTTATATAAACAGTTTACTCCATGCATAGAAGTAAACGTATCCGGAAGAATCAAAATACATGTTATTTATTTGGGAAACATTTGAAAATATTGACTTATAACGAAAATAAAAATGAAAATTAACAAAAAAATATTCTTACTCGTTGGGAAACTCGCTTAGCCGAAAAAAGTTAATCTTTAAATTAACAATCGAGTAATTGGCTATATTTAGTCTGTACCTGAAGTCGAGTAGAATCCTCGCAAACCACTTGTGTACGAACCCGACACGAACCTCGCCGCTGCGGTCGCCGCTGCGGGTCGGTGACGTGTCGCGTCACGTGATCCGGCAGCTGTCACCCGTGATGGATCCTCGTACCTCAGAAGGAGCCTCTCCCGCCCTCCGCCCGCGCCCCGCGCCGTGGCCATCCTTTGGCGAGATACGCCAGACACAATAATTCATACACTCTGGTCCGTTCAGTCATTGTCAAGTCGCGCCGGGTCTGGCATTATTATATACCTGGGCGACTCGGTGATTACGGCCGGTATACCGAGCTGCCCCGGACGATAATGGATCAAGTGAATTTACTCACATTTGCGGCAGGCACCTACTGCAGCTGTCAACTTTAGAGGTATTGGTGATGCTTTTCCATAATTTAATCATTGTGATAAATATATCATAATCAAAAAAAAATTAACGATTGTCTAACCATGGCTGTAAAAATTCGACATCTTTCGACATACGTACGTACAACACGTAAAATTTTCAACAATATTTTATTCAGAATTAGCGATGCAAATTACATTAAATAAATTATTGAGATCACACACATGAAATAATCATAAAGATTATTCATACGAATTGTGAAACTACAATTATTTATAAATACACTAACTAATCAAGTGTGGGTTATATGTAAAAAGAAATCAGGCATTGTATATTTTATATATATTTTAATCACTTTTTAAAAAAATTTAAATAAGTTATATGATAATAAATTAATTATTTCAAAACAATATGATGCAGAATTTTAAATAATCCTTAGAATACCTTAGAGATCATGATAACAATCGCAATACCAATTTTACCAAATTGCTATTTTTTTCGCGAATCATAATCGAGATTGATATAACAGAATCAAATACTTAATGTATAATTCCATCATTACATACAAAATATATTATAATATCATAAATATTAGTTTATGCTTCGAGATCAAAAGCTTCAGTAAATAATTTATTTACAATGCAATAAATTAAGATTGGAATCATTTATCACGTCATTAAACATTTCAATTCAATTCACCTAATAATATGATTTTTCGTTTGGATAGTAGTAGTACCTATATTTTTTAAAGATATACGTTATAAAGACGTTTAAGGAGCCAAACGTCACAAAATTTATAAAACTGGGAAGACTGGGCCATGTGGAGAGAATGTCCGAGCATCAAGCACCAAAGTCTCTGCTGAACTCAAGGCCAATAGGGCGAAAGAGCTTAGGAAGGTCAAAATTAAGATGTAGTGACAACGTCCTCAAAGACATCTCTGCCTTGGAGCTTCGGAACTGGAGAGAGCTGGCACTAAACCGAGGTGAATGGAGGAAGATTATTGAGGAGGCCAAGACCCACCAAGGGTTTTAGTGTCAAGAGTGATGATGATGATGATAATTTTAATAAAAAATATATTAGTATCGCTTCCGTTCAACGTCAAAAACAAATATGGCATTTGAAGAAAAATACACAATCGTGAAATGTTTTAATTCGAGAATTAAATATAGGTAGACGCGAAAGCTTATATAGAAAGCTAGATTTTATGCATACATTTTTAATATAAATAATAATAAAAAAAACGTTAGGAAATCATTTGAACCATTTTTATATTTTTGTATTTACATTGAATTGATACTGTATATAAGTATAGTTAAAGCTAGATATATTCGTACGTACATATACATATTTATATATGTAAAAATTAAGTGCACCGCATTTATAAAAGTTAATTTTTTTAATAAAGTATCATTGTAGTTTAATAATAAACGTGTGCATATTACTGAGGAATAAATAAATATGCACCTATAGGAAGAAACACATAACATAATTGGTATCAAGAAGGATGACACAACATATAACAAGTCGCGAATAAAAAGCGACGCACAAATGATTACGGATTGAAAAGAAAAATAAAGCGGGCGCGAACACCCTACGGCATTTGAGTAAGAACAGTTTCAAGTAATCCATTAACCCCCTTGCATACATCAAAAGCCAAAGTGCCAGTTAAGCGAGCCGTTAAAAAGCTCGACCATAACGCAGCAGGTGAGCTTTTGTTTCCCAGCTTCAGGCGGGGCGCTGCACGCCTCCCCCGGCGTGCACAAAAGGTAAACTCTAATTTTCAGCTCGATATACTCAACACATCGCCGGAAAGCTCCCAAGCTCATTACGGGGATGGCGCTTTTCTGCCAAATTTGTTTTGCAAGCTGTGAAAAAATTACAGATCCGGATACTACTACCCCAGCTCAATTAACTGGGCCGCTACTTTGTTATAAGTATTTTTTATGAGATTTAATAATAACTCAATTTTTCATGCCGTTCAAAAGTTTTCTGGGACATCCTTGACAGAAGTTTTGGATCCATCATTAGGAATAGTAAAACTGATGGCACTGACCGCTCGTCATTAGTGATATTAGATATGATTGTGCGCATCGTGCACAGCACATTATTTTCATAAGAAGCGGCAAAGACATAAATAATTTTTAATTTTTACTAAACCGTATACTGCATACATTGAGTTTATCTTTAGTATAATTTTGGTACGAGCTGTCCCCCTCATTATCAGTATTATTTACACTTAATTCAATAGTTTTTACATCTGATATGATGCTCCTCTCGAAACTATAGAAATGACAAAATAACACAACGTGTCACAAAGTTTGGTTTAGTGAAAACCAATCTATCTTTCGAAAAATCTATGTATCTTTCGAATTACTTATACTTTGTTTATTGTTTATGTTTAGCGTTTTATAATTGTTTTGTTCGTAAAACGCGTTAATTTTTCTTGAATTATTTTCGAAATTAAATTTATTACTACATCGTGATATAGTATTTGAAATAATTTTTCTAATTTGTATAATAATATAATAATTGTTAGAGACTACGATAAAATCCGCAGTACCAATTTTCCATTTCCTTATTTTTCTAAGAATCCAAAACAATTGTTACTTTTTCATATATATTTTTTAAACTTTTTAAAATACTGAACACACAGCCTAAATCTGGACCGCCCCTTCCCCGCGGGGAGAGTTGCCGGCGTCCGCGCCACTAGGGCGCCGCGACGTCTCATCTGGCGTCTTGGGCCCTAAGTGACACGCCGAGTGACGCCATATTGTTCCAACTGGCAGCCATCATTGTTCACCGGTGCTGTGCGCTTATGAGGCGACACTGGCGTTTTAACAGGGTTGGCAAACCTACTTGGAAGGGTGTACTTTGAGCAATGTCAAATCATTATTGACATTAACAAATAATAAAATAAAAAATTATGACACTACAGTATACTCACCTTTTTTTGTAATTTTGGTAAAATTAACTTGTAAATTGTATTATTAATAGTATTACTATACAAAATTGGTTTAAAATTTTATTAAAGTAAATTAAATTAAAATTAAAAAAGTAATTAAATTTATTTAAATAAAATTTGTTTAAGTATATATTTATTTACCGTATCTTAAAGGAAGAGTGACCCACCACACACTTCCATAACGGCACTACATTTTCACCACCTAATTCGGCATTTTTTGTCTTAAAGTTGTCATCTTCGCTGCGCAACTTAAACTCGTATGAGTGCAAGCGGTGCGGGGAGGCATTAACAAAACCGCTTTACATCAAAAGAAAGCCATACAATACAAAAAAATAGAATGAGATATGATACAATGATATACATAATGCATATCGAAAGATATAAGTTTTGGCAAATATTCTGAGTCACAAAGATTGACTTTTTTTATGGATAATATTTTTGTGTGTATTGTTGTAGTTAATACGAAAAAAATAGTAATATTCACATAGTAACAATTTTACTAAGAAACATTGTCTTTCCTATAGTATGACTCATCCATTGGTGTGCCATAGAGCGGACATACCAAATAACATTACAATAATCAACATTTTTTTATATCTAATAATATCTTTTTCAACAAATATTTTCATTTACTCATTAGTATTATTTTAGTCATCAGAAGTTTTGGCTCCAAAATCCACGTTTGGTCTTTCCCTTTTAAAAAAATTTCCTTCATTCTTTATTATACATTTATGTTCAGTCCTAAATTTCTAAGACAGATCTAAGAAGACATCGTTACTTAATCTTAGCCCTTATGTTCAGCAATGGCTCCTGTGATTGCTGTTCGATCTTCTTCAGATGATCCACTGAAATCTTTCTATCAAACATAATAATTTCGTTCTCTGTCCGTCCGTCCGTCTGCCTGTCTGTCGGTCCCCGTAACTTCGTGTAACGTCCGTAATTTCTTTCGAATTCACGACTAAAAAACCAAATTAAACGGCTGGAGATGGGGCTTTAACCCCTGGCCACCAAACCTGACCTGGCCGTTCAACCCATGGTGCTATGGCCATTTCTCCATGGACCGCCAAAAAGATGCTATTGATATATACTAGAGTTTAGCAAAGACGCGAATCAATGTTCCGTCATTTTTGACGGGTAACAGCTAGTTCTAAACAAAGCGGAAAGCTCAGTGTTGTAGCGTCTACGCCAAAAATGCTACATTAATACGCTTTATTATGCTATATTTGTATATTTCTTTTTGTAATATAAATAAGTTTGGCAACCCTGTCTCCATGTGAACCGCGGATGTATATCTTTTTGGTTCTGTAAGGGTGGGGGAGGGGAAGGAGGGGAAGATGTGACGTCACTCCTGTTGGCTCGAATTGTTGCATTGTCACGCCAGTGCCCGCGATATGACAGAGCGCAGTTATTGCAATTAGGTGCGCGACGTGTTATTGTTACTCGCTCACGTATTGTCTGTTTGTTTGGGCCGTGGAAGTCGAGATCTGTCCTTAAGTCAGGGTTGGAAAAATTACATTTTAATTAATATAATTTAGTAAATTAAAAGACTTCTTAAATAATTGTAATGTTTTTTTATAAGGTATCATTGTTTATGGCGTGCATATGTTGTACAGTTGAAATACCTTGGCACCGCGCACCGGTGTAAAAAGCTCTTGAGGTAAGATTTTTACAAGTGGCACTTTTAAAATAATCTAATACATAATTGTGATGGGATTATTGTGAGACACTCATTAATTCGTAGATTATTGACTGCTCGCTAAGTATTAAGATTCATCTGTTTTGATTACCAGCTCGCAATTATTGATTCCTTGGATCAGCAAAGCATGATTTTTCAATAAAGAAATATCGTTAATTCATTGACTTTACTGTATAAAGTTTTAGAAACAAGACACATCTCCCCCTCGTTTTCTATCTTCGTTTGTTTTCATTTTTCTTTTTTCAAGTTCTTACGCTCGTTAGTTTCCTTATTGCAGTTTAGATTAGGTTAGATCTAATGTATTAAATAAGGCTTACCATAGCATGGACTTGCCGATAACATCTTTATTACATTGTACTTGCTTTATTCAATGAGACAAGGTTGTTTTAACGATTCACACATTATCTCAATATACGAGTACTTGCGTCAAATACCAAGCAGGGCTGGTTACCTGCTGGTCTAATGGGGATATAATTCTGGACAAGAACATTTCAGAACCTTGTGTTGAAGCGGGAACACTGTTTCCACATACCGCGAGACAATAGCAGCGCAATGCTTTCACAGAGAATCCTCATCGTTGGTATCGCTGAGTGCATGCTCAGGTTGTCCACGTAACTATACTGATCATTATTTTTAGTTAGCATTTTAAACGGAACACTTTTTTTCCCGATAAAAATTGATTAGTTTTTCCTTCAGGTGCAATTACTGACAATAGAACTCTGTCAAGTAAACTCAGAGATTTTCAACACAAGCCCCTAAGCGACCACATTTCATTGGCCAATTCCAGGCATGATTTTCATATATTAGAGTAGGCACCGAAACTCGGTTATTATATTTCTCTGCTATGTGTGTATATAATATGTCCCGTGACTGTTCTAATATTTCTATATAGGATCATAAACAACGTGATTGATGATTGCCCCCAAATTGTTAGTCTGAACGACTTTTATGTATCACTGAGGTCATCAAGACACATTAAATTATTCTGTTTTAGAGGAAATGTCAGAACTAATGCGTTAGCAAACTCCGTAATCCCCAAATTACACTCGTTAGGGAATGAAGATGCGGAGCTGTTCGACATTTTTCTGATAGCATAACTGTGTATAGGACTAAATTGAAACATTTCTTTACGTCTTAACTAAACGGTAAGGGATAAATAAATTTTTCTTATTCTTTTTCCTGTTTAAATTTCTCTTTTTCAAATCTGTTTTTAATTAACTCGAATCTATTATATGTATATTATCCCGTACGTATCCTATTTATATTTACTTTATCCTCTTAATGTACTTGTAAACTTTATAACTATTTGTCTTTTGTGATTTTTTTGTTGTATATTTTGTAAAAGCCCATATGGGCGTTAAATAAATAAATAATAGGGTGAAGAATGAACAAATTAAGAGTGAATGACGGCTAAGATGGTTTGGTCACTTCAAACATATTACGAGTGAAGTGAGCATGTTAGAGAAAATATGTGATTCAATAGGAACAAGGCGAGTCTTCGAAAGACCTGGCATGATCAAATTAAGTAAATATTAGAAGAAGGTCTTGTTAAAAGCTTTAACAAGCAAGTGGTATGCTACAATAAAAGAGTGTGGCTTTCTATCTTCTCTACTTATCCCTGCTGAGAAACGGCATTACAGTTTCTTAGTTTTCATAAATGAGTACCTGGCCCCGTAGAAAACCGTGGTTAGGTTGATAATCCAAGGAAATAGAAGAACATCGAAGCATTCAAACTTCGAACAGCGTGACGTTTTCCCATGGCCCGCGAACCGCCCAAACACCTTCCCGCGCTCCGTTCCCGCCAATGTTAATGAGACGTGTAATACGGCCGTGGTGCACCATTACTTTCTTAAGACGGGCAGATTTAATGCCGCCATGATTGAAGATATGCCGGGGCTAGTTGTAGCCTCCAATTCCCGTGTCGTCTTCGCGAAGCTGAGATATTTCACGGTTTTGCATAGATTTTGTCGCCTCAGTGTGCGCCGCGTTCTCAACTCTCACCTGACAATATTTATTAACCTTCCCTTTTAATATCTAAATAGCCAATATTTTTTTGCTCTCTGTGATGTGAATACACTTCCGTATCCAGTTATAATTGATCTTAGAGTAAAATGAGATTTTAATGCTATTGTATTGTGATGTCGTACTACGTAGGTACGTACGAGTACATGATAATGAAATATATAATTCCTATACAAAGAGGAATTGAATATTTTATAATATTATGCTTACTGCTCCCTTAATTCGAATTTTATTATTTAACAACAAAATTGTACTCAACATATTTTTGATGTTTATTGCGTTAACTTTGTGGTTGGACATAATTATAAATTATAATTAAATAACTTTGTATAAGCCACTTAAATTATATTTATTTTTAGGTGGTTTATATAAAGTTCT
Organism: Agrypnia vestita; assembly: GCA_016648135.1. Taxonomy (NCBI): domain Eukaryota; kingdom Metazoa; phylum Arthropoda; class Insecta; order Trichoptera; family Phryganeidae; genus Agrypnia; species Agrypnia vestita. The sequence continues at coordinate 299,012 of JADDOH010000304.1, read as the reverse complement.
TTAATTAAAATTTATGTACTCAACATAGTTATTCAAAGTATTTTTAATGCAAATAAAAATTACGACAAAGGAATCAATCTTCAAGAAACTATTTAAATGATGGATTGAATAATTAAATAACGCGATGACCAAAAAATAATGATTTTCAATATATTATAAAAGTTAATAAATTAATGTAGCCATCTAAGATTCTTGAAGATGCAATTAAGCACTCAGTGCCTATAGTAACAATAGCAACATGTCGGTTAAAAAAAATATTTAAAAAATTACCTTTTTGACACTGGATTATAGTAGTTTTTTAGTACCAATATTATTATGCATATTACACACACAACCCGACATATATACTATTCTATATATACTACTATATATTATCTATATATAAATAATCTAACAGATTATATCCTATATATATATATAATACTATATAATTATATTAATTATATATATATATACATATATACTTGATAACTAGACAATAACTTTGTAAAATAAATAAATTCTGAGTCACCTAAAGCAATTAGCCAAGTTGCAAGAAATAATTGCACTGAACTAGTATGTAAATATACTAGTTCAGTGCAATTATTTCATGTGTAAAGATAATATTTTTTCTTCATTTCACGGTATATTGTATATAATATATTAATCCTGAGATAAGTTAAAAAATTTACAAGATTCTATCTACGGATTATAGATTTTGGCTACTTAACAAAGGTGTTCATTATGGTCGATTTTAAAACCAAACTATTCATATACTTTTTACTAAAAAGGTTTTTGATTTTATTCAGGATTTTTTCCCATTTTTAAAGGTTTTAGAACAATTTAAAGGTTTGTTAGAGTAAACGTTTCATAACTTTACACTCCAACTCATTCAAAACACGTATTAAAAAAGTTATAAAATGTTTACCCTATTTGTTGTTTTTTTTTACAAAAATTGTTTCTCTTACAGCGGATAACTAAAGAATCTCATTTTATTAAACGCCTCTTTAATATCCTATTTCTCATGACGATAATGACAACTCGCACTTTATCCAGTAATATGCAGAAACGCGGGGACGGAGGCTTTCTATAAACACGGTAGAGCGAGTGCCTCTTGTAGCCCTTACGGTGGCATTAGCTGCACGTGTCTGCCTCAGTTAACTATTACGCCTAAACCTTTTTTCAAACAGGGTGATCCGTAAACTGTGCGTGCACTTCAATTATTCAATTTTGATTGGATTATTTAATATAATTCGTTTATGAACTTATGTCATATGTATGAACTTATATTTATTGATTATATAGGTAAATATGTAGGTACATAATTTTAAGTGTTTTCGTTAATTTTATGAAATATAACATAAGGGTTTGTAAAATCACAGTAAGTATTCATTCAAAAATACAGTTAGTATTCGAATGAACAGAAAACATTTGACCCACGTGCATGTACCTAAGAAAGTGAAAACAACGATATGTTTTTTCCATACATATTTCCTCCACGTTTGTGTCAACATAGTAAGTAGTAGACAATAATATCCGTAATTGCGATCTTATACACAATTACGTTTCTATTCTAGCGTTTTATTTTCAGGTAGTTCTGTGACACATTTTGCAAGGGGGCATTTATTTTGTATTAATAATTACGGCTGAAACCGATGTGTTGATTTTGAAAAATATATTTTTTACTATATTGACACAAAAATGTGCATGATTTATCACTACTGAATACAAATTTTAGAAAATATGGAGAATATCTTATTAATAAAATGTTGATTATTTTAGAATGAAAAGTAATATTTTTATTTTCTTTTAAAAAAAAATATGTTTTTATACATATGTATATTATAATATTACACACATATTATTCAAATTCATGATTGGTTCTTTATGTATGTGAAATATATTATACATGTACACAAATAAATTGTTAAGAATTTTGTTTTCGATACCCTACTCTTTGAATCTGTTTATATTACGATAAAAAAATAAATTAAGTGACGGGTTTGGCGTTAACGTTGTCGAAATTATTCATTAAATTGCATGAAAAACATAAATTATGTTACATCTGCGCGAGTTTAATTATAATTTTATATTTTATCACTTAAGTTTCGAGAGTAACAGAATCTCTCATCGACAAATGAAATAGATTAACAGTATTTAAACTGTGTTGAAACTGAGGTTATTTTTTTAATAGATGGGAAAGTATGTATTAAGGGATATACGCGTTTGTTGAAATGCAAAATATACTAATGGAGTATTTTGAATCACGGTGTGTATGTTCGGAGGCACTACGTAGCGCGCGCGCTGCTAGGCGACTCGGCGCGACCTCCGGCCACCGCGCAGCGCGGGCGTTGCAGCCGCTGCTGCCGGTGTCGTCATATTGTCAGAGTAAACCGGCCGCATCCCATCTGGCGGGATTTATCAAGTATTCAGGTGCAGCGCAGGCTGATGTTAACTTACCATCGCCTTTATTCACGCCCTCTCGCCGCAAGTTCAATCAATTATTCCATACCTTGCAGTGTCCACTTAAGATTTTTATGCGTCCTTTGTAATTTTTTTTTTCCTTTTTCTTAAGACCTTTTCACAAAAGTCCAAAATTAAGGGAATAAACCACCCTGTAAGTTTGAAATTTAGGTAGAAATTCAGTGATTTTTTACAAGAAGGTGATTAATTATTTTTATTACCAGAAATTTTTTCCTGTGTATTGAGGTGAGCAAAATCCAAAAAAAAACCATTTAGGTACTGTGTTGTTTTTCAATTTTAGAAGTGTATATGCTATAATGACCGTTCGGCCATAAAAATATAAGCTAAGAAACATAATTTTATATATTTTTATTAAATTATTTGATAATATTCAATAAATATTCGTTATACATGCATTATGACTAAGAAAATATAGTAAAAGCTTAGTGATCATTAAACATCGAGGAATTACAAATTATTAAGAGCGCTATAGTTTCTTGTACCGTAAAATGCGCAAGGCGTTCATATGCAAGGTAACAGGATCGCGACCGAGGGGAATACCAGGACGTAGGAGAGCGGATTGTATCAAGGAAGACCTCCAAGAAGTGCCCAGTAGACTGGACTGCAGCGACAATGTCAAGGGCTGAATGACGCACTGTAGTGACTGCGGTCATGAACTTCCAAGGCCGCTAAAGAAGATATTTGTTGGTACCAAAATATTGTTTTTTATTACCATAAAAGCACTGTAAACAAAATTTCTTGTGAAGGGTTAATATATTCAATTTGTTTAATTATTTTCTACCTACGTATACACGCACAATTGTTAATTTCAGAAAAATAAACATGACAGGAGTAAATACATATGTAGCTGTTTACACATACTCGTACATTTTTGACATACATACATATTACATATTTATTTTGACTTGTACCTATTCAAGATTGAGTACTCCAGATATATTCTACACAGTTATGTAAATGTACAAAAAAGTATTACGCTAAAAGAGATCGTCGACATTGATTAAGTATATTTTTCTAAAAATATTTTACTACATCTGCTGTAAGTGAATTATCGGTAATGTTATCCTTTTTTGTCGTCTTTTTTCCTTCAAGGTTTTTTTTTTTATTGCGCCGATGAATATTCAATCGTCGTTTTGACATTTTGAATATTCATCTTTTCAGTATGGCGCCTTGTTGTTAAAGGCGAATTTTTTTCCATTTTTTGGCATATTTTATGAAATTTTAAGGTACCTGTCAATCTTTCGAAACTTCATTTGAATTTCAAGCGACCATCTTCAAGGAAGGATCCTGCGCGGATTTTATTAGTAAACCGGAGGCGACATTTATATTTGAATAATACCATTTCTAATCCGTACTTTCCAATAATATTTCATTGACTTGTTGGCTAAAATCCTTATTTTACAATGAATAAATCTGTTGTAAGGAATATGATAATTATTTTAGTTCATTTATTACTCAATTATGTCATTATTATTTTATTTCAATAATAATAAATAATTAAATAGTTATATTGTTTGTGTTCAATAAAACGGATATTTTATACGAACCGTATATTTTACAAAGAAGCAAATCTATACCGTAATAATAACCTCAACTCTTTAAGTTATATTTTTATATTTTATGTTGATATTTTTAATATTTGTTTTTAATTTTTGCTGTTACGCTGTTTGACATTAATTACAGTATTTTTTTGATCGGATTTTTTTTGAAAAGCTTATATTTCTGATTTGTATATTATATGTATTTGTTCTCTTCTTCTCACGAATGCCATCTAATAACTAAGATGAACGGACATTTCGAATACTTTAGCGTGAAATAATTCGATAGAACCGCGCCTGAAAGAGCTGATTATAAAAAAAAATAGCTGTGTATATTTTATACGGCAGCGAATACCAATGGACAGAACAAAATAAGAGACACTTGGGAGGCTTACATCTGTCGTTGGATAGAAAACGGCTGGTGATGGTAAATTAAAGATGCAAATTTTATTAAACCACAAAGTTATCGCTTCATATACGAAAAATAAAAATATATTTTCTTTTGTTACAGGTGAGTGTCATCGCTAAGAGAGGCTAAGAAGAAGAATTTTTTAAAATGTTCATACTTACTCGAACAACGCCACTGACTGATGAAAATCTAAAAATGTAAGCGTTTATTTATTGAGCATGTCTTAGAGTGGGGATGGTTTTGAGAAATTAGTAGAGAGAAAACGGAATGACAGATAATAGCTACCGCTCGATATTTTTCCCGTTGTGTCCGAATCTTATTAAAATGCTATTTTAAGTGCAAATCGCATTTCCGTTTTGTTCCCGGCTCCGCTCAATAATGGCATCACCCCGGCGTAGCCTGCAGTCGTCATAATTTCACCCTGCAGACTCATAAAGATAAACCACCCCCGCGCCGCCCGCCGCCCCCGCCACCCGGCCGCAGCCCGGCGCGCCCCACATTATCCCATCTCCTTGTGCAGCCCCATTGTCTCTCGGAGACAGAGAGACATTTTTATATTTTGACTGTGACCGTTGAGTGGAACAGCGAAAACATTTTGTTATTTTTACTTATTAAAGTCGCGGTCTTTGTTCTTGCCGGGCGGTTGTGTTGTTTTGTATCGCGCGCGAGATGAGCTCCGTTGTCAAGAAAACTCGCTTATTCCCTCGCAATCTAAATGGAGATCCTCGCGCTCAAATTAACACTGCGGCAGAACGCGTGCATTGGGAAATCGTTTTCCCTCGCATTTCTGCCACTCTTACGCAATCGTAAACCGCGAATAATATATAACCTCGCAGATTATGGTAGGAAATATAATTATATTAAAGTAAATAAATTTTAACTTTATCAGTTCTGTAGAAACATCGGGTACGTCTATGTCGAAGTAACCCGGGAAATCCCCGCCAAATGCCTCCACAGAGCCTTCAGTCTGTCGGCGTCTCCTTTGTGACTCCGAATTATTAAATGTACTAGAAAATCAAATAGAGTCCGTTCCCCGGGGGCCACCATTGCGAGCGATAATTCAAACGGCATAATGAAAAAGGTTAGATAATAGATTATGTTAAATGATAGGCCCTAGATATTGTACCATGAAAAGAACCGCAACACCTCCCCCTCCCCCCGGGACCGGGGGAGGGGGAGGTGTTGCGAGGTGGAGAGGGCGCCACCCCGACAAAAAATATAAATAATAAAACTCCTACGTGAGTCGTAAAAACAATAAATTTTCTTTAGAGATACAATAAGTATCTTTCCTTGATGGGAACGGTGGGATTTGTTAAAGAAAAGTACATATTGAAGTTTTTATACGGGACGGAAAACGAGGGCGATGCCGAAATGAATTTACAAGACGTGTAATGAAATTATGAATTTCTTTCTGAAGAACCACTTTTCACAATGTAAAAAATTTGTGACTTAGAATTTATTAATTATTTCTAATCTGGATGGTACACAGTCCGCGTTGTTTGCAAATGGCGTTACCGATAAAACAATAAAATATTTTTTCTCTAGCTCCTCTACATTGGGTTAGTCAGTCTCGCTTTAATGATTTATGAAACATATACATCGTTCAATAAAACTGTGTCAAATACCATTTAAACATTTCTTTGGCGTCGTAAATTCTAAAGGATTAGATAATCTCAAATATGGTGTACATTTATGTGTTTCATGCGACTGCTTGTCTCGAACTCTGATTTGACGGAATTAATTGTCACCTAAAATGCCGCTGTAAATAACCCTTTAATTGTCGTCTTTATTCCTGAATTCTCTTTGAGAGTGACGCAGACAGTTCGGTATTCCGTAATAGTTCGACGGAAACTGAATCTTTATTGCTGCTGTTCTGGGAGCGCTCCCTAGGCTAGGGGTGTCCAAACGTAAAAATAATTGTTGAAAAACAACTCAAATATATTTTGCCTAATTTAAATTAATTTTGTCTCGTAAATCAATATTGGTGATATATTGGCAATATTTTTCAGTGAGTTAATTACGACTAAATTAATAATTATTATTATTAACAATTATTCGAGTGCAAGCTTTATGGAGCACCATTTTCGAAAATAGATCACCTCATGGACGATTTACACATACCTATATAATCTATTTAGACTTACTGGATATGTTTTTTTGTAAAAATAATACTTTCAAAATCAAGTCTGATGCATTTTTTTATATTACGAAGGGAAAAAATTCCATTCACAGTTAGTTCTCGAAAATACATCAACAATGTATGAAGAAATGGGAATGTTTCCTATGAAAATTTTTATGTTCCCAAACCATCTTGCCGCATTCCGAATAAACACAATAATCGATAATCGTTTTTTTTAGATTTAAATAATTCTTTTTAATTAGATTTTGGTAATCAATAAAATAATATATTTACTAGACATTTAAGCGGTATCCTCTTACGTTACACGCTTTATCATAACTGACAGATACCGTAATAAGGTGTCGGGCTATAATGATCTATAAATACAAAAATATTATTGCGTTACTCGAAATATTTGCATAATATATCAAGTTGATCCTTTAGAATCATCGATGAGTGTCATTTATAAAAAGTATGATGGCTTACCTCCACTTACCCTGGACCGTTTTATTAGCAAAAGCTCCCATATCGATACTTTTTGCAGACAGGTTGGTATACTTTTCGCTGTCCACCTTAATCCATTCCATGTTGTATAATAATCGTGCAACGCACGTTTAATGTAAAAAATGCCATTCACCGTTCACGTAGTGTCAAACACAGTCAATAATACCTTTAATTCATTATTACTACAAAGAGCGTTGTCTTTGCCCATCAAAGGATTTTATTTTATTTATAAGTAAAAAATGCACGTATTTTTACAGTTGTATTATAATTTCGACGCTGGAAAGTACTTTTTCAATGCGTTAAATACCCTGTTGGTCTATAATCATTTACGATTTGTATTCTTTAATAATGAAAATTGTTTTATTTGACGTCATCCTTCCAACAACAATTTTTGTTGAATTTTCAATGTTTATTTTTAAAAATCTATATCTACCTCTAGTGTAAAGTTGTTTGGCATTCGCAATAAAATTGCTTTCCTGTATCCGTGTAATATCGTGGTTAATATACTTTGCGCTGTTCTACGAAATCTGTATATCTGGTACAAAGACTAATTGGTGTAGGACGTACTCCACCTCCTGGCGGCCGCTGTCGATGTCGCCAGACTTCTCGGGATCGCGAAGTTATTGACTTCTTTGATGTCGGACGGCCTGAGTTTGATCCGATATGCGCGTGCAATAGAAGAATTGTCGCCATTAGTGCGGCCGTATTGCCCGCCCCGGCCGCCCTGGCTGCCCGCGCCGCACGCGGTACCTACGCTTGCAATTTATCCGCGCGACAGGTGTTGAGGGATAATGAAATCGCATAAACTAGAATCAAGTGTGTGACATACAACAGGCATTCATATACAACAAGTAATGTTTATGTTATATATGAATGCGGTGTGTGTTTTTCGATATAAATAAATATGAATGTTTCGTCGTGTCGTATAACAGATTCCACCGCGATAGAAAATCGTCCGTCACATTAAATAAGCTTCTTAAATACTTGTTTACACAGTGGACGTGTATTTATTTCGTTTTATTGAGGTTCGTTGTAATAATTCTGCTACACATACGACGACGTTGCCTTTAATCAAATATTCGTGATATTAATTGGGTTTTGTCGTGAACTATTTTGTGCGCTAATCGTACAAACAACAAGCGCAACAAATTTTTGTTTTTAAAAAAAAAGCTTAACAAGGTTTATTTCAAGATTTAAGATTTTTTTTAACATAATTCTTCTTCTATTCTAATCTTTGTATTCAAACTAACGTTTATCAAAAATATAAAAATCATTTTCTCTTTTAAATACTCTAAAAAGTTAGGTAATGTAAGTAATATTTAAATGTCAGTTGATGTCGTTGTATTATTTGAACTCACGAAATACGTTTTCATTTTTAATAGTTCTTAGAAAATCATTTAATTAATTCGATAGTTCTTGCCTTATTTTGATATCGATATATACATATACATTATTGTTTAATGATTAGACACGAATGGCCAAGATGGTAATATCAATATTTTATGAATTATCTATTTACCCTTCATTCAAACAGTATTTAATGAATAAAATATGTCGATGATTCTATAACTATGCAATAGTGATCATAAAAGTAAACTAAAAAGAACTAGGTAAAAGCATTTTACTTAAAAGAGGTTGTTCCATAAAATTCCGTGTAAAACACCCTATACTATCGGAGATGTTGGTCATCGAGAGTTCCCTTTTCGACGCTTTCGATTACGTTTGACAGATTTAAAAATAAGGGCGTCAAAGTGCGCCAGTCAATGTTCGCCCACGGCAAGTTACAAGCAAAGTTGAAGTGACTCGAAAAATATCGGACTTTAGAGTTTTCAGTTTGGAGAGAAGCGGCGCATGATTCGCGCCACGTGATCACCCCTCCCCACCGCCTGCGCCATTCACCGCTAAACAGAGCGCTTCCCACCCGTCCCCCCTGAACGTAAAATGGCACAAAAATACGAGTATTGCCCAAACTTTACGCCGGTCTGGATACAATTTAAAAGTTCCGGTGCACAATTCCAGCGCGAAATATGGCCGCTGCGGCGTTCGGGACAAACGTATTATACATAATGGGACCGCTTGCCCCCTCCCGCGGACTGTGCACTTGTCGGTGCGCCGCTGGACCCGACTGTCATAATGTGTTTGGTAATTATCATTTATGGAGTTTTTAGCCCCTGCTCGCCGCTCGCTGCAAGGAGGTGGACACTTTTCATTTCAAATCAACGGCCCTTCCGTAGAAATCCGTTAATAATAATATAATTAAAATTATACGTGTATAATGCGATAACTTTAATTAAAATGACGATAGATAATAGTCTGAGCATGACATTCAAGTAAATTCATTAAAAACATTTGATGACAAATTAAGAGAGTAACACTTTTTTGCGGATGAGAGAGGAGGAATATTAAAAAATAAAATTAAACGTTAAATTAACAGGCTTGACGAGACATTAATGTGTACATAGTGCATGATGAACAAAGTCTAATCTTGTAGCACTCCACAGACCCTGGCGTATATGAATATTGAATACGTACAAATATGCAAACAAAATATATAGTTTTTTTTTCAATTGGTTGAGCAACTTTGTAGATTGACATTTTGAAAATTAATTTTTTAATACATTCTAAAAATTAATGTTTTAATCTACTTATATTTGATTAATTACACCTCCATGTTTCGGAAAAACCTTTAATGATGATGAAAAGGTTTTTCCGAAACATGTAGGTGTAATTAATGAAATATAAGTAGATTAAAACAAATAATAAAATTAATTTTTAAAATATATAGTTATACGAAAAGTTATATTTTTTTACACCAATCACTCACTATATCTAATCTTCTCTTCCTCCACCTCTATCCCGACTTCTACCTTCTCATCCTTTTTCTCCCATTAATTAACCCATTTCTTGATACAGGTACTTTTTTTTTTAACATTCAATCACTTATCATTATTCAGTCTTAACATTATTTGTTGCTTACTAGGTACTATTCATTAATTAATTCAGAATAATTAACTTAAAAATATCTTATCTAACTTTATTCTTAACATCTCACTAAAAATATTAAAAAAATAGAATTTGTTTATAAACTGGGTGACGTTCCACTCGCTAAAGTCGATTCAATAAGGGATCTGGGCGTCATGCTAGATTCTAAACTCACTTTTAGAAACCACTTTGATAATATCACAAACAAGGCATATACTATGTTGGGATTTATCACCAGAATTGCTCAAGACTTTAAAAATCCTCAAAGTCTAAAAATTCTCTATATACATCACTAGTACGAAGTATATTGGAATATTCGTCAGTTATTTGGTCACCTTATTACACAACACATATTACGAGAATCGAGAGAGTGCAGAAAAAGTTTCTACGTATTTTGTCATACAAAGCTGGTCAACACAATAACCTTCACAGCTACGAAGATCGACTTGCCTTTTTCAAGATGCACAAACTTGAGTCCCGACGAAAAATATCCGATCTCATTGTGCTACACAAGATTCTCAGCGGAGCTATTGATTCTCTCTGTCTATCTGATATAAATTTGCATGTTAAACCCCGTATAAGAAACCCTGAGTTCTTCAGAATAAGTCAGCACACTAATAATGTCGGTTACTTTTCTCCCATTACAAGGTTGTGTCGCACATATAATTTGTATTGTGCCGACCCTAACATTGATGCTGATATTCTTGCAGACACGTTATCTTCGTTCAAAAACTCACTCATACACAACATCCATTTTCTAAACGACGACATGAACCTATAGATCATTAAATACTAATCGCACTACACTCAAACACAAATATATAATATACATAAATGTACATGTGAAATATAATTAATTACAAAAATACATGTTACTAGAGCATGCCGAAGACACTTGTAATTGGGATAATGGGCATAGTCTTCACTACAATGTTTAATATCTGAGTGTCATGTACCCATTATCCTGTTAGTGTCTCTAATAAATAAAAAAAAAAAAAAAAAAAAAAACATCTGTGAATCTTTTTAATTGGTCTATGAAATGAACACAATGCTCTTACATTATATGTTTAAAAAACTGTTAAGATTCCTTAATAAATATATAAATATAAAATAAATTCTTTATTAGTTATGAGTTCATGCAAGCTATAAGCTATGTTTCTCGACTTAAAAAGGATATGGTGCAACTAGATACATACGTAAAATATATTGTTTGTGATACTAATCGTGCATCTGGATGCACATGTAAGATTTATGAATAAAGTTAAATGCTTAGCAATATTTTTTAGAAAACAACCATGATTTTTTTAAGAAATAAATAAATAATTTAATAACAATCAAAATTAGCACAGTAACACATTTATCATCAGTCGTCACTTTTGACCGCGATTATTTATTTGTCATTTTGCATGAATGTCAATATGGATATATCCATGAAAAAGAAAGAATTTAATTCTTCTCAAGTTTTGGTATTTTGAGAAAGTTGGACGGCTCCCCACCTTCGGAGGCATGGGGGTGATTTCGTTACGTGCTGCGTATTTTCTGGTACATTACGTGAAAATTTAGGCCCGATACGTGGATTTTTTGGTGAGTATTTACTCTGAAGAAATTCCGTGTGTAATACGGCAGAGCAGAAAGTTTTTCCGTCGAAAAAATGTAAAATGATGTGTATTTTCTTTCCTCGAAGTAAGAAGTAAGCGGCACTTAAAATATTGCCGTTTATCGACAAAAAAAGTGCTAATATGCCTATAATCAATTCTGTACATTATTTTGAATGTAGTCAATAAAATTTTCTTTTCGCGATTTAGTGTACCAAGAATAATTAATCTCAATTAGAATAAGCGAAGAGAAATGAATAACATTTTTTTTAATTTCTCGAAAATAATAGTTAGTATGTAGGTAGGGACGAACGCTCTATCGCGGCGCGGTGGTCGGGATCAGGCGCGATAGAACTAGATACTCTATTCTAATACTGTATAGTTCAGTTCGATATAGTTACAGAAGTACATAATTTCCGTATTCTCAGATTAATAATATCGTTGTTTTTATTTTATTTTTTAATCACTTTCTTCCTTTGTGTATACCGTTAACACATTGTATTTTCTTTTATATCTCACTACTTTCTTTTTTCTAACTACTTTCTACATACTGTATTTTATTGTGACTTTTTCTATTTATATTGTTAATATTATAACATTTTTCGTCATATTATTCCTGCGTACTAAGATGTAAAAGCCCAAATCAAGGCGCATATATTATAAAACAAATAAAAATAAATAAAATAAAATATAAAAACTAAAAAAATTATTTTATTAATAATAATGTATTATTCATTAGTTTTTAGCACTTTGACATGTAGCGTTTACGTTAAATTACACTAATTAATTTTTTTTTTTAAAACAACTCTCGCCTTACCGACATTTTCAGGCATTTGTCGATTATTTAGGCCTCTCTCTGGATCATCTTCAAGTACTCGGTTTACATGATCGTACCAACTTTTCACGGACGTCCACTATTTCTGATACCATCAACACACGACACCCTCCTTTCTAACCGTCCTGTTCTCATTTATTGGTTTCGAATAGCCAAAGCACTGAAGCGACCCTTTCTCAATCATGTTGACTACACCAAGATCTAAAATACACTTGTGCACCTCGCGCATACACCGTTTTGCACTCGACCATTATGGCGCGCCCCGGTCGGCGAGTATTTATTGATATTTTGCAAGTGTTGTATGAATCTTGGCGATCAGAGCGGGCGGGAGCCGAACCTAATGATTCCTCGCGAGTCAGTTCCAGTGGCGGGGTCGTGTTGCGATAGCGCCGGGGCGGGGAGAGGAACACGAGAGCGCGGCAGATCGGCAGATAGGTGGAAGTTTACAGGTAGTCGCGGGCGCTTCCAGGAACCCGAGTGCGCCGCCACTGCGAGATGTGCCCGATATTTATTTATTTACTGACAACGGCCAGCTGTTGTCAAATGACCGACAATTTTGTTGAACGCATTTAATAATGCACGGAAAAAAATGAACTTTTATTGAAATTTGATATATTATGTAGAAGGGAATCGCGCACTTGCAATTATTTACAACGATGATTTTTATCCACACATTTCTGTTTCCGCAAAGTTTCTTTAAAAAATTATTTTGCTTGCTACCTATAATAATTTTGACTTGATATTGTTAATCATATAACTAACATTTCATTTTGATATAAAAATAAAGACGCGTACCAATATACTTAAGTACTATTTTCAAACTAAGCTTGTGCTATGAAGATAAAAGTTACTTACTGATCTTCGGGAATAGGCTCAATCCCTCGACTAACGGATCACTAGGCGAACGTCTTAAAAAAATTGGTTAACGAAAAATTTTCCCTGTTTCTTAAGCTGGATGGTTTTTTCTTTGTGTATTATTCTCGTAAATTATGTAAAATGCTATTAATATTTTATTTAAATATAATAATTAAAATATACTTGCCTTCAAAAATGACGTATTTGTGACGTATTACGTGACTGTATACTTCGGCCGTGAGTTGAGGCTGTGAGAAGAGTCCGATCTAGCGTCTTGGTAGCGTTATATGACGGACATTGTAGCGTACAGAATTTTGTTTTTTGTACCTCATTATTTTATTTACTTCCTCATTATTTGCATTCGGTAGCGTTAATGACATACAATGATACAAAGAATTCTATATTTTGATAGATAAAGGAAAGAAAACCAACAAATAAACAATCGGCGACTGTTTTTTAATTAATAGTTTTGTGCCATTGGTGAAATACTGAAATATGACGTACGAGGCGCGTAATTGTGAGTATTAGTTAGTAAAGCGTCCTCAAGTGAAGACAGGAATGTAGAAACGATTGCGCTTCTCGCCTTGGACGCCCCTGCCACACTTGTCCGCGTCCTTTTGTCCTGTTAAAGGCAGGCCGTTTTGCCTATGCCTTTATCTATGTAATTTATTTGCCCGTGTAATTCTCCGTCTATCTCTATTGGGGATCGACACGCAGCCTCCGCTCCGGGTTCGATCCTCTTCGATTGCGAAACCAGAATGCGACCGAGACGCGGCCAGGTGACATCGATCTTCCGCGTACCCTGTACCCGGTACCGGGTACCCACCCGGTTCCGCAGGACTCGGCGCAAAGCCAAAAAATTGTGTCATAATCTCGCTCGCGTACCACGTTACAGACCTCTGCAATCGTACTTTTTTATTTTGATTACATCTTCGTCACGATTTGATGCGCAGCAAAGTGCCATGTGAAAGTGGTTTTGTATTTCATTAGAATAAATAAATATTACATTTTTTAAACTAATATTTATAATAGACAAAATATTTTTTCGATAGAAAAATTGGGATTCATCGCACAGAAGAAGAAACATTTACAAAGGTTAAGCTAAACCCGTAATTTAGGAAAGAGAGTTAGTTGAATGTCCCACCTCGCGTATATTAGAGGCACATTAATTATACCTCAAATTAATTATTCTTGCATAATTAAATACCTTAGTAAATAAAACGTATTTTTTACAATAGACATTGTTTTCAATTTTTTTTAATTTCATTCCAAACTGAGTTTCTTAAACACAAACGTCTTCTTGTTATAAAGAATATTTAGTTTGACCTATTCATTATTATTTCAAAATTTGTATGTAGTAATTTTTTTCAACTAGTTGCACCAAATCGCTTACCAAGAAATTTACTTTAGTTCATGTCTAAATATTTTGGTGATGGCGTGTATTTATCGCAATGTAAATTTGTTAGTTTTTAGAAAATGGAATAATAAATTAATCGCTTACACATCACTACATAAGTCTTAAATTTATCGTAATTATATATGGTAACTGTGGTGAAATTGGTATCGCTGTTTTGGATTCGTATACCGGTAGTTAACAAAATATTTTTTTGTAATCAAAAAAAACTTTGTTTAAAACCACTATTTATTGATTATTCAATATGTTATGTCCCTTCTGCAGGATTATTCCTATTATGGAAGAAATATTTTTCTGTATGTCTTTCTAACCTATATTATCGGGCTCGAACAGCCAACCACTAGATCACTAGGCGAGCGTCATGACCACTACACCAACAAGCTACTATGTTTGTGCTTTCTGCCAATATTTCGTGAAAGGTTCATTTATATTTCAGTTTTCAGATAGTTCTTTTATATTATTTGGTTCCATTATCATGTTCCAAATTTCATTTGTGACACTCCACTTGATTGGATAAATTTTTCGAACACAACAATCAATTTGCACGTCATTGTAATTTCCTCTGTCGCTTGAGTGACTGCTTTACGGCCGAACCACTCGGGCCAGCCAACACAGTTGGCCAAGTTTCTTTGAAATCGCATGTGACTTCGGATTCTTTCCCCTTTTTTAAATGAGCACTACGATTTCAATAAGTTTAATGCTGAACGCTAAAATTGTAGAAATAATTTTATTAATTTTACTCCCTTTATATTAACTCGTGGCGTCTGCTTGTCTTCTTGTCTGACGAAAAAACTTTGGATCCATTTTAAACCCCTTTCCCGTGATCCAATCTAGCTGAAACTTTGCAAGGAGACTCGTGGCGACGATCAAGAAGATCTATCAAATCTTCGTTAAAAAAATAATAAATTTTTGGATTTTTCAAATTTTGAATGGTTTTTTCATACAACTTATTAAGTTGTATGAAAATATTTTAACGCGTCTGGCAGACGCGAAACCTGATTATAGTATAATTTTGGATTTTTGGGAAATTATTTATTACTCCCTTTCGTAGCGTCGCCCGACCGAAGCCCAACGCGTAGATTAAGCGAAAAAAAATGTTTCAACTAGTAAATGAGAAAGGGAGTATAATAAAAACTTGGTTTTTATGGGTTACTTTTTTTACTCCCTTTCTTTTAACTCGTAGCGTCTGGTTGGTTGCTTGTCTGACGAAAAAACTTTAGATCGACTTTTAACCCCTTTCCCGTGATCCAATCGAGCTGAAACTTTGTTACGCATATAATTATATAATTACTGAAACACGTGATACGCAAAAACTTTCGGCGTATTTAGTTTATGTATAACACATGGGTGGAGTGAAATAGTGTATATATATCGAAATGTTCAAACTTTGTTAGTTGAGGTGGTATCCAAATTGTTATTAACTATTTTCTAGACTGTTATTGGGTTCGAACATTTTTTATTTTTTTCTGAAGGGAATGTCGTACAATATACGGAACGTCGCAGTCAGTCAAACTTGAAAAAATTCGCACACGTTATTTTTACGAACTTTTGCGTATACTAAATTGGCTCCGCTTCCCGGAAAGAATATAATCAAATTATGTTGGTTGATGTACGAGGCGATACATACCACGACGCTTCTGTGTTTTCAACAGCTCTGCATCCTGGAAAATTTGAATAGCAGACGCCAAAACCTGAGGTCAGCTTCTACTTCAGCTGCAGGGGGGGGTTATAGAGCTGATCAGCCGTTGCCAGAATAATAAATTCAGTAAACGTGCATTTACATTAGTTTAGTTTACATTATATTAGTGGTAGACCATTTCACAGAGGCTTGCAGTCAGTACATACTTTGAAATCAGCTGTACTTGACACGAATTTCTACAAAATAAGAAAAGCAACATTTGTACCTCGTAATATTCATATTACAGTTATTATGATATAATATAATTCAGATAATAATAAATCTTAATATTCTGTACCATGCTATCCACCAGTGGCGTGCAGCGCATACAAGCAAAAAAGCTGTGCATTAGTAAAGATTCTGAGAAACAAATATTAATTAAATAATCCTTACCTTAAGAAAAACTTGATTTAAAATTCTAGCCTACGGCTAGAAGTTTTATTTCTGACGTTTCCATTTAACGTGACGTATCTGTTTTTTTCGATTTAAAATTCTAGCCGTAATTTGTCCCTACGGCTAGAAGTTTTATTTCCGACTTTTCTGCGCTTAACTTCAAGTCAATTCTTCATTTATTTCGCCTACCAATTTGTTCCACAGATATAATCTAGTCGAGAAAAAAACCGTGTATTTTTAATGCTGCGAGTTTTGTGTAGTAGCGTCCTTCTTCGAAAGGTCCTATGCCAGGCGCACGTCATGCAGAAATGTTATTTTTTACAAATTCCACCCAAAACTTTCGGTGTAAATTTTATGTCTTTTCTGTGGTAAATGTAAATACGAATACGACAAATATCATCTGTCATCTGTCATATAATGATATCATAAAATGTTTGATTTATTTTAAAGAAAAGAGTATATCTGAAATTAGTATTTTATCCCGATTTAATTATATATAAATCGTCTTCGAAATATGTTGGAATTTTTCGCCGTATTAGCTATACCTATTTAAAATATTTATTTAGATAATATTGTTTGCAATACTTCTTTTATAGTGCAGTTATTTTTGTGGAATGAAGCTACTCAAAATAGTTCATTACATATAGTTAAAAAATTTTAAAAGATGTATATATCCTTAAAGGTATATGCTTTTATATATATAATAATATATATATATATATATATATATATTTCTAATATAAGTAATAGGTATATAGTCGGTCACAGCATAACCTAAGTTTATACCCACCGCACGCCACTGCTATCCACCATCCTTAGTACAGAACAGTGCATCCGAAACTTTTTGAAAAAAAAGTGTGATAACGCATCTTTTCACATCCATAATTTTAAAATACTTCTATATAGGTAACTTAAGTTTTTTTTACGAAATCGGTACCAAGTGAATTATCCAGTATTTTTTTATATTTATTTTTTAACGTTAGTTATAATTTATTACTTTTTGAGTTCTTTTACATTAAGTTTCAACCGAATCTTTCATCGTTGAAGTGTCGCTGGGGTCCTCCGATTCTCTTTGGCTTTATCACCTGCATAAAGTATTCAGCGTCCACCAGCTGATGAGCATAAGTCGCATTATTTAGCCGAGCCGCGGTATCTACGGCCGTCACATAAACTATCCCCGAGTTACCTGGTACCCGGGGGACGGAATGCCTCTCCCGCCAAGACCGGCCGATCGCCGGCCGTCCTCCGCCTTTATAAACGTCAATGTGACTATTTCAAAAATTAATAAAATACGCGCGTATAGTCATTCGAGATGTCGCGCTCCCCCGATTTATGTCCTCCGGCCGGTTGGGGATTCTCGCCGCCTGCACAAGAATTCGGTCCGTAAACATCGGTTTTAATTCCCAAACCCGTACACATTTCTATAATGCCCTCTCGAGCGTTTCTTTTTTGGTGAATGCGGCGTTTTTATGGCTGATAGATGGTAATTTACACATTCGATACGGTGAGATTTATTGCCTTAATTACACGGCAGTGTCTCTGGCATCGATCGTAACTCGGACGGATGTGACGTCACGACATGTGTCACGGACCAATATGGCGGGCGATTGGACGGGTCAAAAGATGATATTGAAATTAATGTCCCACGAACTTCGATTCAGAAATGTGTTATAGGAGCGGGGGTATATGGAAATGGATGACATCAATATTGTCGAAGACATCTTCTATCCGAGTGTATTAATATGTTGATTTCTGTAGGTTCATTATTGTTTATGACACTTTTTATATTCTTTGGGACATTCCTTCATTAGATATCGAATGGCCGCAATGAATGATACGCGGGCATATTAAAAAATCATAAAATATTAGTATAAATCAGAAGACGAAATGTTACGTAAAAATTTATATATACCTACATACCTACTTATTTATTTATATGATTACATGTTATGTGTTTTCTTCCATAAAAAACTACTTAAAGATAGCTTGATTATTAGTATTGTTTATATTAATAATTTCGCACATAGTAATTATATAATAAAATAAGTTTTAACATCAGAATAATAATACAGAAAAAATATATAGCCGACAGAATTTAAGTAGGTATGTATTATGGTAAAGGACATTTGTTTTTATAGTTAGTGATATGTAATATAATACATCAGTTAAATTAATAGTGCTTTTATTATCTGCTTTAGCCTTCGTCCATTCCTCGTTCCTTCTTTACGATAGCCCTTTCTATATCCATCCTCTTTCCTTCTCATCCAGTTGCTTCGTAGTTATTTTTTATCATCTGGGTTGCTGGTTAAGTGGTCGAACAAACTTTTAAATATTCATAAATGGTATCAACTCTCTTAATTTTGAATGTCTGTCTGTCCGTAACTCGCTAGAATTAAGATAGAATTACAACATCAATACTGATGATGACTGGACACTAATGAGGCCCAGGCGCCCGAGTGACACGTCAATCAGAGCACGGCTCATGTTACATGCAAAGCTTATTAACTACTATTATGTCCCGTGATCTTTTACGGGTTCACGGCTAGTATTATATATAATATATATATATATATACTATATCAGAAAGCCATAGACAGTTTTCTGTCAAATTTATTTTTCAATTTTAAAATATAATTTATCACCGAAAAATTAGTAGCGGTTTAACAAGTTTAACAATAAGTTATTAAACAAATATCTACTCTTATTTACGTTACTTTCTTAATACTTAATTTTAACTTAACATTGGCTTAAAATTCCCGAGATACTCGTGCCACCTGGCGACAGATCTAATCCCGGATCTTACAGCTCAAGCGCTGATAATTTTTATTATTATTGATAGGTCTGAATTATGTTTGATCGTTGCTCTAGCGGCGATAATTATTGTCAGTAATAGGTTTAAATCTTCGATTTATTTTGCTAGTGCATTGAATGCATTCTTAGCGTAATTTCGTTAAGAATTAAGGAGACTCCCGATGTGGTGGCTACTCCCACCGTAAGGAAGTTAAAATAATATTGTAGTAAATTAAGAAAGGAAATTATTGTTTTTTTTTATCACTGCAAATGTGTATTTCACAGACACATCTAATTTAATCGTTAACGTCTTCTTCGTAAGAAAGTGTCATCGCCCATTTTAGCTCCATCACTCGCAGTAATAGAGCTGGCTCGTGAGTAGAGCTGCGAGCCGTGAGCCGTGAGCCTGAGTCGGGCAGGGCCGCCTCGGCTGCTGCTCTCGGTCCGCGAGCCCGACTGCCGCTGACAGTTGCGCGGCGTCACCGACACGCGCGGGACTAGTCTTAACTTATTATGGCTGTTGAACCTCTTGCCGACAGAACAGAGGCTGCTAAAAATATATAAAGTTTATACCAAAAGTCATAAGATTTTCTGATTCTCCTCTCAAAATTAAAGACTTTATTATTTAATAAAAAAAACATTTCTGTAGATTTATGTATTACAAGAATGAAAAGCTCGTCAAAAAAATACCCGATTTTAAGTAGCTCAAAATACGTAGAATTATTCTTCGATGATCATTTAAATAAATGGTACATCTGGCCGGTACCTACATGTGTAGCACCAGCACAATAGTCCTACGTAAAAAATCTACATACTATAAAATAATATTGAATTTATTTTATTTATTATTCTTCAAATTTGGGAAACATTTCATATAACATATAAGCGAAATTTACACCTTTGTGTACAAAATTAGTTCAGCATGTTCGTTTTTATGTTCGAGGAAGGTCGGGGCCAAAGATTCGATAAGGCCCCGCCATCCTCTATTTTGCGCCGTTTCGATGCTAGTTGATCATTCAATATTCAATCTGTCTTCATAATTTTTTGTCTTATCTTATTTATTTTTTGTTATTAGTCCTTTTTGTTTTTTAGTGGCAAATTTTTGTAATTTGTCCCGACTCAATCTGGGATGATACATTTTTGGTATTTGCAAAACGTATCCAAGCCACATGACACATTTGGAAAATTGATACACTTTTGTGTATAGCGACAGTGGTGTCATCCGAGGGTGTCCCCTATGTTGATACTTCTCGCTCGGCCGAATATGGACATCCCTAAGAAAAATTATGTATATTGTAACAAAACATGTATGTTGATATATGTATATAAATAGATTTGCTTTTAAGAGCATTAAATTTTTTTATTTATCGATAAGTAGGCCTACGTGTGCTTATATGTGGTCCTTGCGGCATCCCGACGTAGCGAAGCGTCGCGGCGCTTCTTAACTGACTTATTTCCCAACAAGTCACAGCACACAGATCTGTTGTTTACGCTGGAATTACAACAATTTCACGTCAAACTTCGTTATTCTCCTGTACTGACTCGCATTATGCAATCCATGTCGTATTTGGTTACCTCATTTTATGATCTAATCATTCTCTAAATGAATTAACATATATTTATTATTTTATTCAGTAATTTATCTATAAAAGTGTCCGTAAGTTTAATTATAATATGCAATTTAACCAGTATTTTTTTGGCATTTTTAAAAGTAATTTAATGGCTTTATTTTCGTATTTACTAACGTCATATTGTCCTTATTTATGAAGCACAACCCTTCGACTAAAATTGATTTCCACTGATTTTTAGAGGTTTTTTAATAACTCTTCACTTCTTTAAGAAAAAATATTCAAAAATTGTGCTAAAAAATAACATACACATTGAAAAATAATTTAACAGGTAATACATATAATTTATATTATCAGAAACGAAGAAAACTTATTACAGAACAGATATTTCAATACCTAGTGTTATAAGAATGAAAAACATACAATAAACTATCATCTTTGTTTCTTATTATTAAATTTCTTCTTTACTTACTTTATATTTATTTATCAGTTGTACTAAGCATATTGATTATTTATCCAACAACAAGAAATTACTTTGTAGGTTTGCAGTACTTAACAACACGGTTGTGTCACCATTCCTCTATATTATTAGAAAAGGCTTATAATATTTATATTTTGTAATGCCAAATACCTTACTACAGATGTTTTAAATATTTAGGAAAACAAAGAAATTTACTTGTATTTAAATTATTATTTTTTTAATCATAAAATTGTTGTTGTTTAGATTTACAATTGATGATCCTGTCTTCTTTAGCAAAGACCTCGGCCTGGTAAAAAATGTAATAAATATATCGTTTATATAATTACGCTAAAAATTGCTCAATCAATTGATGTACGTATTTGTATTATATTATAAAATAAAAATAAAAATGTTATTTGGATACGCAACTGGTCTGAAAAAATATTTAAAAATAAGCGATTTTGAATTCATCGTTGATTTTAGACAAACATGTAAATGTTACAATAATTGTGCTCTGTAATTAATATTAATCGTTTTAAAAATGTTTTCCTTGTATTCGTTGTGTCACATTTTAAAGTTTTAGAAGATGTTTTGCATTTTTATATATATTATATTAAATTCAACAAAGCATAAATGGGTTTGTTTTAATATTCATGATATTTGCATGGAGAATTTCTCGCAGCATATTTTACGAAGAAGACTAAACGGATGGTGCGAATTAGTACACATTTTGCTACATTCGAAGCAAAAACATAGTCGCACTATTCCACTAACGAACCAACTTCGTAGTGGGATTATACGTGATGGAAGAAACTGTCTGCTGGCGACACATAACTGCCAAGAATTATACCAGCAGACGGCGCTGTGTGAGTGGCAGACTGCAGCTGGGTAATAAACCGACTCCTCGCGCTCCACGGTTCCCGCCACGCGATTTGGATTATCATCCAGGAACTGTTTGCTCGGTGGAAGCAACGAAAGTGTTCACACTTCTTCAGTCAACAGTGCAAGGCGTAATTCCTATTTAAATAAATTGACTCGATCAACCTTTTCAAGCTAACACTTGAATATGAACCTTACGAGAGACGCTCGTGACATTCACGTATGCCAGGAAAACTTGGAAAAGCGTATTTATGATGAAAATATATCCTATCGGTTCGCACCGATTCGCGCGAACCACGTAAAATTGGATTCCTCTCGCCAAACCGTTTGTTGTCGAAAATTTATAATTAAATCAAGTATCAGTATACCGGATATGGATATAGTAATGTCGATGATTGCTGTTAATTTTGGTACGTTCAGCATGAAATCATTAAAATTAGCAGCTTTTTGGTTAAAATACTAGCCTAGTGATAGAGTAGTGGACGGGGGTTTTAATCTCGTTCTTGAATACTACCAAGTTAGTCCTATTTTTGTAGCACTAACGTTAAAACAGAAATAATATTTTACGTGTAGTGACACATATACGTACCAATATATTTTTTAAGGAAAAGATAATGAGAAAAAATAGAAATTAATAAAGTAAATAGTTAAGTTGGATTAATGATATACCTAACATGGGAAACGTTAAAAACAACAAACATAAAATGGATAACCTAAAAAGTAGATTAGCGAATCGATTGATATTTTTTTTGTTGTTAGATGTCACCATCACACAATAAAGTGCATTGTTAAGAACAAAATGTGGGTAGAGTGGGAATGGTCGTAAATTCCTTGTCGTAATTTAATCTAAATAAATTATTTAAATTACTTAATCTATTTAATATTTTCTTCAAAAACTTGCGCCTAGATTGGAATGAAACTAAAGAATCCCCGAGAATACCCGATTTGGCGGATCGCGTCGCAGTCGTGAATCGACGCACGCGATGTACACGGCGCGTAGTACGCGGCTGCGCTAGCCGAGAGCCGAGAGACAAGACGTATCGCGTACCTGCTGACACTTCCTCTCTTATTATGCAAATATGACACCGCCATAACTCGCTCCATCTTGTTTTGGTAAAGCTAATTTTCAGACATCTTTTCGGTAAGCTTCGCTCTAAGTGCCTTAGTTTCGGCTCGTGTCTCCGCCGCCGCCGCCGCGCTGGGGTCGTCTGTTTGTTATTTATTGTGCAGAACGCTAACGTCTGCGCGCAACTTGGAAGCTTGTCTCGTGAAGCTTCTTTCACTTACTTCTTGTAGTGTATTAATCTTTGTGTCGTCTTAACCTCACAATGTACTTCCGAAGGCTTGAAATTTACAAATATAATTCACTGTTTGGACGGAGTTATAATATATTTCAAGGATTAGACATTTTTCTAAAAGATTTCTTTGATTTTTTATGTAAAATTTTACCTTAAATTAAAATGCAAAAAATGCATTTCAAATTGCCGGTTAAATGCAAAAAGCATTCTTTTGATAAATGTTGCACTTAAAATGTCGATCAGGTCACCGTAGACCAACAGTATACTATGTTTAATCGATAATTTATAATTTATACAAAATATATTAGAAATCTTAGATGAACGTTCTTTGTTTGCTTCAAGTAAAAACGTAAACTATTTGTCATTCATTTTTTAATTTTATAATTATAAATTCCGATTATCCTAGCTTTTTTTAATAATTAAAGAGTTCTATCTAGTAGAAGGCAGAGAATATATTTTTCGTATATTTTAAAAACAAAAAATATATATATTTTATTTTATGTGTTGGTAATGAATAATAATCATTTCAGTATTTTATCAAAACATCGTGTACAGTTAATATATTTGGATTAATTGAAACATATATGTTTAATTACATATGTGTTAAATTAAATATTCATGTTGTGGTTAGTATTTCTGTTGCAGAATTACATTTTTTCTTTTGAATTCTAACTACATATATTATATATTTTTTTATTATTAATCTAAAACAGAAAAAAGCTCTACGTCAATGACACTAATAATTAATGGAATTTGATGATTGAATGTGATGATGAATCACACTGAAAGCTTTTTTTAATTTCAGATTCAAGTCGAACTAACCTGGAATAAAACGATCGCCATATTTTTATTGACTAATTCATCTCACATCTCACTTTATATGACTTGTTTGAAAATATAATAGCTCTATCAAATGAAGCTGTCCATGTGGAAACGCACGGCCGCAGGGAACGCCGCACGCCCAGTTTGGAGGTTTTGAAAGAAAACTGTTGTAATTGTCAATTCTGTTGGCTATTACGGACTCGTAACACTTTAATTCAGCGTGTGACAGTCAAAGTTCATAATACCCATGACGTTGGCTACGGGTCGAAAAGCTTCCAGGCATTGTTGTATTTCACATTTTTAAAACTTTTGTCAATATATTTGCAATATTTGACAGGTTGATAACAGTTTTGCTTTGAGCTGAAAAACGTACTGTACTGAAAGAGATTTATCAGTGAATCAGTTTATTATTATTCCTATTTATTCGAATATATTTAATTGAGTTGACAATGAAGGTTCGTGAAGTGAATTATTGAAAAGCTATCAGAAACTGAACTATTTACTAAAATTGATGCATTTTCCACTATACAGGCGTGTCGTCGGAGTATCTAATAAAGAATTCGGATAAAATCATTCAAAACCATCTTTCCTGAAAATAATAATAAAATCGTCACGAATAAAATCGTTAACTCTAAACCATGTGAGCAAGTCAGTTAGTATTTGAAACGTAGTGTCAGAGGCGAATGCATCTTCAATGCAATTCTTGATTCTCAAATTTTAACAAAATATATACAGATAACAATATTTTTATATGTAGGTAGTATGTTCTGAGAACACAGTTACTTCTATAATTTAGCTTAATTATATTATACAGATAGTTTACATCCATCATATATCTAAGACGCGTGGTTCATTTTTTTGGAAAAATCGTCCGCATGGTGACTGGAAATGCAGAATGCTGAAGAGAAAAGCTGCAGTGTTAAGCTCGGTACATACGATCAACCATATGGCGCTTCAGGCTGTTGCAACGACTTTTAGAACTGTGAGCTGGAGGGAAAGGTGGAGGAGGAGAGATGAAATTAATAGATAACTATCTGGGGGTCACGATCCTCATTTATACTTTATGTTAGAAAAAAGTCCTAAATAATCTCCAAATTTGAAAAGTGCTCCATAGTTAAATTAGTCGTGTTAATCATCACCATCGTCATTCTTATTTGTTTTCTTCACTTTTAGATGGAGGTCTTCCAAGTGTCTCCCAAATTTCTTTGTCTAGAGTTGTTCGCTGTTATGTATTTCTGCAGACTTTGACGCTTTCTTCAGTTCAGCGAATTTCAGAGCGGCCGTTCAGCTTCGTGATTCCCTTTACGTATTAGTACACTTATAGGAATTGCTGATACACTTGATGGATATCCTGAATCTCAAAAAATAATATCCCATGCTAGTTTTCAAGAAAAAACAAGTACATTGATAAATACACATTTTTCTCTCCAAAGTAAGTAGTAATTCAGTTATCTACGTCGTCAGCAGTTTCATTTCTGCATTCGCAGCCACCGCTTCTAGCGACTAATAGCATTACGGGCGCACATTGGTTCCGGGAGACAATCCTCGATACATTCCCCATCTCCTCGGCGGGACGACAGTGTCACTCGCCTTTTATGCCACGGCTGTAATCAAAATAGAATGAGACGTTCGCAGAACTAAATCAATTAAAATCGAATAAGTCTAGTTGCGCTGTTTTCCACTCGTTCTTGTGTGCGAGCTCGTCTGTCTGCTGTCCCGCAAGGGCTGTATGCACTTATATGTATTCATGCACTCGCAGTTACTTTTTAAATTAGTATTTTAAACGCTAAATTGCACTTGCACTATTTTGGTCCATCATTAATTTGATTTTGCGAGGTACATTAACATTAAAATCTTTTTAAAATAAGGCCTTCAATGAAATATAATATATATTTTACTGTTTTAAAGTGACTAATTATTTAAAATAAAATAAAATAAACACTAGTCTAATAAGTATCACTAATCTCCAGAATGGAAAAGTGTGTTGTGGTAGCCAAATATTTTTTTGATACATAGATTTTTTTGTGTATACTATTCTAATTTATTAATGTAATTTGTTTTAAATATCGTAACCAATGAACTGTCAAAATCCCTCGTAATATATCAAATATAATAACACTATGGAACCCTCTGGAACGCTCTTCAACACTCTGGAATTATCTTAAATAATCGGATGCCGTCTGGAAACATTCTCACAAAAATGTATAGAATAATCAAGGAGGTTCGAAATACCAACGTGCTTCGTATAAAATGCGAAGCCAGTGCCGCAGCGCATTATTGTTATTTTAACGTTTAAGCGACGCGACATAAGTGACAGATATCGAGTAAAGTGCCTACTTGTATTTACGTGGATAATTTAATAGAATATTCTAGCAATTCAGTGTGTTTAACAGACGAGTGACTGAATGAAAAATCGTGTGAATTAAAGAATAGTGCTTAAATTACATTCGTGTGCAGTGACATTGTGAATTTGTTAAATTAATTAATAAATCATTAAATAATTTCCAGTGTTTTAATTTACCTCCCACAGCCACGACCCGTGAAAATATTATGTTCTGAAAATTACAACCTTACTTGAAAATGTGTTACTATTAAAAATTTAAAAGTTGATTATTTGTTTCTCTTTTGGGCAATTATTTTTAGTGGCAGAACAAAGACTGTATTGCCGATTTAATTTTCAAGACTGGTTTATCAATTGATGTGTACGTTGTTATGGCTTGGAAGAGAAAAAAAACAGCATAATGAGGGTATATCAAGAAGTTCCAGAACAGACGAGGTGAAGAATTGAAGTAAAAGTGAAATTGCTAATAGTTATTGACGTTTCTACTGCGTCATCGACATTTTAGTGAATACAGTTCGTATTAAATGTGTTATTTTTATGGAAATGTGTTATTTTTATGGAAAAATATTTACGGTAAAGCTATGTGTATGTGAGTGGTATAAAGGTAATCGCTGTCAGAACTCCACGAGTGTAGACCCAGAGCAATTTCCCGGCTCTGAGGGCAATGCGCGACCCATGTGGCGAGACTCACAATGTTTTGTTTCTTTCGGCCGAGATAAATGTCTATACAAATATGACTAAACCAAACTTGTTTTCAAATTGATTTCATATACAGTCGAACTCGGTTATAACGAGCGCGACGGGACCGACTAAATTTGCTCCTTATAGCCGGGACTCCTTATATCCGGGATAGGTAAATTTCACTTTCTAAATTATTTGACTGTGATGTTATTTTCAAGAGCAGCTAAAAAAACATCCTTAATTTTCCAGAGCAATGAAACTGTAGAAGACGATAGTGAAAACTTTTTACAGACTTCGGATTTTTTGGCGCCGCGTTCTATTTCACGAATAATTTCGACTTTTTCGCGAACCGAGAGACACTTTCGTTTGTTAGTGGACATGTTTCCGATAGAACAATTCGCGTACAACTTATTGGGCTTTCAAATGCTAATACAGTAAACTGCATAAAACAAACTGTCACCTCAAACATTTTGGAAACCCCCAATAATCGGAGTTATATGACAGTTCTCGACCTTCAGTTCGGCATCCCTTTGATAAGAAATGCCGACGAACTATTGTTTGCCTGTGCACGTGGCATTTTTGGACACACTTTGTGTACATCATAAAATGAACCCTAATTAAGTGCGAGCCGCTTTAAAAGCAAAGTTCACTGTTATGATTACGTATTTGTATTTTTTTCTGTAACTCAAGCAAATATGTATGCAGAGTTTCTAAAATTTGCTCCGTATATCCGGGAATCGCACTCCTTATAACCGAGAACGATAGTATGGGAATATGCGCAAATCAAAATGAATTCACAGTTTTCCTCATTATAGCCGAGATCTCCTTATACCCGAGCTCATTATAACCGAGTTCGACTGTAACTTCTTCTGGTTCGTGTTTGCTGGGGTACTATGTTTTTACGGCCTTTCTGGCCGAAGTTTTGTATATTGTAGACTTAATCATTACGGCTGATCGATGATACCCCAGAAAACCAGAAGATTCTGCGTGGCCGTGTAGAACATTCTCATATAACTTTTTTCTCATACTTAATACATGAAAATGTCTATGTGTATCAAATATAGGTTCGGCAAATATTTATATGAATATTTACATCACCTTAACTCCTCAATTCACTTATATTGATATTAAGAAGCTGACATTGGGTTAACCCTAGTTATTTCATAGATCGCTGTGAAATATAATAGGCGCTGTTTATCTGATTCTTATGATAAATAAAATAAATCAGATGTGATACAAAAATTATAATTCTCTCTACTGTACTTAGAAACTAAACAAAACCACACTTAATATATTCAGAAAAAATTTAGATCTCATTGTATGATGAAATACCTTTTGCTAATAATATCTGTCATCTGTGATATTTTATTATAACATATAATTTGATTGCTATGAAAATAATCATGTGAATTAAATATTAAAGAACGATCATTAAAATTTAAAATATGTTTTATTTAAGCTTTGTTATACACACACGATATGAGTTATTAATTACTCACTTTCTTCCTCCAATCTTTTCATTGCATCTACTACATATGTTTTCCTTTTCTGTTATGTACAATGTATAGTATTCTAGATACATCAAGCGAATTCTTTTAATTGGCTTAATATTTTTGTTTATCATATATGTTATATTTAATTCTAAATAAAATAAAATAAAAAATAAATTATAACGTTGCACCACGAAGTATCTGCCAAATATTTCAACGATTATTATTCTCAGAGCGTGTATTTAAAAGAAAAAAAAGACTAATTAGTTCAAAGCGAGCGATCATAAACTGTATTGAATTTGCGTAGCTCAAAATCTCGTATAATTGTACCATTTTAAGAATTGCCAGGTAATACCTGGCATATATGTTATATTTAATTTTATTAATAAGCTGTTAAAATTCTAAATAAAATAAAATAAAAAATAAATTATAACGTTGCACCACGAAGTATCTGCCAAATATTTCAACGATTATTATTCTCATAGCGTGTATTTAAAAGAAAAAAAAAGACTATTAGTTCAAAGTGAGCGATCTTAAACTGTATTGAATTTGCGTAGCTCAAAATCTCTTATAATTGTACAATTTTAAGAATTGCCAGGTAATACCTGTCAATTCTTAAAATGGTACAATTATTAGTGTATTTTTAGTAAAGCATCCCCATTGGGGGGGCCACCGGAAGTGCACGCTGGATCTGTCCGCCGTAGCGCACCGGGCACTTTGTTGCGTGGGCTCGCCGCGCCGTCCTCGCATAAATAACACATAATCGTGAGCTGCGTTCTCCCCGCGCTGATCCGATCTGCGGCGCAGGATACAGCATCTCGTATTAATTATCGCCGTCAGTCTAAACGGCGGGTGTAGGGAGGCTTTTTATTTCCGCGAGCGAGACACGCCGCGAGGAGACTGCGCACCGTTACCTGTGTTCCGTGTTCCGGTGCAGATTAATATCGGCGCTCAACTATCGCCGGACGGATTTATGTGCATCAACAATGAGAGCGTTCAGTTAAAGCGTTTCTCTCATTCTTTGAGTAACAACAACCGCCGGCTGGTTCGACGAAGGCGCTAAAGGAGCCTCTGCGCGGAAACCCTTTTGTCTCGTGAGATTTTGTAAAGATCGATGCGCACTGTTCTCTACGTAAAAAAAATCAATGGCGACGTCTTTCTGATTTTTGTAACTTCTCTCGAGACGACATTCTCTACATGTGACTTTGAACTGAAAAGATGGCGAATATCGTTTTTAATTACGCTTGTAATTGGTAGTTACGAACTCTTCAAGTATACATATTTCAGTTTTTTTTTTTAAATATACCTACTGTAATTCTGGAAGTTTTGAGAAATACGAAATGAAAAATCTATTTTACTTCAGTAATTCGTAAAACAGCAAGCAACTGTAAACTTATTAAATCGTTTTTCACGTTTATTATGAAAACATTTATCAAATACATTTTTTTCGGTTGCGAGTGCCTATGTGCCTAAAAACATTTTTGTTTCGTGAAAATGAATATTATAGTAGACATTTGATCAATTTTATCTTTAATAGATAAAACGGCATACTATTTAATACAGAAAACAAATTAAAGATTTGTGTTTTTTATATTTGAATATTGAAATACAACAGATATTTTATACGAACCGTATGAATGTGTAGAGATTCAACTGTCGACGTTTCGCTAGAGTTATGTCACAACGGGACCAAGGATTTATGTTTATTTCTTACGCGAATGTAGATTGTATGCACTTAGAGGTGTATTGCTTTTTTCTACGTTAGGGGTTGTTGAAGTGCTATTGATGCAATATGAAATAACGACATCTAATTTTTTAAGAGGACACTCTCCAGGAGCCTCCGGCGAAATGTCCTGAATCGAATCACTCCATATCCATACGGTTCATATGATATGCATTTTATTTCAATACCTGCAGAAAACATATTATGTTGAACTTTTATTTTATTTATAAATGATGTACGCCCTGATTTGAGCTTTTACATTATGTGAAACATAAAACGTTGAAACAGCATAGCTATCTAATTAGGTACAGGAAATTACAAAAAATTAATGAATATCAACAATATAAATAAAATAAGTAATAAGTACATGAAAAAATATTAGCGAGATACATAAATACAATAAATAATAGATTAAATATGTAGACAAACTATAATGTAGAAGCCATGTAGATTTGTCTTTTGAATGTGAATTTTCGAGCTTTAAATATATCAACAGAGCTGTATTGATTCCCTAGGTAGTGCAATCTTTTTATAGTATATACATATAATACATTTGTGTGGGGGGGCTCTTTTGCCTTGCGGTTTAGTTACGCCACTGAGTAATACAATAATAATAATATTACGTTTGACGTGAATTATTTTACTGGTATTTTAACAATTTTGAACAAATATTAGAACAGAAAAATAATTTAGACAAACCTCGCTGCAAGCCTGGCGCGGAATTGGAACATCTTAACACTTGGCAACCCCCGGAGGTGTATTTTTCCCAAATTCGATGCCGAGTTGATTTAGTTGGCGACGGCAGCGCCGCACCTCGCGGCTCTTGCGAAGCTCATTGTTCAAGCGGTGCTCGGTGCTCGGGCGCTCGCAGGAAATATGCTTTGAAACTTTATCGCAACGTCAAGCGGGATTTCATATTTGGAACGAGCCATGTAAGTCGGGTGGGTCCGTTACGTTCCGTGTCTGAACCGGAGCGGGACAGTCGGCGCTTTAGCAGGAGATTAACGACGCTTCTGGGCATCGACGTTTTCTGCATTTGGACAGATTATCAACAATAAACTGCCCGCAATGATTTGATCCACTGACACTGTTCTTGAAACGCTTCAGAATTATTTTTTAATTTTTTTTTATTTATTTAAATTGAAGCATACAATGATATTTATAAAATTACATCAGTGTGATGCGTTGAGTATGTGTGTATATTGTGTGTGTGTGTGCGTGTGTGTGTGTGTGTGTGTGTGCGCGTATGTATCCTGTATTGGTTTTAAACCTATGGACGCTACTTATTTTAGTTTTTGACCAAGAATGTACTTTGTGTCCAAGAATAGTGGTTTGTGATTCTACTAATAACTGAGTTTTTGAGGCCTTTGTTTTGTATTTTTTGAATTGGAAAAGCGTTCTGTTTCTGAAATGAGTATTCAAATACATTATAATTTTATATAATTTATTATATAAAATTATAAATGTTGATTATTATGTTCAATATATATTTATATTGAACATAATAATCAACATTTTGAGACGATTTATGCAACACGAACTCCATGTAGATATTAATTGGCAATAAAACATGGTTAAATGTAATTTTTTATAAATCTGTAATGTTTAGAGTTAAATATCGGCTTACTTAACAGTCACTAGTTCCATTTTCGACAGGTGAAGATTAGTAAAATTAATTCCATCCTTTTTGGTTGCTTGTTTGTAAAAGTCTAGCATTCATTTTTGCAGCTATAGAGAGATTCTCGAATCATATCAATATTGTCAAATGATAAAATGATTTAAAAATTTCTAAAATTCTAATGAAGTCGCATCTGATTTATCTGCTAATTTAAATATCTTGAAAAAAATGTGTAAAAGCCATTTTACTCAAAAGGGTACAAAAAAGAATACAAAAGTGTTTATTACATATTTTTGTGGGAACATTTTAGTGGATAGTAGGTAATTTTTAAGTATTTGTTGAACTTTTTATTTTCTGCATATATTTATTCGTTACTTATCATTTATTTGTTTTCGAAATAAAATAAATAAATGCCTATGTTTCATATCATGGTAGATATTCGTTTAATGACCGCGTTTTACTTCAAAATCTAAATCAATAATGTTGTTGTTTATAATAAGTTTCTAGCTGCATGAAATTAATGAAATTGTTTGTTTGATATCAATCTCTTTTGCACGCTTCAGTTTATGTTTACAATATCTTTTAAGCAGATGAGAAATATCGAGGATTGAATCATGTGCATGTAGACACGTGTGTATGGTACCTTTTTGTCTTCATCATATCCAACCATTGCCGATTCACTGGTAGATGAAGAATTTCCCATGACTTTCTTCGATCTTACTCAGATCTCTGCGTGTCATCCTTATTGATCTGATAATTACGCCTATCTGGCCAATAGGGATCTGTCACGCGAAACAAGACTAGCAGTTCATAATATAGTTCTGGTGCCAATTCTAATTTACAGAAGTGAAGCCTTGACTTAAATTTAAAAGGGAATGAAAATAGACTGAATGTGATGAAAATGCAGTCTCTAGTTAACAGATAAGAAGTGAATGTAATGCTGGTTGTAGCGTGGTAAATAGAATAAGGAAAGGACCACTGAAATATTTGGTCAAGCGAAACATATGGGTGAGAAGAGAATGGTCTGGATGGATGAAAGAAAATATATGAGGCGAGTTTTGCGGCAGAAGGAACAGAGGGCATTCACGAAAGACCTGGCACGATCAGATATGACAAATGTTGGAGGTTGGCTCTGTTAAAAGCTTCAAAAAAACAACAGCAAGTAGAGCATGCATGAGAAGATGTACGAAAGTGACCAAAGCAAACGTGGTGTGCCAAGAAAGAAAAATGAAGCATTCGGCCTGATTAGTTAGCCTTATATACGATCATCTCCACGACTTGAAATTACCGATTTACGTTGAGTTTGCTACTAGCGGTGACAGTGTCATATATTGTATAGGTATACATAAATAATAATAAGTTGCGTATTCATAAAATATATCTATCTGGAATAAAAACACAAAATAATCAAGCATACACGTTGACGTTTCAATCGGCTGTTAACCAACACATGTTCATCGTGAGAATGAAATCTACTTCTCGATAGTGTGACTCTTCTCAAGTGCTCCGGGGATGTGTATTCCATCCTTGCTCGCACTACATTCCCATAAATCTGTCACCGCAGTGTCCTGTAGCTAACCGCTCTCCGACACTTCTGTCGGCGCCCGCTCCTGCCCCGCTCTCCCCCCCCACCAACCTGCGGGGGACACGTGGGAAAAGTAAGATGCGCGGCGGCGGGGTATACACAAAAATCTTAAAACTACTCAATTTAATTGAAGAGCGGCCCGGATACTCCCGTACTAGTGAGGTGCGCTTTGAAAAAATTCATATAATTCGAATATCGTTTTTTTTTCTTCATTAAAATGATTGGCATATATGCATTAATGCTTCACAATCATTCATTTTATCTCAGGGTTGGTATTTTGTTAAAAAAAACTGTATTAAGCCATGTATTCACTAGGGGACAAATCGCGAAACATTCCGCTCGGCATGTCGCATCAACATCTACGCTCATGTTTCGGGGACAATGACGCGGTCATTTGACGTGTACACACCGGGACTCGCATATCTTGTCGCGGAAATGTCACCCGATGAGGTTATGTTGACAGCTGTGGTATCTCATTTGGCGAAAACGGGGTTCCGCGCAATTCGAAATGTTTTTTCGGTCGCAATTTCAAATTAACGAGGTTTTACTGTAGTAAATTGAATATTATTAAAAACAAGGTCCTTTTTGCAAATAATTATTGTTTTCCACACGTCGCGGAAATGTCGCCCTATGAGGTTATGATGACATCTGCGTATTTGCGTAATGAGTTTATCGAAACGTAAGAGAAGAAAAAAGAGAAGAATGCGAAATTATTTATTGCAAATAGAAAGAAGGACGGATATTCTATGCGATCTTCGATCGATACAGCTCGATGAGTTCAAGAACAATTTCGTTTCCCCACACTGTTATCTTGACAGATACAGCACATGCGTATTCACTTGTAAACATACCACGTGGTACTAATGCTCCGCGTAATGTTGCAGTGAGCTCGCTCGGCTACCGTGCGCATGGCAACGTTGCCACGGCACGTAGAAATGCCGCGCTATGTTGTGCGCGATGTCGCGGAACAGTGCACGACGTTGCAACGTCAAGTAGACTCTATGCCGCGCGTGCTGTTGAGGGACAATTTGTCCCCTAGTGAATACATGGCCCTATGCTCAATAATACAGGCAACTTGGATGACTTTCTCTATGACTTTAAAACCTCAGTCATAAATCTTTTTTTTAATACAGCTTCTTTCTTTAGTCCAGACCACGAATATGCAGATGTATTGCTCACATATCTTTATTTCTTTTTCGGTATTTTCTTGTCTCTTTCTCTTTTAACAAATTAAATCTGTCCTTTCCTCCCTATTTCTGATTCCCATTTTACCTTTAATTCTTTGTCTCTCATGGTTTGCTCTTCACTTAAACCTTTCATTTTTTGTACATTTTTGTTGTTAAATATTAATACATAGCTTGTTGATTCTACGGAAACTAGTACAATGGTCTCTCAACTATTTAATATTCATGTGTAAGCTGATTTTTATCTGTACTATTAGTTTTCCATAAATAAATAAACAAAATAAAATGAATTACTTATATGTTTTTTTTTCAAAGTGAATCTAAAGATAGTCATGTGTGTAGATAATAAGAAATGATAACAAATAAGGACAGAAGACATTGATTTTCATCAATATCACCAAAACCTGACAGAAACTTATACGTTAAGTTTGTGAGAAGGTGTAACGTATGAAAGTAAATGAGGCAAGAATATTACGTGATAGAAAAGGATAGCGTTCTATCCTCGTATGCCTAATTATCTCCGACAACCCCTTTGACGAAATGGTATGGCGCTAAGTAGTTGATAAGAAGTAAATCAAGAATGGGACTAAACAAGGGCTTGGTGCTGTTTGCCATTAATAAAATGCTTACACACTGGAGAAAATAAAATCACGAAAACAACTGCGTAATTTGGGTTCGAACCTCATCCCCCTTTAAAAGTGTAAGAATATGAGTATCATGTAGAGAAATTTAAATAGATTTTTACTGCATCATTCTATGTAGTAAAAAGGTATTTAAATTTCCGATAGTGAAAAATTTTAGAATTTATAAAAAATATTCATATTCAGAAATAATATGATGATGGGTTAAGTAATATAAACATAAAAAGTGTTTATTTCTTATACAAGTATGTATCGATCATTATATTCTTTGTTTTACATTTTTTTTTAATTAATGCTAATTTTTAATTTCTAAAGGTTTTTTTTTTTTAAATATCTACTGACACCACCTACATATTTTAAATTTATTACATTGAAGAGACATTGAAAATGGTATGCATTACTAAATGCAATATATCTCATTATTAGGCCCTCAGTCAGCAAGTAATATATGTATCAAGTAATATGTTTTCGTATTCATAAAAAAAATAGTAAATAGTGACTTATGCAAACAATATTTTACTATTTATTTTCACGGTGAATCCTTCAACCGCCGTGTTCGATATTCTCTGCACGAATCGCATTATCATTGTAGGTAGGTACGTTTTATTTTTCAAGGGGTATGCAAATATGTAGTTCCTTAAATGATGGATGGAAAGAGGCAGCAGCCAGACGGGTTTAGTCACCACCCGATGATACGTCAATTAGTTATCAATCCCCTCACCGTGCTAAGAGCAAACCCGTGTGACGTCTGGACCTTCAGACTCCGAACGGTAAATCTCTTCTCTCAGACTATTTATAATCTGTCGGGGAGCGGCAGTGGGTTCTGGCGAATTTAGTCCGGCTAAGATGGGTACAAATTTCGGGGGTATTTAAATACAATCTTGGATCCATTGAAGTTTGGCAGCATCGAATAAAGGAAAGATGTGGACAGCCAATATAAAAAAATCCTCTAGTCCGTTATCTCCACAACATAAATATTCTTATTTTTATTATTCACTTTGTTCTTGAAATATTTGTCACGGTAATTTTTGAAGGTTTGGATTTTTTGGTGACGGACGATGATTTTTTTAAATTGGCTACCGATGTTTGTATTGTGTAATTTTGTTGCATTTTCATGTATAAATACATTAATATAAATACATATAAGGAGTTAAACGTTACAAAATTTATAAAACTGGCAAGACTTCGGTGGCTGGGTGATGTGGAGAGAATGTCCGAATATCAAGCACCAAAGTTCCTGCTGAACTCAAGGTCAATAGGGCGAAGGAGCTTAGGAAGGCCAAAATTAAGATGGAGTGACAACGTCCTCAAAGACATTTCTGCCTTGGAGCTTCTGAACTGGAGAGAGCTGGCACTAAGCCTAGATGAGTGGAGGAAGATTCTTGAGAAGGCCAAGACCAACCAGGGGTTGTAGTGCCAAGAGTGATGATGATGATGATGATAAATACATTTATTAGTATATATACTAGATTGCATGCCCATGTGTGTGGTGTATTTGAAAGCAGAAGAAGAGAGCTATTCGAAATTCAAATCGGATCACAAACGCTCGAGTTACATCGAAGATAATAAATATAAATACATAAATATATAAGTAAATAAATAAATAACTAATTACATAAATTCTATACATGAGTGGTGTGTATCTATCACCATCACGTTTTGAATTCCAAAATATGGATAAACCGAAAACTGTATGCAATAAATGCATTATTTCACATAAAGTGCTTAGACCCTTACGGAGAAGAAGAAGAATTGATTGAAAATAGAAAATATGCACACAGAAATTTCACAATTGTCTTTAAAATTTTTTTTAGGTGAAAAACATGAGAAAACACCTATTTATGTATTTAATACGAATTTGGGTAGGTATCTTGACATGCACAATATTTTACAAATTACAAATTGCAAAATATTTTAATCACTTCAGCGGTTTTGAATCAACATTTTTCGTCAACCAATGTTTTTGAATGGTTTCGTTTACGTTTCAAATCCATTACGGCCTTTATTGTTCTTGACAAATCGTTAAATGATATATCTATGATCTATCTAAATGATATAACATAATTTTTGTCGAACAGATTTTTTAAAGTCAAATACATTTCGACATATTACAAATTGAATAACAACATTTCGCAACATGTTTGTAAAACTGACATTTTTGAAGCCAGTCTGTCAATGTCCAAATGTGATATATTTATGTGATAGAAGGTTTTTGATTTGATCCGCGCCGTCTAATTTTCCTCGAGAGGAAAATAATTCTCTGTCGTTAACACTAACTAACATATCAACCTTTCACTTTATTAAAGAGAATCATCGCTCGAACGTCGTAATTCTCACATATTTGTTTTAAGAAAACATATTAATATAATTTAATATACCATTGTCAGATTTCACTGTTTAAAAACGATGATTTTTCCGTCGCGCGGGCCTCGCGCGCGCTCACTGGTAAAATGAAATTGCACGCGCTTCCCCGGCGTCTTGTTACGTATTTCCGTCAATTTTCACGAAATCATTGCCACAGATTGCAGGAAAGCAAGAGGAAAGATGTTACACATCAAAAACTTTCAGTACCACACGATTGGTCCGTACAAGTGGTCGGAAATGTCATCAATCGATTACAAAGCGATATTGATATCGTAGCCTAACGGAACCTTTTCACAGAATAATATCGATAAACGTAAAGAGCTAAAAAATACATCATTTGGAAACTTAAAAATGCCCGAGACAAAAGTTTTTAAGTGGGCCAACAACAGGTCGTCCCAGTCCTGACCTACAGTTCTGATCCTTGGACGCTTGTCACATGTCTCATTCATAAATTTAAAAAAAAAACTCACTGAAGAACCAATGTTGAAGGTATCCGCCGAATAACAATTCTGTAATGGCAGTGGACCGTCACCGAATTTGTAACAACTGTTAGGCTATAAAAAGTGCTATAATGAAGGCCTTGTACCGAAAGCCGATGCGTGCGTCAACCGTCAGCTTGCCGAACCGATGACATACAAATATTGAAAGAAAAAGTCGCGTGACAGAGAAAAGGAAGGCATTTATTATGAAAGGAATCATTTATACAGCCGTGCGTGAACGTGAACTGAAGAAGAATAATTACAATAAAAAAAGTGTCAATAGATTTCAAACAGCTTCGTCCATACTAACTTTTATAGAAAATTAAAAAACAATGGCCATTAATTATCAGGAACATGACAGTACAGCTTCCGGTGACCATAATCAATGGCTCTTATCACGACTCGCCGTAAGGAGGAAGCTTGGCCAGGACCTGGACTGCTCTGCGACTCTGACCAACTTGAATGACGACATCCCTCCTCCCGCAGCCGTGCCGTACCTCGGCAATAGTTGGACCGGCCAATATATCCATCAGTTTTGTCATTCCCTGCCTACATAAATGTAGTACATGTAAAGTATAACCAACAACTGAGGCAGCTGTCGGATACAACTTTCCGTGTTTATTAGTCACGAAAAGAACATAAATATTATCGGTAACATCATTATTTTTACCAGGTAAATTAAAACAAAACGCGGAATCAATAAATATCCCGACTTGGATGCGTTACAACGTTGTAACCTGGTGCCGTTCGGTTTATAATTGAGTTGCTTACGATCTTGTTTTTCTCGGGTCTTTCAAACTTCTTTGCGTTTTGTAAAACACATTTATAAATTTATTCGCATGTATTCAATTAAATCGAATCACTGTTGTTAATGTTGTTAGATAATCGCTTTTGACGAGCTGTTTTTCTATTCGCGGCAAACGGTACTAGAATTTTAGAATTCCATTTCGTAATAGATTTTCGTAGAGTGAGAGTATGTTCCTCTTATATCACTCTTGGTGTATTCCTGGAATTGGAAAATATTAAAATTATGCTTAGATCAGAAATGTTGTAAATTAATATACAATATACTCTTTCTCCATTTACTAATAATTTGATAATAAAATATAACCACTCACGGAGATTTTTAGTCTACCGGTCTCTTCGTCAGGACAACGTCTCGGTTATACAACTAACATTTTGTTGCTATGATGATATTGTTACTTGTAATAGTGATTGTAACTAACATTGTCTGCCTGACCAAAAATATAGTGCTTTAAATTTAAAAAATATTTATAAAATGATTTATTATTCTGATTAAAGTTTTTTTTAAATATATTTTTAGTCCATACTGTAATCATAATTAATCAAAATATATCATGATTATTATTTTGCTTAGTACTTACTCTTTTACTGTTGATCTATCGTACAAACAAATAGATTGAAGACACGTTGCACTTAACATATTTATATTATAAAATTTTACAAAATGAGAATAGACCTGAGAGCCACCTTCAAAATCAATTATACATATTTTACAACTCTTCTATTAATTTATGAGTTTCATTTCGGTGTGCTTTATAATAACTTTCGGAATTAAAGAGTTAAGGTTATTATTACGGTCGTTGAATATATATAAAAATATCCGTTTTATTTAACACTTAAATAAGTTTCGGAATGCCTGTTTTATAATTCGCATGCACTGGCTTCGCTCGCAGACAACCAGTCGCCTCACTCAATCGCGGAATCGATTGAAGTTAATTGAAAATGTCTCCAACTATTAGATCTAATTCCGATATAACAAATATCGTGACAGTCGATATCGAACTAATCTCACAAAACACACGCGTACCACTCATTACTCCCGCTTGTCTCGTCTGAATACGAGAAGAGGTTTCCGGTATCAATTTATGCAAATGCGTCTCATTGATAAAATGTCATC
This sequence comes from Agrypnia vestita, assembly GCA_016648135.1. Classification (NCBI taxonomy): domain Eukaryota; kingdom Metazoa; phylum Arthropoda; class Insecta; order Trichoptera; family Phryganeidae; genus Agrypnia; species Agrypnia vestita. Next base: position 258,383 of record JADDOH010000304.1, on the reverse strand, counting down.
TTAATCACTTCCCATCTTGAAATATTTAATGTCTACTTTTTTCCTCGACTACTCGTGTTTAGTAAAAGTTGCCAAAAAAGGTTAACAAAAAACCCATGGTGAAATTATAATAAAATTATTTATTTTATAATATAAATAATATTATAATACTAGCCTATTTTGTGTATCCGTCGTGTATAATTTACGAATATTTCGAGACAGGACAAGTGGATATGACGTAGTAAACTTGCAATAATTCGATTTCATTTCAATCAATCTTCATTAATGATGATTCCTCCAGGAACAAAATCGAGTAAAAGTGTTTTTAAAAATTTGAATATATCTAATCAATTTTTTTTTTAATAATACCACATTAAGAATCAATTATCATATCAGTGTGAGATGTGTCTGAAATTTTTGGAAGTTATAATGCATTTTGGATTAAGCTTTTTGCAAAATACAAGATGTATGAAAATATTGCTAAAAATCTCATTTTTGGGAAGTACCTATTCGAAGAAATATATTAAGGATTTGGAACATAGATGTACATACAACTTTAAAAAATTTGGTAATGTGTGGATATTCTTACGGTGGATTTGGTGAATACTGCATTTGGTGTGATCACTTAAGGCAGTTCGTATGGGTCGGAAGCCCTGGAACAAAATACATTCATGCACGTTTCTCATATAAATAGCTTCGTCTCTGTGTGACTTCTATAATGTATCTTAATTAATAAGTATTAGAAGGTTCATATGTACCGAGTCATGTAAAATAATATAATGTATGTTCTTCATAAATATATCCTTCTATAGCAGCAGCATTGTTTTTGGTTAGTGAATAAGAAATTCAAAAATTTTGAGAAGACATCCAAAAATTTTGATTCAGATTCAGATACGATTTAGAAATTTAGATTAATTTATTTGCAACTGAATTTTGTAATTGATTTTAAAGCTAAAACGTACATTTTAGGGTGAATATGTTTTTGATGAAATACTCTTAAATACACATAATATACTGCAATATTAATGATCATAATAAAACCGGAATGAGACTTCCATTCAGGAAGACTAAATCTCAAATAGCTTTGATGTACGTGATGTGTGTGATGTGTAGCCGTGATCTTAAATAGTGCACTGAAAATTTTTAATGAAATTTCAATGAAAAAAGGAAGAGAAAAAGAGCGTCTTAATTTTAAATAACGCATTGAAAAATGTGATGAGTACCTATATTCTAAATATGCTTAAATTGACGTTTTTTTTAGTTTGTATTGGAGTCTGTATATATTAGAGTATATTTTAGAATTACGAGTATAATAGAAAAAAAATAGATAAAAAAAATAAAATAAAAAATTAAAATTAGTAATATCACCTTTGATGTATTTTATATTTTATTCATTGTTTTTGTGTTTTGATTTGTAGAATTCCATATTTAATTTTAATGATATTTAAAATAAATTCGAATTTTAAGAAATATTTTTATTGAGTTCTATATACTAGTTTGCTATAATGCTATAATAACTAAATAAAGTATTTAAAAATGTACAGCTGTTTTGACGATTCAGGCCATTCTTAAACTATGGATTAACCATTAACAATAGATTTTTAAATGATTTTGATCATTCCTTCTCTTTGCCTGATAATTTCGATGAAACCGATGTACATACCTCTTGTAACGAGGCTAAAAGTAATCACGCACTCATGTCAAGTGACAGTTGTTTGAAATGATCACAATACTACCGAAGATTCCAGAACGGCCTAGCCATAATCTACGGCTTACGGGAAACATCTACAAAGTCTGGAAGCCACGAGAAAGTTCCCGTAAATACTGGAAACGTCTGGAAATTTCGATATCAGCATTAGCGAATATAAATATGGCACACGGAAGTAACGACTAGTCAGTTGTTGTTTTTGGGTGCATTTGACAGCGATACCAAAGAGAAGGTAGCCGCGAGTTGCAGATTGCCAGTACGGCCAAGCGAATGGTGATTCGACAGCGATACTCTGGAAAGTTCTTACGTAGCGAAATAAACCGAAGCGAAATATACGTGCGGAAATTGGCTGGAATATTCTAGTGAATAGTGAATAAAGTGTTTATGCGATTATAAAGTGTTTATTTACGAGTGATAAATTTTTTTAAATTTTTATTTTATTTTAAGTAGTTTAATATAAAGAATAGAGTTACCTTTAATAGTGTTAAGAAGCTTTGTACGTTTGTTTGATCAATTAATCGGTATTTAATAAATCCATTATTAAATTCCAGGGTTTTCATTAATTTCTCCTGCGGCCACGACACGCAACAATACATTATGATTCTTCAAGAACTAACTTATCCGAAACTAGTAGAACTCGTAATATTTTTAAAAAGTTTGATTCATTTTAAATTTCATAAAAAAGATAAAGAAATAAATGTGTGTCAAAATCAGTCACATTGGAATCAACTATCGGTCAATAATTTAATTTTAAAAAATATGTATTTTTCGGCTATGGACACCGAAGGTATTCCAGATAATAGTCGACGATTGACGTTACGGAATTAAATTCTTGTGAAACACCGTAAATATGTCTCGCTCCCCACGGAGAAGTTCCCTGAAATTGAAGACGATAACTTATGTAGCGCCCGATGTGATGTTGTATCTTTATGTTGATGCGATCGGTCCACCGCCCGCCCCCCTCCCGCCGGTAATCAGATAACTCACGGGAGATTCCTCGGAGGGCGAGGTAACGAGGTAATGTTTAAACTTCTTGCCTATTCGTAATAAACATGTCAGGTGTAAACCATCACCCGCTATTGGTCCTGGCGTATTCTTTGTGAGCCGATGTGAATTACTGGATTGAGCGCGTCGTTTGGATGCTAATTTTATTGCCCCGGCTGAGCAAAGACGGGATTTATACGTGCACGGAGCCGAACACTCGCGCCGACTGTTTTGTGAGGAGGTTTGTATCGAAAATCAATAGGTGAAAAGGAAAACTTTGACGACGAACGTTCTTTGGGATTTTTTTGAGCGCGACGTACTGGCCGCGGCCGGGTGCGGGGGGCACGAAGGGGTTCCAAAATTACTGTGTGCGAGTTAAAAGGTAGAAGAAATAACGCGATCATTATTTTAGTACCGTTAAATGGATTAACCGACAACTGCTAAATATCGATATTAATGTTTAACTCTCAGACGCACACACAGCCTTTTCCACTGCGTCCCGCGCTTAATGTAACTTTAAAAGAAAAATCAGTACAGTTCAAAATATTTCACTTCTGCCAATTTAAAAAATACATTTTGGTTTTGGTCTGAATGTTATGTACCTGTTTCTCAAGCTCGATCACTCCATGATGATAACAAATTGTCTTTAAAAATGTCTTCATTTTATGAATTAAAATATGAACATACAGATAAATCTTACCAAAATACAATTTCTGTTAATTTATTTTTATAATGAATTACCAATTGCTTAAACATCTTTGCATTTTCAAATAAATCCAATTATTTCGCTTAAATTTTTAATTTATATGATGATGTTTTTCTTTATATCCTATGCTCTTAACTAAATTTATTTCTAATGTTTTTAAATAAGTATGAAACACCGTGAATTTTTTTTTGGATCACAAAAGTATTTTTTTCACGATTGAAATTATAAGTTGATAATATATAATTTTAATTTAAGATAAACTAGAATCTACAAGGATTATAAAATAGGTATATGTCTCAGTATGGGAATTTTTCAGTGAGGCTGACAATCAAATACGTGGATCAGTATATGTCACGAGATGGTAGGAGCGGGAGGAATTGCGAGTAATCGAGGAATTTACAGCACTTTTTACAGTAAATTAGAAATTAGTAGAAAGGTCTGGGATAGTCTAGATTCTGGAAACACCGTGAACATCGGATTTTGTAAATACTCGCGACGAAGACTGTTGTTTTGGCAAATGAGACGAGTCCATAAAAAGACGAATTGACCAGAGACGCGAATGGGTACATTAACATCAACACATACTCATCACATCAGCCCTCATCTGCAATGATATCCGAAACGTCGGCCAGAGAAGTCAGATGTACATGGCAGAATATCACAGAATATTTTTTAAATATAGTTTTTATTCATCTATACCTATAAAACTCAATGTCTGTCTGTCTACCTGTCTGTCTGTGTGTTTTCTATATAAATCTACACCGTTTATCCGATTCGATTCAAATTTTGCATACTTATGCTTTAGGACCCGGCGGGTAACATAGGCGACATTTCCCCTCCAATTATTTTACCCCTTCCCCTCTCCCTGATATATTTTCGATGCAAATCTATACCGTTCGACCGATCGGACTCAAAATTTGGAAACTTAAACTTATTCTTTAGGACTCGGCGGGTAACACAAGTGACATTTCCTCCCTACTCCGTTACCCTTTCACCCTGATATATTTTCGATGCAAATCTATGCCGTTCGAATCGAACCTTTGTTTCCCCCCCACAAATTAATTTTCATCAGCTACTATTTAATAAATACTGTTTTTCCTGTAATAATTCACTGTAATAATATTTTCATTTCCTTATTAATCTTTCATTATTATTCACATCACACAGATACTATACAGCGAACTCGGATGACGAAGCGCGTTAACTCGGAGATTTTTATTGCCTAAATATTCTTAATTACCTTCTTACAAAAATGTATTCACATAATTAAGGCTGCTCGGCTGTCTACGCGGTGATGTGTTCTTTATTTAAACAGCCATTTGTGTTCGATTCGTCGGAAACCCGAACCATTTGTCCGCCTTTTAAAGAATGCCAAGATGTCTAATTACAGATATCGTTTACAATTTATGGCTGATGGATAAAATTTATTAATGACGAACGTTCGAACCTGAGAGTTGACTTGGTAATTAAGGTTCGAGATTAATTAGATGGTTAAATCAAGGTTTTTAATATTAATACATAAATCATATTATAAAATCCTGTTTGATCAAATCTAAGCATTTGGACGAAAGAGAATTTGTTTTCTTTTGTTTGATTATGTTACACAGATGTAAGTTTGAAAATCTTCAAAAAATCAGTATCAATTAAAAAAGGCACATTAAAAAACCTATCTATCAAAAAATATTTGCGTACCACCAGAATATGAATCCGAAAGCTTAACTTCCCGAACAACTACGATACCGGTTCCGACACAGTAAGTATTTAAGATTAAATAATATTAATCGCTGATATCAACAGTGTTAAACATTTTACACATTTTAGATCTTACCAAAACGAATTACAAAATTTTGGTCTTGATCCAATTATTTAAAATGTCAAGGTCAATTTATTTTTTCATTCGGTCTATACGATCTTTATATACGGCCCGCATTTAAGAAACATACAAATTGGCCATTCGTAACTAAATAAAATATAATTTAAAAAAATGGTTTTATTGACATCAACGGTTCGTATGTATCTTGTATAAATGATAAATCTGTTATGCAATTTTCAAATAGTTATCAATTTTATATTATAACGCAATCTTCGTGTTATAACGACAGGATAAATCAATCCATTTTTTATTTCAACTGTAGAATTTAAAATTGAACACTCACCTGGACACGCAAGCACAAACACAGGCGCTCTACCAAAGATCTATAATCTTTTGTATTTAATTAACTAAAGATATTTATTTTGATAGAATAAATTACCGAAAATGAATGCATTGTTTTCTACCAATGACAAACATAATTCAATGAAGAAATTTGCATACAAATTCGCGGCCCCTTGGGTTTCTGGTTCCCGGAAATGCCGCGGTCAGTAAGTAGTAAATAATAGCACTGCTGGGACGCCCGTGTGCTGGAACCTCTTATCCGCTATTTCCATCTCTTTCATATCAAATTGAGCATTTCAAATTGTACTGCCAACGATTCCTTTTATTTTCCGTGAATTGTTGGTTTTTAGTCAAATAAACCAATGCAATTGTGACGTTGTCCCAGAATCATTGAGATTTTGCAACCGAGTAGATAGATACCTACATCTATTTATTTTATTTGGAATTTTTTTTTATCTATACCTATAAAACTCAATGTCTGTCTGTCTGTTCTGTACACAAATCCACACCGTTTGCCCGATTCGATTCAAATTTTGCATACTTATGCTTTAGGACCCGGCGGGTAACATAGACAACATTTTCTCCCTATTCTCATACCCCTTCCTCTCCCCCTGACATATCTGTACCGTATCGGTCGATCAGACTCAAAATTTGGAAACTTATTCTTAAGGACTCGGGTAAAATAGGTAACATTTTCCGCCAATTTTCTTACCCCTTCCCCTCGCCATGACATATTTTCGATGCAAATCTGTACCATTTGACCGATCGTTCTCAAAATTTGGAAACTTATTAAGGACTCGGCGGGTAACATATGCGACATTCCCCCCTATTTTTTTAACCCTTCCCCTCACCTGATATATTTTATAGGTAAATTTGTACCTTTCGGCCGAACGGACCTCAAAATTTGGAAACTTATTCGTTAGGACTCGGCGGGTAACGTATGCGACATTTCCCCCTATTCTTTTAACCCTTCCCCCCGCTTATATATTTTCGATGCAAATCTATACCATTCGAATCGAACCTTTGTTTACCTCACAAATTTATTTTAAAATTAATCTTTATCCCGTGCAACGCCGGGTAAGGACAGCTAGTTCATAACAAAATCATAAAACATGTAACAAAATCACACAATAACATCTACCAAAATTTAAAAATTTGTATATAATTATGATTGGATAAGTTTATTAAAAGTTTTTGTAACTATTTTTCCAATGACTTTACTATAACGGAAGGTTTCTACGAATGGTTTCAGAAAGTGGTATGTAATGTTAATAAAGATGTGATTATTAATATTGCTGAGCTTGAACATTTTTATCAGAATAAAATAATTTACTTTCATTAAAAGATCTTTTGAAAAGCCGATTTTCACATTGAAAAATGTTTGTCTATAAATTTTAGTTAACTTAAAAACTTTTTTCAACCGGTCCTCCGGCGAATAGACGATTTAACCATCCCGATCACGTAATATTAAGTTTCAAGGAAGAACTTCCAATTGGAAAATTAGTCTTTATGTTTCGGAACAAAATAATGCAAAGTGCCGAACAATAACGATAAAAAACGCCAGGAATACATCCTTCGCTCGGAGATTAAAAAGTATAAACTGCCGGAATACCACAGGAAGAAATGTACCCCAGTTTGTAGAATTGGGGTCTTGGGCGATCACTTACTAAGTGTTTACAATCACATTTGAATTCAAATGGAAAGTATTGTTTTACAGGCGTGTCTGTAGTTTTATGGGACTTCTTATAGGAGTGTGGAAATAGGCTCCATTGCTCCACGCATGTGCGAATTTCTATTTACAACAGTATAGACAGTTTCATTTAAGGATTTAATTGGGTTTGTGTGAGTATTGCATAGCATAATATACTTTATGTACCAGCGTATTGAAGCTTTTCAGCGTTTTAAGCAGTCGATTAAACATTGTTAAAAATACGGGGTCCATAAAATATATGAACCCATAATATATCAAAGCTACGTTATAATTATGAAATTATCATAACGAAATTTGGGTAGTGGTATGAAAAGTTTTGAATTTATTTAAATGTCTCTTGCATATATAAAATCTATACAAGTTTTCCCGAAGAAATACTCATTCATAGTAGACCCAGGCTCATCAGATGCTGCTTGAGATATCCTAGCACACACGTTACCTATATTTGTCAACATTGGTTTTGGAGCGTTTTCTGAATCACTCTCTTTGAAATTTTATGCACTGCGCGTTTTTGTAATTTAGTTGCATTTTTCCTACATTTTAAGAAAATTATTTTCTTTTACTTTATAGCCTCGTATCTCTTTGAGTTTTTGAGTTTTATACCGAAATAAATTGTATCATATACATTTTTCTTCTAAACTGCACTTAGTTTACTCAAATTGAACAATTAGTCTTTAAGATATGATCCCGTTTATGGACACATTTCGAATTACTACTAATACCAAAGCACTGCCATAAATATTCATATTTTTTATTTAAAACGTAAAATAGCTTAAATATGTCTGTTTTAAGCCGAATTATTGAAGTTTAAAATTACTTTTCCAGAAATTGTAGCTTATCTGGCGCAATTGCTTCCCCACAATGGTCACCGATTTTAAAGACTTTTGTTTTCACATCAAAAATAAAAACATGAACATGTAGAGTACCGTGTCTCCTTTCCCACTTTTGTACAATGTATTACAGGATGAAATACAGCTGATATCAACAGAAAGCCGTGGTCAGTTATATATTGTTTATTTAATTCGATTGAATTACAGTCAGTGCATTGCTCGTCAGCTTGGCAGTGTCAGCGGTTTCTAATCTCTGATGTCGATCTTATCCGTATGTAAATACAGACGTTCGCGCTTTTGAGTGTGCCTGTTTTTTGTTGTGCGATTAATTTTCCGTGAGAATTCCGGCGCTGGTCAAAATGCGTGGGGAATCGAGTCGTTGACCCCCATAAACATAATAAATAAATATTGTACGTATGTAAATTGTTTGGTTTAATGTGTATTCTATGTTTTTTGACACTTTATCAGTGATCATTTAATATACTTAAAACAAATACTAAATGTTTTGTAACAGGCCGTGACGCACACTGAGCAAATTTAATTCTTACGTGAAATGCAATTTAGCTAGGATTTGCATTCATTTTATTTCAGAAAAAATTTGGTGGAATATCTGTGTGTTAGTCAGTTATTTTCCAGTTCAGTTGGTGGAGTCATGAAGTTATGTAATCCGGCGGACGATTCCAATAGTTGACCCTTTAAATTATCACCCTGTGCAGTAATCTGGCCCTTTATCCATGACATCTCTTATCGGTTCGTGGTGGTGAAATAACGCATCCACTCTACCAACGATGGCACCTTTACAGCCAAAATATTTCAAACCATGACTCGTACTGACTAAAAGCTTTTGGGAAAAATTATTTAGCCAAGTATTTTTTTTCTGTAAGTGGAAGAAATCATATAGAAGTGTAAAACATGTAATGTTTTGAGTGTGTAAAATGGCATTCTCGAATTAATTTGTAACAGATTAGTTAAATATAAACATTAGTTTAATTTATTAACATTTAATTTATTAAAATTTAATTAATAAACATAAAATATAAACATAAACATAGTTAAAAATAAAATAAAAATAAAAAAGAGTAGCTTGTTGGTCTTGTGGTTAGGACACTGGCCTCGTGATCCAAAGGTTGCGGGTTCGATCCTCACTCCAGACTAGCAAGTTAGTCCTATTTTCATAGTACAAGCGCTTAGCTAGTTTGAAAATAGTAAGAATATTGATGTGACACGTATTTCCGTGTTCACATCTCTATTTTTTTTAAAAAAAAAAAAAAAAATATATATATACAGAAAAGATATATCTATCAAAATATTATTTGATTACGACCGGGCCCGTAACTTCTCTTCTCTAATCAAGAGAAATGCGATTAACCAAATTGCGAAGATAAACAAATAATTTTTTGTATTTAATTGTGATCTCACCGGGCTCGATTCCCGGTGAGATCATAATAAATCTATGTGATTCACTTAAGATTGAGTGTTTTTTTATGAAACGACTTCAGTTATTGGCCCGTCGAAGGGTTTTAAAGAAAAGATACTCAAGGTTTAATTTAAAAAATGAATAGATGTATACCTTGAGTTGGAACATAGCTGGCCCTAAATTATACAATGCGAGATGTACGACATAACGCGTGTTTTATGTATACCAAAGAAGTATAACTTCTTACGTGCGTTCATAAGTGCACACACCCATTTTTTTTTAATAAACCTTTTTTTATAATCATGCGGACTTCTGTCAAGCCACAGCTTGCTCATCACACTTTAAACCGCAATCTGTAACCACGCGATATTGATCCCCAGCCGTATATGTTGATCGGCGTAGCCCCTCGGTCCTCCGAGTCGCTACGCCGTAGACAATCGCGCCGATGAGCGTCCCTGGAGCGCCGGCTCCGCGCCCCCGCGCGGAATCCGAATGGCCTGCTTAAAAACACAATTTCGCTCCGGGAGTAAGTAGCTCAGCCCCATGTAATGACATTTTTTTATCCGAAGCCTCCGCCATCGCAGACAGGTAGCGTCTGTTTCGTAAATATCGGTCCATAAAATAACATCCCCGCCCCTATTTGAAAGCCATTTGTAGACTCTATTGTAAATAAATATTTGTTGACTTAAAAGGTTGGATCTCGCTTTACATGCGAAGTGCCTTGTTAATTAAAAAGCAGCCACCCCATGTCTGAATTTTTAATTAAGCTTATTTTTAATAGGTTCAACAACGGGTCGATAATGACCCTGATATATAGACCTAGAATGATATTGAAGTGTAATGTAAAAAAGTTAAGATAATTAGAACGACTTTTCTTGTCCAACTAATAATAATAATAATAATAGTTGGCTAAGACGCTTTCCTATAATCCGTTGGTCTAGGGTTTGAGCCTCGTATCAGACAAGCGAGTTAGCCATATTTTCATAGCACAAAATTTCATAGACATATATAGTTGAAAAGTGTAAGAATATTGATGTTTTATTACAAAACTGACAATTAAGATAATGAATAAAAATATTAAATCTAGAGTTGCAAGATCAACAGTGTCTGCGATGTGACGCGCGACAGTCTCCAGCGTTCGAAAGCGTGCAATGCATAGCACAAAGTTGTCTTATGACGCATGCAGTATACGGTCGACCAACTTTAAACCATTATTATAAATCGTAATGTAATTAATGAGAGTACACTTTGTTTTCACGACTAATTAAAATTAAAATTAGCGGCGACAGTAAAGTATATTCTTATTAACTATCTATATCTGATCATTGCGCTAGATCTGCGGTACAGCATTGTCCTGTTATCCATTGGCGAGCTTTTTTAAGAAACGAGGTGTACAGATTATTTTAAAATACATTTTGATATTGTTTAATGTGTAGAAATATTAAATATACATTATTTATCATTCGAGTCACTTTAAAGCGAGATACTTCGAAATTTTAATTTTAATACGTTAATTTTATTTTTTCTGCGAGCAATTAAATTCTTGACGTTTAATTTTTAAGGTTAGAACACGCGTTTTGTTTGAAATGTGTCAAAGTTGATAGCATCCACGGCGACAGATCATCATCTATATTATGAATGGGCAGATACTAATAGCCGCATAGTGGCTACCATCAGCCGCACAGCGGTCAGTGTAGTCGGTAGCACAAGGGAGACACTAATGGCCTAGGCCTAGGGCCTATAGCGCAGGGCCTAGCAGTAAGAAATCGGCGATAGCTGATTGTTGAACTGCTTGTATTAATAATGTCGCCACATTTTTTTTGCAATTATTATATTATTATTAGGTATATATAAAACATTTTCGCTTTCCAATAGTCTGTATATTTAATATATGATGTAAATTAATTAATTGTTATTTTTTTATTTTTAAGTTAATAATTAATTTTTTATGTAATAATTGTGTATCGAAATAATAATGTACCTACGCAATAATTAATGTATTTTTCCTTTTTTCAGGTAAGCGACTTGCATTCGTGTCAATGATTCGAAAAAATTTAAGTAAGTAAAAATTTTACGCAATATTTCAGTTGACTAATTATAATATAAAGATTCCTTAAATATTTATGAAAATTTCGTCGATAGAAATGAATGTCAAAACAATTTTCAAAGCGCGCTGATAATTTAACAGTCCACTGCAAGAGAACATAACCGCCGTCATTTTGTTTTGGCATTTCATTCCCTTAATAATATGTGTTGTACCTCGCACAAAACAAAATAAACCGCCCTATTCTCCACGCGCGACATTATGGCCGCGTCCAGAAAACTCCGTATTGGATGTCTCAGTATTTTGACACCTTAGCAAAATAGGCTTTGTGATCCGTCCCGTCGTTGAAAACCCGACGCAAAGATTGATTCCTTTCTACTAGATGAAGTGTTTTGAATGATAGGTTGAATTGTACGATTTTAGAATGACATTCCTCTCCGGGCGTGCGACGTCCGGCTTCCTCCCCCCACCGATCTCACCCTGTCTCGGGCGCCCCGCCGCCCCCCGCCGCCACCCGGCGACCTGACAAGCCGTCAACTTTGCCTTGTGTGTTTGAGACAGATCTGCTTTTTACCCAGGATTTGGTTGACCATGCCACGGGCGGCACGAGGATATCTTTTTTTTTGATATCTTCGTCAAATTAAAAAGAAAATATAATTTTGTTGCGTAAAAAACACAGATGTGTACCTATTAATTGATTGTCTCGGTACAAGAATACCCAGCATCGCAAATATCGAGACATTTTTATTTCCATACACTTTCCTTAGGTATTGTTAAAAAAATTCAATGTTAAAATATGAAACCTTTCGAATTTTGAAAAAAACTTACTTGTTGGTGAGGAAAGGTTTTTGGTTTTGATGAAAATTTGCCTAAAATATTAGATGTTTCGAATATTTTAATACCGCATTCTCTATATTTTGCTCGTTTGTAATTTATATAAGGTGGTAATAAAATATATCATAAGGTCTTTGTTATAATGTTATGGAATTTCTTCAACGAATATTTTCCACATCCCAACTCGCAATAACAGACATTCACCTACTTTTCATCTCCCCTTTTGTAAGACCAACTCAAAACAAAACTCCTTTATGTACAGATCCACAAATTCATTCAACACAAACTATCACCACATTGACATTTTCAACTCCACCATAAGAAACATAAAACAAACAATATCTACACAACGACACCCAAACTAATTTGTACAATTTATCCTCCCTTTTACTCCCGTCCCACATTCCCCTCCACCCTCTCCACTCGCTGTTAAAATAATTTAAAAAAAATATTTTACTACGTCACACTTGTTCTAATAAATTACCATATTTTAATAAATTATGTTCTAACAAATTACTATATTGAATGGAAAATTTGTAAGTGGCATAATTTTAAAATCCATTATTTTATATTTATTAATACGTTAATATGTTGTTTCCCAAAAATAAATAAATAATACCAGCAATAATTAAAAAAAAATACAATTCCATAGATTTGTATTATCAACAGTACCTGGACCGGAATACGGAATTGTGGTGACTCCAAAAATCTTCTTTTTTGTCTTTTAATTTGAGTTACAACGTAGAAACTTAGCTTGCTAAACATTGACTTCTTGAATATTCTTTAAAAAAAGGATAATATGAAACTCTACGTCTTTCCGTTGGCCCCAACAATAATATAGCGATTGTTTTCTTCTTTCCAAGCTTCAGAAAAGAATAATTTACAGACACATTTATTAAATCATAATAAACATATGAAAATATCAGATCGGGGTTTTCCCACACAAAAGTTTCAATTGGATAAGTCGTTCGGGCGGCTGATTATTTCAAGTATGATACTTATTTTAAACTTACTCGTGGCACCCGAAGGTTGCGATTTTGCCAGTCACGTGAGCTGAAAGGTTGCGTCAGTCATGTGTTACGCAGAAACAATACACGCGGCCTGGGGGTGACGCCAGCGGAGTGACCCTCCGCGGCCGTGTACCCGGGCGCCTCCTGCCCCCGGCACACCGGGGATTAAAATAGTAAACATGTACCGCCACGCGAAGGGTGAAGGGTGATATGGGCCCGCTTCAAACGGATTACGACAAAGGTGAAAATGGAATAGTAACCAGTACTGTCATTGTCGCGAAACAGATTAAAGGGATGTGTGGTCTTTTGATTGTTTCATGAGAACACGTCGCATAAATGATCAAGCACCTGGATTACGGGCGACGTCTCTAGATAAGCGTACCTACAGAATAATGTGCGTAGCACGAATCTAACCCTTTTGAACAGTACGTAACAGTTGAAAAATTTTATTTTTTTATTTTTTTTTATTTTGAATAAATATATTTTTGTGTATTTTTATAAATCTATTTTCGTTTCCTTGAAACTTCGCCTGACGTAATTACCTTCGAAAAATCGCCCAGAATTCACTGCACAAGTTTGATTATCGCAACAATTACTGTTAATCGACAGTCCCTAATACGTTTTTGGATATCTAACATAAAATTAATTTTGACCTATTTTGTACCAATACATAAAAAATACTTTTCTTCATAATTCGAAATTAAAAAAAAATCTATTTTACAATAAAAAACTGATTTTAAAGTGGACAAATACGCTCATTTTTTATGAAAGCTAATTTTTAAACAGCTCTATGGTCTTCAAACAGGCCACGGTCTAATGATATTCATGTCCATTTTTCTACACTCAGTTCGGATAGCAGTTCTAATAGAATAGCCAAGTGGCATCTGTTTAGTCCACCTTTCCAATTCCTACCAGTCCTACCTAAACCTGGCGTCCTAAAAATTGGAGAATGCGTCTCCGTGAGTAGAAATATTAAATAAATAATTTAGCAGAGAAAATCATGAAAAATTTCTTCGTAAAAACTACTGTACTATTCACTATATACCTATGAGTTAGTGATTTGTTATTACTGTATAATTAATCTCTCCTTATAAACGTGGAAGCCTGTAGGTACAAATATACGTACTTAATTTGTTCTGTAGAAGTGTGAACGCGTTGCTCTTTCCGCTCCCCTGGTGCAGGCGCTGGAGGTATTTAAAATTCTCTTTTGTAGTCGTCCACTTGAACATATGAGATGGGGGTGGCGCCCCACTCTATCGGGCCAGCCGCCGCCCTCCTCCCCCTCGCCGGCCCTCGGACGGTCCGGAACTTTCTGTAGGATGAAAAACTGTAGCACTTAATCACGAGATCGGTCTGAAGGCCAAATTACTCGTTATGACTTGTTTAATGACTAGCACCATTCTTTTAAGTTTCCGTTAAGTGTCTTATATTCTTATTTATATAAAATAATACAAAGGATTTCTAAAATTTCATAAATATATATGTTTATGTATTAATGGCGCAATTGTTTCTTAAACGTCATATTTATGTGTGAAACAAAACCACCACTATGCGTATGATGAAACTGAGATATCCGCATTTGTAACTTATTTGATAGCCAGAGCGGAGATTTAAATTTTGATATGCTTTAAATAAAATGCTTCTTAAAAATAAAAACATGTTTTTAAGAGCAGTTTTATATTAGCTTAAAACTTCCAATTTTTGCCAAAAAATCATTTTCAAACACTTCACCTTATATTTTCGTAGTTGGATAGTGCGCTTTTGTTTCAATTTTTTTTTCAATACTCTACTACTTACTTTATATTTATTTTAGGTTTAATTTTACTGTGCATGTCTCAATATAAAACAGTGAGAACTTAATTAGATACAGTAGATAAGTACAAAACATAGAAATTGGTTAAATAAATGATTATTCATCATCTAAATTTTGCCAAATACTTATACCTAAAAATATACTTGGAATCTTGTTTACCTTTTATTACTAACCCTGAAATTACTTTTTTCCTATAGCTCATTCCATCGATGTCTTTTCTGTGCCAGTACTTTTGCATCTCAGTAACTTCTGCATAATGCATCTGCTTCGTGTAGCTCATTCGTCTTTTTCATCTCTCCCTGTAAAATATCGACATTTCTCCCAAAATGTCGATATTTTATCTCCTCTCTGTAAAAATAATTATCATATTTATTACACATTATAACAAACAAATTTATATACCGCTGAAAATTACAAAAATATTGAATATGAAATTATGATAGTACAATATCCCGCTGCCAGTTGATGCCTGGGAATTGGTTTCTGAAGATTTGCTGGTGGCTAGATATAAGATTTTCTTCCTAATAGATTAATAAATTATATTTTAACGATTATCCTTGGAATTAAGTGACATTTCGTTGTACACAATTCATACAATAACTTAAAGAAAGATATAATTCCATGCATTACAAAGTAATGCATCAGTTGTCCTTTCATTTATCATATCATAGATTTTAAAAGTCTCCGCCAGAAAAAATGTTTAGAGGCTCCGCCCGCTACAGTCAAGAATTGGGTTACCTGGGTTTTCAGCGCGGCACTTTACATCGTCAGTCAGTCACTCGTCCTAGGGGGTGGCGCGGGCGGTGTAGCGAGGGGGCAAGGAACCCCGATACGTTCATTCTCTGTCTCCCCGTTCGCCAATCCCCACGGTGGGAGGGAGGGGTGCATCGGTTGGTCCGTCAGTCTCGCCAGCTCAGCGCTCGAAGGTGAGACGATCAACGTGGGCAAAAGTTCCTTAGGCACCAAAATTGGAAAATATATTTCATAATTTCTTATACAATTTATAAATTATTTTATTGAGTCGTGGTATTTTGTGGCGGTATCCAGCAAGGTATTCACCAAAACCTTTGTTATCATAAAGTAACTTTGTAGAAACTGATAATACACCACCGTCCAACTGTGAGTAAATCGCTTTTCTAGAATTCACCTTTTTGCATCTATTGCAGATTTTAGCTGAAACACCTAAACGGACCCGATGATAATGTTTTTAATTATTAAAGACCGAACAATATTTTTTTTTTTTTTTTTTTTTTTAAATTAAATAGAGATGCGAACACGGAATACGTGTCACATCAATATTCTTACTATTTTCAAACTAAGCTAAACGCTTGTGCTATGAAAATAGGTACCATAGGTATATTAATGTAATTAATTACACACATAGGAAACATAATTAGTAAAGCACAAAATATCACAGGATTTATACTTCGTTTCACCAGAAATTTCAAAAATTCTAAATTTACATGCATCTGTATCAGACACTCATCCGACAGTACCTTGAATACACATACAGTATTTGGAATTTATATTATAATTTGCATATTGAAAAACTTGAAAAAATACAATGAAAATACATAAGAACGCTTAGCTTTAGGGTGCACTTTCTCGGTAGCACTATGCAGTTTCTTCATTGAAACATTTTTTATATTAAAAAAACAGACGCACAGCACTCTTGACATGTTCAACCTGTATAAGATCTGTCGAAAACAATTTAATTGTCCACCTCTATTATCACTTATAAACATTGACGTTCTAGCTAGGGCTATTAGAACACTGCCTAGCTAGGGCTATTAGAACTGCCTCTTCAAAATTCCTATTGCTCTCACCAACTCCGAATTACGCTCACCCATAGTGGGAATATGCAGAGCTTACAATAAGAGCGTTCACCGACATTCATATGTATCTTGTGTCTTCATATGAACTAAGAATTCAAGTGAATATTATTCTGCGTCGCTACATTTAATCAATATAGGTACAAACACAAGTATAAAATGCTCTGCGATATTAAAGTTGCACACGGGTATCTAATTAAGTCTTTGTTTTATCGTCTCTTATAAAATAAATAAAGTAGTAATACTTTCCTATATTATATTCTGGATTTTTGGATTTCCTATACTATATACTTTATTATATTATTTCATAATAATACACTTTTCCGTTCTATAGCTATAATTTGTAATAATTTGTTTCTATGTGAAATATGTTAGGATACAAGTCAATTTGTTCGATTCTGATAATTTATGCTCTTATTCATATATACCTATCATTAACTTGTGTCTGTTATATTTCCGAATAAATAATAAAAAATAAAAAAAAAAAAATTATTCAGTTCAAACATTATTATATATTTAATTGAATATAATTCATTATATTCAGTTTAAACACAACAATATTCAGTTTATTTCTTTAGAAATCCTTATTAGTAAGACAAGCGCTTAGCAAGGTTTGAAAATAAAAATAATGTTGACGTGACACAATTTTTAGATTAGACAAATTTTTTAAAGAAAAAAAAAAAAGTTTTTTTATTTTTAAACAAGAACCTACGCATTTAAATTTGTAAACATGTAATGTATAGTGTAAAGTCCAGGTTTAATGGGTGCAGGACGTTCCATAATTTTATGGGTTAATAATATGAATTCAACGATGGTACTGGGATATCACTCTGGTCATTGGTTCATTTCGTAATTATTATATTTCTCATCATAACTGTTGGCTCTACAAACCCTGGTGGGTCATGATGTCTCTAAGCGTCGTCCTCCACTGATTATATTGTTATATTATTTTTTACTAAATTATTTTACTGAAGTAAAGCAGATAATGTTAAAGAGTACGGTATTGTACATAATTTAAAAAATAATGGAAAAAATAATTTGTACCCCAACATACTTTACGTAAAAATATAATTGGAATAAATGCAAAAAAAATATAAATAAAAAACACGATTAGGAAAAATCATCAACATTAATTAACGTATATTTATTATTTGATTTTAAAATATTGGTAAAGAGACAAAATTTATGTCAATGTTATTTATTGAACCATTGAATTATTGTAAACATGGCACATTCTCACTATAGAAGAGCGTAATCCAGACTTGTAAGAATTTTGATAACAGAGTGCGATCGTGGTACTCGTGATGGGATATGAAAAAAAAATTGCGTAATGAATTATTCTAAAAATGGCATCAGCAAAGCACCCTTCGGGTCTGAAAGCTCCGCACCCTCCGGGGTGTATCCCGAATCCCGAGCGTAAATGTGGAAACGGCGACCTCACTGCCGCTTGTTTTAAATAAAGCGCCTATCGCTTCGGGATTTTGGACGTTTTTTCTATTTTATTTTGAAACTTTGACGTCACGTACAAAAGTTCCATCGACAAAGAGGTGACGCCTGAACCAGAGGGGGTCTCCCCCACACCTTGTAGTCGCGACGACGTCCCTGGACGCTGCAGATATGGACGTGGGGTCCTTGCACACTGGACACCCGCCGCGCGCCGCTCCGAGGAAACATTTCTTTTGAATATTAGAACGTTGGGAATATGTGAACATGAAGGAAAATGCTTGTGTCGTTTTTTTCAATTTTGTGCCTTAGGTCATGTTCGTGATGTGTAAAAGTATGACATAATGTTAGTATTATATTGTGACATATATTTTTTCATATATAATTTTTTATAGCGCCACACTCTTCCGTACCCACAATTATTCTCGGGTCATCCGTATCATTTGTATTCTCATGTATTTTCGTCAAATATGATCGTTTCTAATACAAAATATTATCTCTCAATATTTGATTTACTTGGTCATGCTAGGTTTTTTGTGAATGTATTATATTATGGTGTTATCCACATTCGCCACTATTCTTGGTGTCCTTTCTATGTACCAATATTAGTATCAGGATACTATTATGCATCGATAATCTTGACTCAGCCAACAAGTTCAATTATTTATTACTGCATTCGAAGAACCATTACCAACTGTCACCTACCATTCCAACATACTTCCCAAATACGTAGTTTTATACATGTTCCAACCATTCATCTCCTACTTTTTGAGCGTTTTTTTATTTTTCTAATATCATTTTACCTAGCTAACATTAATCAATCAGTGAGTTTCCATTCACATATTGTACATTCTACTCATATAAAGCTTTATAAAAAAACTTAAACACTGTAACATCTACACATCAAATGTGAAACCGCATGTAATCAAATTACAATTTTTCGATCAATATAATAATTTAATTAGTCGTAATATTCAATATTCTTTATTATTAATATTCTTATTTATTTAATATTCTTTTTCCGAATAAAATGTTTATATTTTAACATCTGAATGTATTATATGTATTTAATGCAGTTAAGTTCAAATAAATTTAAATATATTGTAAGTGAGAAAATACCATTAGGGTACCATTATTTACTTTATCGCTTTAGGATATAATAATAAAGGTTTCAATGAATAGTCCACTAAATTCTCACATATTTTGTAGTGGCAGTGACTTTTATTAGTTTTTCAATTAATATATGTATTTCGATTCATATAACATATTCGATTCATGTTGCACATGTGGTTAGCACGGAGATGTATGAATATTCCATTTGTTATTTTTTTAATAAAAATAATTCCTATTCACGTTTCTTATTAATCAGTTTTCATATCGATCTATAGAAATCAACATTTAAAACATATTTCTTAGTTCCTGGAAAAAGTTTACGAATATGTCCTCCGAGAAAGAGACAGGTGTAGCAGGAAGACATCCGGGAGATAAACGCGATTGTCTATGATAGATTTACTTCCAACGTATTCAATTTTGCAAAGCACACAGCGCATCAATTCAAAGATAGATAAGGCTTTGAAAATTGGAATACGCTCAGAATGGAGATAGCACGGCTGAAGTGCATTCTTGTTCCGCCAGGTGATGCTGGCTGATAGCAGCTACTGTTCCTGTCTGTCTGTCTGTCTGTACCGCTTCCGTGTCCCGCGGAATGTCCCCCCCCCGCCCCCGGCCGTCTGGAGCCGCGGAGGTGTCACCCGTCATTGTGCCGAAGGAGGCGACTGATGAGCCACTCGACTGATCTCCCGCAGACGTTTATCGGGGAGGGAGGCGGGGAGGCGGGGAGGTGGGGGTGCAGGTCGTCTCGGCGATGATCGAGAGGTTTCGATAGTTACGACATTCATAACGGATTCGGGTTGAGTGACACAGCGTCATAAAACTTTTCAGAACATCTTTCTCTGACCACTACTGTTTTCATGACGGTTCACGCTGATTATTAACACCATTTCATTATGTTTTAAATGTTAAAAGTACAGTATATTGAAAGTAAATAAGTACTCGTAAATAAATATAAGTTGGTGTATTGAAAAACCTGCGAGAATTTTTGGTTGCCAGTCATTCACTTAAGCGATGGTTTATAAGTACCTGATGTGTGTTATAGCGGAGTGGTTGTTTGTTTTATAAGCCAAAAACACGTTCCTATTCCTCGTCGCACCACACGAGTGCTTTTGCTTCGACATAGCGAGGAAACCGCTTTAGCATTAACACAATGCTAATCTGGATGGCGAAAGTGTAGAGCCGATATGGAAGCTTTTGCTCATGGTAGGCCCCGGGTACGTGGTGACTCCTCTTCACTGTCCACAATATGAGAACTACCCATTTACATTATAAAAGCTATTTACCAAAAATAAATATTTCTAAAAGCAATACATTACGTCGTGATAAACTACGTTTTCTCTGCGTATAAACATACAATACTTAACTAACTCTATATCAATCGTACATGTACGACGTCGGAAAACATAAATATCATATACAAAAATGAAATGTATCTTACATTATCTACTGAATGTATCCGGCACCATGTATTAGTACCTATTAAATTTAAATTTTTATGTATTTTTGGTTACACTTTGGCACATCAAGCCAATTGAATCCTTGCGTGAAAACAAATCTATATTCATTTTAGTTATATTTTAATTGTATCTCCAACTTCAATATAAAAATATTTTACCTGATTACTGCTGTTGTAATATATACCTCATATATAATTTATAATATTTTTATGTATAGCCGGTCTGCCATATTTTTTGTGTTGAAATATACCGTTTTACGATTCGTTTATCCGCACCTTTACTTACCTCCACTCGCGTCTCCCACCCTCGCTCCTCCCCGTCTCCCCACCCCCTTGCCCCGGGGAGCAGTTTTCTCCTCCTCGACGTCTGTCAAATCTTCTCATGGAAATGCATTTTGTTGAGAATCGATCACACTCAGTTTTAATTCTCTTATTTCAATATCATCATCACAGAAAAACGACAAGGCACGCGCGAAATATAAATTATGACGCGAAAATATTAGCAGTATAATAGATGACATTTTTTGTAGCGACGGATATAAAGTTACGTTTATATATTTTTTAATGAACATATTATTAAATAAAAAAATATATTCGTTAATGATGTATTAGGTAAATCGATTTTAAGCTACACGAAGTGGCCCAGTATTCATTACAATACCGATAAATCGGCGTTTATTGGACAAAAGGCAATTTATTCCTTGATACATATAAATGTAAGCTTACATATAAAAATACCGTTTCTGAGATAGGTAGCATTTTTATCACTTTATCATCTTTGATCGATACATAATATTTCATTTGAAAGAAAGCACGTTCAATAAAAGTGAATACTAAAAAAATGCAAGATGCAAGAAAAAATAGAAATAAATGCAAACGGTGGTTTTACATTTCATATCAAAAAACGTCTTTCATATGGATCCACAAAAGAAGTGGTAATCTGAAATGTAAGCAAAAAAGAAAGTAGAATAAAAATCTAAAAAATATAATACAGTAAAATAAGATAAAATATGTAAAAATAATCACGGTGTAGAGTAACAATCTACAAAAGAATTTCCTAACAGATAAAAATAAGCAATGTGAAAATAATTAAATATAAGAAAATAAAGTGAATATGGCCGTGATAAAGTTTATATCTTACAACGTGATACATATTGGTACACAAAAAATAACAATCAGGAGAAATGTATATAAAAAATATATGAAAAAATAAAATAAAAAAAATTCACATGATTTGTTTCACTGTTTAACATGATTTAAAAATTGGAGGTTATTTCCATTGTGTATTTACTAGCCATACACCCGTGAAAAATCACGGCATATAATTATTAAATTATTATAAAATAAATATCAAGACCGTATAGTTTGATGGCGCGACTCTTGCATGTAGCCTGAGCCGCGCGCTGATTGACACAGTGTCACACCCTTATTGGAAACATCTCGGTAGAGTAATGTATAAAAAAATGATACAATTTCGAATGAGACTGCCATTTGGGAAGAAATCTCAATGACAAAAACCTATTATATACAGTGTAATGAAGAGTTTTAATGAAATGTCAAAGAAAATAAGAAAGAAAAAATGAAATAATTAAAAAATCAGTATTGAAAATAAGTTTTGTTAATTTTAGATCAGTTATAAATTGATTAAATATTGAGAATATGTATATATTTACGTATGCAACATTTAAATAATAAAAAATAAATATCTACTGCATAATACAGTAGTTAGCGTTAGTTAATTATAACTGTAGTCTTATATATTATATTTAATGCGATAGAATATTGTATTACGTGACAAAATATAATAATTTAATATTAAAACATACATCAAGTAATATCTCTGCCCATATTGGTAATAAGATTTCATCGACCAAAATAGCACAAATTTTTAAATAAATTTATTAAATAGATATTACTATTTTGATGCCATCATCGTTACTCATGATTAAAAAAAAAAACAAAAAGTATAAGAGTAATCATTTTTCAATGCTATATTAAACGTTTCGAAAAACCTGACGACTTCACTCGAAAGTAGGTACACATTTTCCGTGCTTTGCTGCCCAACATTTCAATTATCTCCCCCACAATGGGCGGCCCCGAGAGCCCTCGGGCGGCCGCTCCGCTGCACATCCGCCCGCCGCTTGCACCGCCGCTATTTTTCACCCATCGGAATTGTGTGAGTCTCCGTCCAGGGTATTGATTAGGACTTGTCTCTGTCTGGGCAGAAGGCGTCGGGCGCGGGGGGGGTGGGGGGGGGCGGTGCAGGCTTCACTCAAAACTCCTCGACGGTGACACGGCGACATTCTCCCCCGACCCCTACCCCATCGGATCCGACTGGGCGTTTGGACCAGAGGCGGTGTGGTGTGGTGTGGTGTGATGTGGTGGGCCCACCTTTATTGAGAGTCGTGGCGTGAGCTGCATCTCAACACTGAAGACATCTGCCGATCGTTACAAATAAATTATTTAATTCAATTTTAACACTCGTTCAATATTATTAACGTTACGTAGGTACTGTATCTAATTTATATTTCTGTAGTACCTACACATGTCGTAGCAACATTGTAAAATCCAAAGTAAACGTCGCACACTGTGACATATTCCAAATCTGGCGGAACTTTATACCATGTACACTAATTTAATTTTTATCTCCGGATGTACTGAATAGATTTTTATGAAACTTTTCGTGAATATTTATAAATATATTCTTTATATGTAGACATAACTAAAATTTATTCAAATTCATAGAGTTTCATGCAAGAAAAAAAAAACAAAAGTCGGTTCATTCGACTTATATTTGCACAAATTCAGCTTGTTTTATATAACAACATGTCACGTAATTAACGCAAACCCTGAAAGTATTTTGTTAAGAATTGGCTACTGGTCTAAAAGTTCAAGCAACCATGACCAATAGTTATAGAGATATGCAATATCAAATTTTGCATTTTTTTTCAATACTTCTGACTTATATTTTGCAAAAAGTTGAACTATCATTACAGTAGCTTATATCGATTATGAAAAATTCATTTGCTTTAATACAACTTCAATAAAGTGATAAAATCCTTGTAAAAACGAACTATTCTCAATTTTTGTAATTAATCGAGTCTTGTGAAGGGTGGAACTCTGTTTTCACTTTTTTGACAAGATGGTTAGCTGGATAAACATTTAAATTTTTACCCCTCGACTGTTGTCTCAGTGTGTTATACTGCTGGGTACTCAATTTGGCATTGACCATTAGTGTCAAGGCGGCTTCTAGAGAGAGTTTGGCTCTGGTACTCCAAAAATTTGTCTCGCTTTTTTTATTCAAGTAGCTCAGTAAGGGGACTCAGCAGCTACCTCTTTCATTAGATTGGCTGCATCCCTTTTCCCAGATGATTTCAGACTAACTTCAGTGGCGACCGTTAATTCTTCTTGAGTTTTTGTAGAAACTAGATCTATGATTTTTCTCTTTTGGATTCTCAAAATACATTTTCGAATGACTTCCAAGGCCTACCTGATCTTGTACAATCTCGTAAACCTGCTGAACTTGAGGATGGAAGCAGGTCGAGAAACTTAGAAGGCAATGATACTATATTTTCAAACCACCCATCATATTCAGCCAAAATTTTCGATAATTTTCTACAGCTTTTCTCCAAATTCGCATCTATTTTTGCGCTAAGACTGCTAACGTACATTTTTAGTTCTCAATGAGTGCTTTTCGAATCAACCTGGTTGTGTTTTTGTATTATGAAATTCTAAATGCACCTATTTTGATCCTTTTTTGCCACTTACAAGCCATACTTAAAATATTTACCTTTTCATTATTTTAGGTACTCTTAAATAAAATTAAAAAATATTGTATGAGTGTCGAAAACACGTGCCGCCAAATTTTATGAAATCTTACAGAATATAAACCAAAGCAGTAAATAAAATTATTTTCTCGTTGGGTACCCATGGATATTTTTTGTAAAATCAAAGCAAAGTCACACTTCTTCAAAAATATTACCATTTTGGACATGTACAAGTAAATGGCTTTGTATCTGGAAATAAAATATATATATATTGTAACACAGTTTACTTTGTAAAGTAGCCATAGACGTGAAGATAAAATATATATGTGTATTAGTAACACTGTACTTCGAGATAAATTCACTTTATTCTTGATCACAATGACTCAAATTAACGAAAAAAGTTGCTGTCAGAATGACGGCCTATGCAAGTGTCACTTTGCCAGGTTGCCATATGAAAACCGGTGCTGTTATTTAGCAAATAATTATCAAAACATATAGTCTAGGTAATTAGCTACTGTGTATATTTTACTAATTTTTATTTGCTTGCTTTTTAATTTTTGAATAAAGTTCCGCTAGATTGCGAATATATTACAGTGTGCGTCGTCAGGAAGATCAGTAATAACACCGGCATAAGACCTATTCGAAAAAGTTTGCATAATCGTTGACTGTTTGCACCAGTATTGTAGAAAATGTTATGCTCTCTACACGGTGTCCTTAAATGATGCATTTTTATTTTTATTTTTTCAAATAATTACGTTTGGTTCATCATTATCATCAGCGTCTTTTTGTCCAGAAAACACTTTCCCTAATTCAATTCTTTTTCCTTTATGTCATTGGTCCGGCGGGTCTTTGGCCTGCCGACATTGGTTTTTCATTCTCTTTCCAAAACAATGAATTTATTCATTTTTAAATGTTGAAGTCACGGCTTTGCTTCAAATCCAATTCAAAAATCACTAAATTTTGTAAGGGTGGTGCCAATTATAGCTATAAAAATAAATTTAAGATAATTTTTCTAGTATATAGAAACTTGACTATAAAATTTTTTAATTGTTTTAAAAAAGAAATTTTCTTAACGTCATGCCTAGAAATTCAAGTTTTCGGATATAGTTATTTAACGAGGAAACGCGACGTTTAAATCGCGAGCCTAGATGCACTTATCAGATTTAGGTCATTTTTCTTGTGTGTGATATTTGATATAAAATGTTAAATCACTTGTTAAGTACGTCAAATCTACGAAAATATACACTTCTTTCACACAATCGGATTTACACCTGAATAAATTTCCGAAATAATAAAAACAATCAATACATATATATAAAAAGAAACCCGTGTTTCCCTATCCGCCAAGTTTTCTCCACAACCAGCCACAACCACCCACCGGTGGTTATGGTGGTGGATAGCCCTCGGTGTCACATCGAAAATATGCGAGTTTGGTGGGGTGGCTGTGTGTGGGTGGGAGTGGGTGATGAAAATGTGCTTTCTGGCACATTGTTTTGTTATGGGAAGACCGCAAATGCTTCAGATTGTTTCAAAATAGGTGCGCCGACTGTGTCGGTGAGTCTAGAAGGTTCCGGAAAAACCTGCTCTAGAAATTTCTGGAGCGAGAAGATTCTAGAAAATACCCTAAAGTTCTATAAGGTTCTAAACTGAGTGGCGGAATGTGTCGGTTTGTCTAGAAGGTTTCTGTACATTCGATAAATTTCTTGAAAGTTCTGGAAGGAGAAAGTTCTAGAAGGTTGGCGAAAGTTCTATGACGATCCAAACAGTGTACTAAAAATCTACGCGTGCGAAGCCGCGCGGACACAGCTAGTATGCGATAAAAGATTTCAAATTTCGTAAAAAAATGTGGTTAACATTTTTTTATTGACGACCATTCTACTTCTCCGTTAAAATCTTTAGTCAAATAAAGCATACATAGTTTAAAAGTAATTACGTAATTCTCCACAGCCCGGTATAGGAGACGTCCATTCAATAAAGTTCGCGGACTGGTAAGGAAAGCTACCTGCGTTTAATTTCAAAGGCTGGCATTCAGCAGGGGTTGCAATTAGCTTTCTTTTTTTACCCCTCTGTTTCTTTCCACGGTTGCCAGGACGCTACTTTTCTTGCCAATTTAACAAAACTAATGTTAATTTCCGACGTTTTATTGGCACCGGGCATGCGAGAGCGTTTATGTAAAGCGACCCCGCGAAGCCGGCCAACGGGGTGTTTCAATTTGGGCCTGGAGCTTTATAAAAAATCATTTTTGTGACTGAAAACTGACATAACTCGTTTATCAACAACACCGTGTCTTTTTAGAGTCTGCTGTTTAAAAATTAAATTTTATCATAATTGGATTAATATTTATGGGAATCTAAGAGTAGGTACAATTGAAAACCAGAGTACACATGAATATCAAATAAGACAAAGACCGATCCATATTATAAATTTACATAGATTTAATAACTTATGTGAGTTGCTGCACAATAACAGATTAAAAAATAAAACTAAGCATGAGGGATCAGGAGTGGGGGAAAAGTTGTATCTGATTGGTAAAAAGAAAGTATATCCTAAAGATAAATTTAAAATAAATATGAACATATGTTTGCATACATGTGCGAAAACACACATTTGTACATATGTACACCCGCACTAACATATGTAAAAGGTTGCATTATTTATATTTACGATTATAATAAAGTATTTTCGTAAAATATATTACAATGCAAATTTAAAGTAAATATTTAAGAATTCTGTTTTTTAAATGGGCTACCACCATACATGAACGACGTTGTACGATTTATATTTATAAACAATACAATACATTAATTTTTATAAAATGGCTCGCTGCTGTCTGTAAATTTGTCTCATGATTAATTAATGCGCTACGCATACTGGTCACGCTAGTTAATTAAACTAGCCTAGATAGTGAAAAATCACGGGACGTAATAATTGACGTAACAATTTTGAAACTGTAAATGCATGAATAGAAAATCTTTGTTTTTTTCAAATTGACTCAAATATAAAACATCTTACTACTTAAAATAACGTAAATATAAAACTAATTTTAAATTGACTTAAATCTAAAACTAATTTCAGATTAACTTACAAACTAATTTCATCGGCTAAAAACCTAAAGTTTATTTACAGCAGCAACTATTTAACGACGACATTTTTAGTGAACATTCGTTGGTGATCAATAATGTTGTTGTTGTAATTCCAGCAAGTTGCGGACGGACAAACGGACGAACGGACGGACGAAAATTCGAAATTAAGAGAGTTGACAAAAATCTTCACTGAATGTGTGATCACCCGATCTACTGAACCATTTGAAAAAATAAATTTGTTCTAATTTTTAATTTAATTTGCCCACTTTGAAACGATTTGATATAATAATACACGTAACGGCATGGATGACTGATTGTACATATGTTGTGCGCTCAAATCGATAGCCTTGCTCTTCGTGCAAAATTACGTCTTGGGGTTCTCTTGTTAACAAAATATGTTTTCTACTACGAAAAATTAATAACTATCCCAGTCTCTCAACATTTCCCAGCCTACGTAGACTTGTTAATGAATACAGTGTACACTCAAGAGATCTACATTTTAATATTTTTGTTATAACTTATCTGAATCACTTTCTAGTTGTAAATTAGTATGTATAAGTTAAAACTTTTTTCTTCTTCGTCGCCAGCTTTCATCTCTCCACTACTGGATATGGGCCTCTTCCGTACCCTTCCATCCATCCCTATTGTTTGCTTGTTGTAACTATGTCTTTCCCCCACAGTGGCTATATCATTAGCCTCTTTTGTGGTCTATCAACTCTTTTATCATCCCAAGATCACCACTTCAGAACTCTGGGAGTCCATCTTGTGGCATCCTGTTATGCAGCATGCCCTGCCCATCGTCCATATCCACTTCTCTAGTTTTACGCCTAATTTTATCATTTCTTATTCTATCTCTTAGGACAGACGTTACACGATGTTAGGGATGGACAGACAGACAGACGGAAGGACAGACGGATAGAAAACGAAATTATTATGGTTGATAAGTACCATGTGAAATCGATTTATATGTACCCATGTACGTAGGTGCTTTACGTGTTAATTTACTATAGGTACGCGTTTGTTTCGGCACAAATTAACTTTCGTTTCGTACTTCGTAACTTTGTTTTTAATGTCAACTCCTTATTGCGGAAAGCGCGACATTTTGCCAACATAATTTAATGCCCGCTGCTGTCGGGCTGGAGTGCTAGGGGTGCACTTCATTTGCTCCCTTTTTATAAGGTCACAATAATAATGCCGTATTTAGCATGTCGTCCACGAAAGAGAGCATGTCTACTACGAAGCGTTAAAAAAAATTATGGGTAATATTTTTTAAAATGCTACATTTATTCTATACAACAGATTTTATAAATAAAACGTGCCTAGCAAAAATGTTGGGTGTAGGTAAAGTGCTCTGTTATAAATGTATACATATTACGTAGGTTTATTGAATGCTCGATATCATAATGGATTATTTAGATTGCATATCGTGAAAAAAAACTTTAACCAGTAGAACTGTTTTTTTAATTAAATTTTGAATAGCAATTAAGACGTAGTAACTAAATTAGTGTGGCAATTATGTAGTTGAGGATGTTATATAAATTTAACAATATTTATCTATTGTTCCAACCAACCATATAATTTGTTTAACCTTCTGCAACTCGTTTTATAATAAATGTGAATAATAGTTAATATAAAGCCGGTTCAACATCTTATTGCTACAGTATATATTATATGTGGCATATAGATGCAAAAGCGCCACTATCCAATATATATTGTCTTACTGTCGCCGGCGTGCGAAAAAAAAAAGTTTTTCGATTACATAATCCTATGATATTGTATACAGTATCAGGGTAGCATATGATGAGCGGGGTATTACGCCCCCAACTCCAGTATCGTTTACTGATTCTAGTATCTCATACACCGCACGCACCGCGCGACTCCGTCGACCTAATATCACTTTATGTCCTCCTGATACGCAACCACGGGAGATTGAACCGAGGCGACGCAATATTACGTCGATATTGGGGTCGCCACAAACGGCACTCGAAACAAATATACCGGAGACTTTTCTGGAATCCAGTCATGTTTATCCAGGGGCGTAACAAAAATCATGGAGAAGAACAAACAAGTCTGCACCAAATTATAAATTAAAAATATTTTATACGATTTTACAAATATGTTACACAATTCTTCTTCTCCAATCTGTTTTGGGTAACTGGTAGCTGGCGCCTTTGATATGGTCGATGATATTGATGATTGGTCTTTTAACTGTCTGCCCTTACACCTTTCCAGATATTACTATTATTATTATTATATTGTTATCCCACACAATTAAACACTTATAACTTTCAATAGAATATTTCTGTAAGCATATGTAAGATTTTCAAATCATTTATATCATTATTGATTTTATTGAATTAATAATGTTTAAATGAGTGCCTATTATATATATTTAATTAATGTTTCTATTAAAAATCTTTTTGATTTCGATGTACTAAGGTTTATCACTAACGGTGTGTCTTACTTAGCTGCTTTGTTAGACTTTTGTCGATGTTAAAGTTGGAGCCTGTTTATTTGTGCTAGATTATGTCATTTTTTTCCAAAAAAAAGGTTTCCTTTCTGATTTTTATTTTTAATTGTACTACGATATTAAATTTTATATTGTAACATAAGTAAATGGTTTATAATAGGTACAAAAAATAGGACTACCTTAGCTGCCTTCCGGATCGTGGCTAAAACTTCTCGATTAATAAATGAGTGTCGTGACAAAAATTAAATGAAATAAACACGTCAATAATAATAATATTTATTGATATGGCAGTTAATTTGTGGTGAAACGTTACCTAATTATTTAATTTTTGCTACACAAAATTTTGTATTGTACATATACGCGTTGGGTCAATTTATCGCTACTATAGTTTCGAGAATCAGTCCTTTTCTTCTTCAGGAAATTAGAAACGAAATATCAATAAAATATCTTTGATTTATCTTTTTACGACATAAATTTCGAAGGAACATACAGCGGCATACGCCTCTGGAGCGGGGCGGGGGTGGGTAGTCTTGGAAGAATTCGCCGTCCGAGGTATGTAAATGCGGGGTAGCCGCCCCTTGACACGTTCCGGGCCCGAATGGCAGCCTTTACTCTCTTAGTGGCTGCGGGAAACGTCCGCCGAGCAAATCCACTCGCATTCCGTCGAATTGAAGTGGATTTAATAACGGTCAAAGAAAGAATGTTACAAGGATAAAGTGTTGCCGGGCGGGCGGCTCGCGGCGGATCCCGGCGATTGGACACATATCGCCGTGTCGTGCCTCGATATGATACTTCCACCTCCCCACCCTGAAAACCCCATTCCTGAAAACATGTATTGTAAAATCTGATAACATTTTTGATGTAAATATCATTTGGTTACCCCTGATACATTGGTTTATCAAATTAAAAAAAGAAAAGTGCGTTTGAACATAACTGTTTGGAAAGGCCTTTATTCTGCTGCTGATGATGATAATGATAATGATGTGGTACCGGACAACTGCCCGACAAGCCAACTGCCCGACAAGCCAACTGCCCGACAGCCGACTGCCCGACAGCTAGATTGCCCGACAAGCTAACTTGCACAAAAAATTAAATTATAAGATCTATATTTGCATTAAAAGTTCATAAGTTCAATTGTTAAAAACATAAAAACTGAATATTCAAGAATTTTTTTAAGTGCGTTACTAGATTACCTAAGGACGTAAAATTACGTAACTAATGAATAAATAATTTCACACCATGCATAGAAATTGTTTTGATTTGTTTCATTGTAACTATTGTTCAAAAAAGTATTTAAAATCTAAATTATGTTTAAAAATAATATTTAAAAATTAATGAAATGTCCTTAGGTAATCTAATAGAATACTAGAAGTAGTGTTGGTTAGTGTTGGCTTCTCGGACAGTCAGTATATTGACTAACGAGCATTTGGTATTTCGGGTGTCGAGAAGTTGACTTAAGCCATAATGATAATATAAAATTAAAATTAAATTATATGTGAAAATGTTCATACGAAGTGAGTTCATTCTAAGTTATTTTATATGCTTACACAGTTTATACGAAAAAATTTCCAAAATAAATAAATAAAATATTTTTTTGTTCCATAACAGTGTATCATTTTCACTTCGTATAGAAGTTCTCTGTACCTTTCATTTAGATGTCTAACTAAATCGTGGTCCATTTATTTTACGAGAATAATTATTTAAAGTATGAATCGTTTTATTGTTGATTCATAACAGTTCTAACTCAAAAACATTCTAATTATTCTGAGAATATATAGGTTTTAAAAAAAAATTTAAAGTTTAATCTTTGTTGACGTCCAAGTATTGAGGTTTTCTGCCCGTTAAACCAGTTATTGACAGTTTTGTGGACGATGTCATCGACAATTGGACACATAGCCGTGTCGTGTCTGGATTTTCTGCCCAAAAAGTCTATCCTTATCCTCGGGAAATTGAGAAAAGTGATGAGACCTTTCATGAGAAAGGAAAGTGCGATGATCTTATGTTTCCAACCCAAACTTCTGCGGCACTTTTTAAGCAACAGCTGTATTTCGAGTAAGATGAGCATTTAAAATACGAATACCTCGCAATCGACGGGGTTAATGACGATGGCGTAGTTAGTAAAATACTACAGAGAACCGACAATACGACACGATATACGTTGTTGATTCATGCGATAGGATTAGGTTAAATAGCGCGACTTTGGATATTACGAGAATACAGGGGGACATGTTTGAGCGTTAATTTCTCAATTGATAACATATTTGTCGATCTGGTGGTTAGGACGCCTGCATAGTGATTCAATGGTCGTGGGTTCGAACCTCGTTTCAGATCAATAAGTTCGTCTTATTTTTTAATTAATAAATTCAACCTTACTTTAAATCATATATCTAAACTTCATCTATAGAATAGTGGCGTTTTTCATTCGAATATAGGTCAACAATTTATCAATTTTAAGGGGTTTTCGAAGATGTGTGTACTCGTGTATTATATATACTTCATAAATTATAAACGTACGAACAGCGTGCATATCGCCGAGACTTATAAAATTCATAGCATGAAAGCAGGCCGAACGA
This sequence comes from Agrypnia vestita, assembly GCA_016648135.1. Classification (NCBI taxonomy): domain Eukaryota; kingdom Metazoa; phylum Arthropoda; class Insecta; order Trichoptera; family Phryganeidae; genus Agrypnia; species Agrypnia vestita. The sequence goes on along the minus strand of JADDOH010000304.1, from coordinate 225,455 downwards.
GCGCAGATATTGCCGGCTGGCTCCGCGACTCCGCCGCCGCCACACGCGGTCGGCGCGGGCCGCGGGGACTCGATCCGATCATTCGAATGTAAACTATCCTCCTTTCCTCCGAAACTGCCGGGAGATGATCTCCTTTTAGCTGACGCACGCACACGGCGGAGAAAATATATATGAAAATTTAAATAAAGATTTCCGTGTGCTCGGTGGTGGCCTCGCAGGAATTCCAAAGTACCTGCCCGCCAGATCTGCGTACCTGCGACGGAATGAAATGCTCCCCACCGAATGGTTTTATTTTATTATTTGTCACGTCTGAGATACGATTAACAGTAAAATGGCAATCTGATAAGAACGGAAAAATAAATACGAGATTAAATTATTATCTAATTTGAGAAAACCAACAAACGTTGTATAAACCACATTTACCTGTGTGTGGTTTATACAGAATTTGTTAGTTTTCTGCAACTAATAATAATGTCCAACCACAAAGTTAACGCTATAAACATCGAAATTATTTACAATGAAATGAAAAGAAGTACCTACCTACGCTTATGTCTATTCTTATGACATGTGGAAAGAATATTTTTAAAAATACTTTTGAATAAAAGTATGATAAAAATATATTAAAGTTTTTCGTTCCCTTAAAATGCCAGATGATAATTTTATATCAATGAGAGATCTTAGAAAATAGTGGTTCATATCATTTTCTTGTATAAAATTTTCTGAGCTACTTCGTCATGTTTTGTGAGTTGTCTGGTCAACGTTTTGGATTCCGTTTCAGAGGCTAACATCAAACTGAATGTCGCTCATGTGACGTTGTCACATTCGTGGTAAATGAACGATTTTTCGTTTTCTAAAATCGTAATATATTCATATTTTCTAAAAAAACTAACCCATAAAAACCAAGTTTTTATTATATTCCCTTATTCATTTACTAATGGAAACTAGTTTGGCGCTTAACCTACGCGTTGGGCTTCGGTCGGGCGACGCTACGAAAGGGAATAATAAAAAATTTCCAAAAATCCAAAATTATACTATAATCAGGTTTAGTTTAGTTAGGTCTACCAGATGCATCGCAGTCTCTTCATACAACTTAGTAAGTTGATCTATAATCATTAATTTTTTTAAAGAAAATTTGAAAGACCTTCTTGATCGTCGCCACGAGTATGCTTGCAAAGTTTCAGTTCGATTGGATCACAGGAAAAGGGTTAAAAATCGATCCAATCGTCAAACAAACAAACAACCAGACGCTACGAGTTAAAATAAAGGGAGTAAAAAAGTAACCCATAAAAACTAAGTTTTTATTATACTCCCTTTCGTTGTAAAATATAACAACAATTAAAGACGAATTAAAACATACAACATAACACTAAACTTACAGTAATTTAATATATTTCAAAAATGTCAGATGTTTTGAGTTTTGATAAGATACTTCATGCTTTGAAGATTAAACTCAAAAAACATTTGTCAGTCAATTTAGAATTTCGACATTCGTAGTGAAGTACCTATTATGTATACCGACGGAGTAATTCAAATTTAGAAAATATTCCGCGATGTTATCGGGCCGCGGCACCGTTGCTAATCAAACTTTTCTAATGATTCCAATTTGAAAAAACGAATAAAATTTCTAAAAATCAGAAATAATACTATAATTATTAATTTTTTAACGAAAATTTGATAGATCTTCTTGATCCTGGCCACGAGTCTACTTGCCAAGTTTCAGCTCGATTGGATCACGGGAAAAGGGTCAAAAATCGATCCAAAGTTTTTTTTGAAGGCAAGCCGGCAAGCAAGCAAGCAAGCAAGCAGACGCCACGAGTTAATATAAAGGGAATAAAAATCATTAGATTTTTAAGCATTTTTTGCTTCTTAGTTTTTGTAATTTTTTATTTTACTGTCGAATTACACATCGGTCAGCATACGTGATATACCTTATATCTACGACTTACAAAGATATTTTGTCAGTTCAGAGTTCTTTGCCAAATTATTTGACGAAGTTTATCCATAAAATCCTAGGTTTATTTCGAGAAACATTTAAATCACAGATAATTAAAAAATAAACCAAATACACTCTAACTTTTTTCCGCTATTTATTGTAGCTTCAGCCTATCGCGGCCAACTTCAGACTGATACATTATTCTCATAGGTTTAATAGTGAAATAAATATAATGTTTATGTTGTAGTAGTGAGTGTTAATGATTGCATATTTTATAATTTCAAAAGGTTGTTGATAATTTGTTGATAATGTTGTGATATCAACATTAGAATCAAAGTATTACTAACCTTTTAAAATTAAATATAATCATTATACACCAGTACAGTGTACAGGTGCTATAAAATGAAATGTAACATTTGAAAATCATGGAAATGACCATGGTTTTAGCTTTATTAAAAAGATAATTTTTGCCATTAGTGTTTAAAAATGATTAGCATACCACGATTTTCGAAATAAATTTACAACGTTGCTCTAGTGTAAGTCAATTTATAGTGAAAACGCAAAACCAAGTAAGGACCAATCAGCTGTCAGCTGTTAAATTGGCTGTCGTTGGAAGATGTGTAGCCAATTCAAAAACAAACCTTTTTAAAAACACTATATATATGTATATATATCTAAAAAACACCTCTTACAAGATGACCGCGATAAAATTGAAAAACATTAAATAGTGGAACAAGGTTTAAAAGCGTTTAAAATCACGTATGTAGGTACTTATGTCAATTTTTACACTAATAATTTGGCAAGGAACCGTATTATGATTGAATGTATTGTAGTATGTGTTGAAAACTAAAACAAAGTTTATTTTATTCACTTTTATCATTGTTATTTGGGCACCTTAAAGGTATGTATTTGGAACATCCTCGCTGGGAGCCGAGGCTTGAGGTCATCCTTCTGGAGGTTGAGGAGGCGGGTGCATGCATCACTGAATAAGCAATGAGGCTCGCTCCTGCACTTTTGTCTCCTTGTTTGTTAAACTGTTGCTTGTATTCAGATGATAGTCCTCCGTACCAACTGCGACCGATACTTCCGGGACGTATTGGGATCAGCGGTCAAATGTTTCTCACGTTTCGTAGCAAATATGTTCTCCGAATTTAGCAACTTTTTGACCTGGATGGGTATTATTAATCTAAATGTTCTTAACACCATTTTTCGACTGGACAGTGCTAAAAGCCACTTGTTAGAGAAAAATAAATAAAAAAAAGTGTTGCCACATTTAACGGTTTCTAAAAAAGACCATATTGAACATAAAAATATGTGACGTACAGAATTATACGGATATGTTATGTTAGTGTAGTAGCATTATCGGTTAAAATTCAGTTAAATAACACTAAAAAAATTGATTTTATTTTTAAATCCAATAAACTAAAAATTGTACTGCATGTCCGTTGAATTATGCTTAGACAATACTATAGTATCTAGAGGTGCAGTCCCTCTAATCGTTATTTGATGAAGTTTTGTGTCAAACTATTAGAATAGAGGGGCGAGGAGTGAGTGATGGGAAGATGAAAAGTAAGGATGTTTTTCTCGATTTTTTGGCTTTGTTATATCATTAAAACCGGATTTTTTAACAAAAAGAGAAGTTTTACTTTATGATTATTGAAAATTCGCATTTTTTCATTTATGTGGTCAGAGGATTCCGAGAAATTTAAAATTGTAATTAAAATAAAATAAAATAATCATAGTGCTACATAAATATACAGTCATATAAATCAATAATACTGTTGGTATAGGAGTTCAGTAGGTATTATAAGTTATTATTTAATTTACCGATTTGATGATTTTCACAAATATAAATTTAAAACATTATGTTTTTTGTATAAAAATTTTAAAAATATTTTTAAATTATAAGAATATATTTAAAAAAATTACAAATATTCGTGATTGTATTAGTATATTAAAATGCATATTTGAAAGTGCCATTGCCAAACCCCCACTTTGCAATTGACAATATACGAGTACAATAGGTAACTGATTTCCTCAGACTGAAAATTAAAAGATTAATTGATTCTTGAAAGCATAAATTGTTTTGAAAAAAATTTCTTGAAAACATAAAAAGAATACTTTCACAAATCAATATCCATTATTGTAAAATGTCACTACCTATTGGTAAATTTCAAATTTGTCTCTCTGTCTCCGTCAATTGTAAATAGGTGGTTGTGCGATTGCAAGCCCCATTTTGACAATAATTTTATGTGGCATGTGACTTTGCATACTATATATCATATCACTATACATATCACTATACAGTATCACCATAATATAGTCACTTGAAATAAACATACTACTCAATTTATGAAATGTTTTCAGTCTGCGCCATCTATTATTACTGGGTTATTTTTTTTTCTATGTAAGTACGAGTATATAACTAAATATATAAAAATCATTATATGGGATGAGATGAGCAGGGATAGTTTTTAAATAATCATATATCACTGACGATTTGTAAAATTATGTGTAGCGTGTATATCATATGTATGTAAAAAATAAAAAAATGCAAATATCATCATCATCAGTCAGTGTCTATCTACTGTTTTATATAGGTCACCTCTAATGTTTACCAGTCTTACAAATATGAAATAATGCTAAAAATTATCTTAAAAATGTAAAATTAGAAAGGTTTACATACAAATTTATGTATCGAAAAAATATTTGGTTGCGATTGGGATACGAATCCCGAACTTTTCCTTACCAGGAAACTGCGATATCGATTTCGCTATTTTAACCATTTAAGATTATGAAAAAAAAGTTTTTATTTTCAAATAGTTACCAAATTTTTAGTATGCATAAATCAAGTCATTTATTTGTTTTAATTATCATATTACTATGCTCTCAAATTACAAGAAATAATAAATGCTGCGGTTTCATTATAAAATATAAAATATTTATGCTGTTGAATAGTTTACGTATGTACCTACATAGTTATTCAATGATAAGTTAACCTCAAATATACATTATCGTACGCATACCAATTTTTATTAAGTTCCAGAAAGTTTTCCGACCGTAAATTTCGTCACAGGGCCGAATAAAAATGGCCGTATGTGGAAATCGGAAACATTTAACCCAACAGTTTTTGTTGAATCCGGTATTAAGTCCCTCACAAAAGATTCGAAGAAGAAGAACTCCGTGCAGTGGATTCCAAATAAGCTGACTCCGCCGTCCGCTTGTCACTTGAGAGACAATAAGGCACGACTTACACAGCTTTCCCGGGGAGGGTTATTCAAAACATTTTGCGAAAAGTATTAAACTATTCTTGATGTTAAGTATTATACATTGTGTAAATAAAATATATTTTATCACAAGTCAGCGATGCGACAACACAGTGCAGTTCTAACGAAATCAGACTCAAACATTCGTATTTTTTAAAACTCTTTATAATATTAAAAAATCATCGATAACAGGTTCGTGCAGTCACGTATTTTTGAGTGAATTAACATTTTTTTGATCTTAGGGTACTAAAAATCCTTAATTTACTTGTATGAGACATTAGGACTACGATTTTTTTTATACAGAAGTCCGTACAGATTTGCATAGAAAATATGTCAGGGGGGGAAGGGGAATGAGAATAGGGGGAAAATATCGCCTTTGTTACCCGCCGAGTCCTAAAGAATTAGTTTCCAAATTTTGAGTCCGATCGGTCAAACGGTACAGATTTACATCGAAAATATGTCAGGGGGAGGGGAAGGGGTATGAGAATAGGCGGGAAATGTTGGTTTTGTTACCCGCCGGATCCTAAAGAATAAGTTAAAAATTTGAGTTCGATCGGTCAAACGGTACAGATTTGCATTGAAAATATGTCAGGGGGAGGGGAAGAGGTATGAGCATAGGGAAGAAATGTTGGCTACGTTACCCGCCGGGTCCTGAAGCATAAATATACAAATTTGAATGGAATCGGACCAACGGTGTGGATTTGTAGAGAGAACAGATGGACAGACAGACAAACATTGGGTTTTATAGGTATAGATTTCAAAGCTAAAAAATTACACGTTTGCAGATTTTCAACAATTACAATGATTTGGCGGCGCTCGTAGTTTGGTGAGCGTGATAGTTGTTTTTGCCACCGGGATTTCTTTTTCTATTCGCGGTGAAGTCACAGTGTACATATATTTATGTGATTTTCTAAAGCCTGGAGAGTTTTCCACTCGCTAAAGAAAATGAAATAAATTAAATTAATATATTTTTTTATTTTTTTTATTTTAAGAAAAATATTTATCCGGTCGATGTCGGTCAGCCCGGAGGAGTGACGTCGCGCAATACGCGGCACAGCTTTATCCGCTGACATTCCCTTTTAATACACTGTCACCTTCTTCATTCCCTCTGACGAAAGTCACACAATATACGTCCGTAATAAAAAGCTGTCACATGCCCGGGGCGGACATTGTGTCTAATCATCCCTGGGCGGGGGAGGGGGGAGGGGGCCGGCCGCCTTACGTGCTCCGTCTCGCGCGCCTCAAAGCGGCCCGTTCATGCCCGCGCTCTTTCGCTCTCGAATAAAATTGAGTGACACAGCTTCCCGCCCGCCCCCACCCCCCCCAGCCGGACTGTCGGGAACAGACGGGACAGTCTTCAACTTGTGTCCAGCGCCCCCACCCCTCCCGGCGGCCCCAGGGCCCGCTAACTGAGAATGTACGAATGCATACCGTGGTCACCGGTAAAGTTTTTCATCGCGAAAATGGGTCGGTTTGGCGAATTTTACATTGTTTTATATGCGTTCCAGGACTGCCTGCGAAGAGTGCATATAAAAAACGATCGCCACAGTTGACATAATGATGTGATCTTTTTTTTCACTTTGTAATGGGGTAGGATTGAAATGACGTTAAAAAGATTGTTAGGGGATATATAAAAAAAACGTGATTTGAAAACAAATGGACATATGTCCGAAGCGCTATACGGAAGTGAATCCGTTAAGTTGGAAGCATTTGAACTGTGGTGTAAAAATAGAAAAAATTAGCTGGACCGAGAAAATTAAAAATGGGGAAAGTACAAGAGAAAGAATGTGATCGTAATAGACATCGCGGAAAATCGAAGCGGCCAACGAATAGTATCCATTCATTGACACGATGCATATTCCATAAATGTTATTGAGGGATGTAGATAGATACCTGTCATTATGGCCAGTAGAAATCTGACAAGACCAGTGGTCAAAACTGCAGTTCTGATGCCAAATATCAGGCACGTGCAGTGGGAACATTGATGCGTGACTTTTTTTAAACGTATATTTGTGAAAAAAAACAGAAATAAAATATTTATGTTACAGATTTTTATGATTTATCAAAATACGAATGCTATGATAACAATTGTGATAGAAATATTACGAAATAAATACTGCGATGTTCCCACTGCACGCCCCTGCCAAATATAATGTATGGAATTGAGGCCAGAAATTGGCAAAAAAGAAATAAAAATAGATTTAATGCTGTGTAATGCAGTCACTAAGGCTCGTGTGCGGAAAATCTTTGATAGATGGAGTGAGGAATGAAGAAAATATAAGTGAACGTAATTCGTATGTATGGCAGATAGACTAAATGAAGGATCGCCAAAATTGTTTCGCAGTGTCGAATATACGAGGGAGAAGAGGATTATAAATAAAATTTATGAAGCTAGTGTTGAGGGTATCAGAAACAGAGGCAGTCCGCAAAAGATATGATCAAATAAAACAAATATTGGAGAAGGCTTAAATAATCGAAGGCCGTGCTGGAGAAAATGTATGACTGTGGACGAAGCAAAAGTGATATTCAGTATGAAGTGTGGCATTGTATCAACTCTGCTTTCCCCTCCGGGGAAATGGCATGTTGGTTAATAAGTTATAAGTGATTTTCATCACATTATTGTTCTAGAGTGTTACGATGTAAGACGTTCTCCGTCTTCTTAACTACACTTAAGTGCGCCAAAGAAGACAGGATACGATATTAACACACAGCATTTTTAGGTCGAGCCTAAGATTGTTCGACTTTCCTTATGGGCCTGTTAAAGTGAAACGCATCACGGGGTCCGATGAATAATATTGTTTCAGTCATCAGATGTTGTTCGGCTGCAGATCGGTCTTCGGCTCCGGCATCCGCGACACATTCCTCCGGCGATATACTCGCCGCCCTTAATGCATTATAAATAGCGTCGTGCCAAACAAAGGTGTGCACGGCGAATACTTCCGTCGTGTCCGCACGTCCAGTCGCCATCACGGACAGATCAATGCGGGGCAGCGGGCGACCGAGACGAGAGATGCGAGCCGGCGCCCTCGAGGAGTGCGAGCGGGCCGGCACGCTGCTCAGTGTCACCTGCACTTTTCAGCCGAGACGGCTCCCGGGGGGGGTGGGCGGCAGGTGCAGTCTCCGCGCGGGGGATGTTGGGGAAGGTTGATGGCGAGTGAAGAGCGGGTGACGGCGGGCGGGCGTCTCGGGGGCGGGGAGGGGGTGCCGTGATCGAAGTTTATTCTGCAAGAGCACGTACGGGTCGCGGATAGCGAATGGAATTCAAGATTTTGAAAAGAATTCATTTAGGTTGTCGCAAAAAATCACTTTTTTGTCATTCCGCAATTATGTAGATCGTTCGATGGCGATACACATATTCGTTGATGGCCTTCTATGGTACTGGAAGCTCCACCATCCCTCACTAGTGTTGGCTCAAAATATCGCATTGGAAAATTACAATCATTCGTATGAGTCATGGGTATTTGAAGACACTAACGAAAATGATACACGCGTCTGATATATGTAACATTAAACGATTCGAACATACAGGTATATTGTAGAAGTTTAAATATTTTATGATGTGTGGATGTTGTTACGATGGAATTCGTGAACGTTGCATTGTGTGGTATGATCATTTAAGCCAGCTCATACAGGTTGTAAGCCCTGAGCCATCGTATTAGAGACTTCTATCCACTTTTATCATATATAAATAGCTTCGTCTCTGTGAGACTTCTATAATATATTCTAATTAATTAAAAAAATTACACTATTTTCGGTAATATTTTGGAGTAGGTTTAAGTCCAATCAACATTTAAAGAGCAAATAATTCCATTTCCAAAGATGAATAATGCAGTTGCTACCCACCGTTGTAATGTAATAAGTTGATTTGCATAAATGTAGTTAAATTTTTAATGTTGATTCCAATGTCAAACTCTTTCTCACAATTTTTTTTAATAAAAAACGAAAAATTATGTTTTGAGTGAGACATTTTTTAGGAGTGTTTTATTATTTTTTCAATTGTTACATCAAAATATTTCAAACCATGTAAATGAATATGTAAACATTTAAAACTCAAAATTAAAGGAACCGCAAAATATTTATTTCCTTTTTTTATTTTTAATTTATCCAAGACAAAAATATTTCTGACCCCTTCCCAAAGATTGAACTGAATTGAAATGTAGGTGGCGGGAGGAATCGTGAATCGTAAAGGAGGCTTTTGAGGACTCCACTACGGAGGGTGGTTAGCGGGTGTGCTGAGGAGAACAGAGAATAGTAAGGAGAAAGGGGTGACTGAGAAGAAACTAGAAGTTGCTTGATTGATTCTCGATGGATCCGTATGTTATCTAGCTTCGTACATGCCTTATTGCATGCACTGGAGGTCTATATTTTTATATTCGTATTTAATATTTATTTGTATTATGTTTTTTGACGTATTATTAAAAATATTTTTAAAAAAAGTTGATATATAACTCAGACAGATACACCACATCGCCTTTGCACAGAATACATATTTTATATTCTTATTTTGTAACCTGTTTAGTTTAATGATTGTTTTCAAAGCAAAGACGTTGGCGAATGAGAGAATTTGAAATTTTTTATTTTATATGCACAGTCCACTCTCTCGATTCTTCTACAAACTAATACTACGAAGCTTAATGACGCAGTACGAGATAGATGAGAGATATTATAGCCTATAATGGGCGAGAACAAATAAATAAATAAATATATTTTATTATACATTTGTTATTCTGATGAAGAAGCCATTGCCTTTGAAATATGTTGAATTTTTTCAACAAAAAGTGGTGTAAACAAAGATAATTTCTATAGATTATAAATAGATTTTCTGCTGGTAATGATCCAAATATAATGTAAATAAATGTAAATATAATGTAATGAGAAATACAAGATCTTATAATGCAGGGAAAGATTGGGAAAAGTCGGGGTCCTGGAAGAAGGAGAACTTCGTGGCTGAAAAACTTGAGACAGTGGTTTGGCCAGTCTACTATGGAGCTGTTCCGGGCCGCAGTAAACAAAGTCCGCATAGCCAACATTATAGCCAACGTCCGTTAAACGGACAGGGCACGAGAAGAAAAAGAATAATAAAAAATATATATATTATACGTAATAAAAACTGCCACAAACAATTCTTGAGGTCCTCGCGTAGTTGGAAAGGAGATATGAATGTCTTTAATCTTATTATTTTAAACAATCCCTTAAAAAATAATTACGTATACTTATAATTTAAAATAATGTAATATTATAATTTTTAATGAAATGAAAAAGTTAAATATTTATTGCAAACACCTTGTGATTATTCATTTTTTTCAATTATTCATTAACTAAATAGTTAACTAACCATCACGCCGTTTTGCATATGTTTATATATTACTAACTTATTTATAACATTTACGAATTAAATTTGTGTTTGTAATGTAAATGTTACATAAAAAATAAATAAATGGAAATTGAAAATTGATCATCATTCAGTATCCACGCGTACGTTGTACATTCAGGGCACCGGGCACTTTATTTATTTAAGCACTAAAGTTAAATTATAATTCTTATCAGCCTGATAAACAAGACGATTGTTTTAAAAATAGGTGTTAGGCCTGTCGATCTGTGGTAAAAAAAACTGCGCCTCCTGAGATGATGAGTTCCATGTATCTCTTAAACGAAGTTAATAATAATTTTTATTTAAAAAATGATTCTTTGAATTTTAGTTGAACAAATATTTATTTATCGAGTTGATAAAAATTCATAGACGCACTACACAATTTGTGTTCAACGTGTGCATATTAAAATTTTAATAACCCGCCGAGCATAATTTAATTTCCGAATTAATCGATTTCTAGCGATTTTATTAGACGTGTGCTGCTTTTATTGTAGAAAAACGTGTCATTCAATACCTTTTAAGATGCGCCTCCTCCCGACGTTCGCCAGAATCGTAAAATTTATACGATCTAAATATTGAGTCGTAAAAGTTTAAGAGTTGCGCTGTTTGATGAAATTGTTTACAAACCACAAATAATAAAATGTCACTTCAGGGCCCATTGATTTTTTTTACAACCTACCGTTTCGGTGATGACTATTAAATCATCGCACCAAATTGGTTAACATTATTGCAATTTTGTCCGTTAGCAAATTTTTATCGTTTGATTTTTTAATAGCTAAAAATTTATTTTCCTTTGTTGCTGATAACCTGTTTATTTTTAATATAAAAATATACAGCTTACTATCACACCCTATTACTGGAGTTTTCGAGGTTAAAACATCGTTTTTGTGTAAAAAAAAAAAATAGATATCAGTTCTATCCAGCATAATTATATGAGATACAATTTATTTGCCCACAATCATTCGCGAGTGTTTAACATAAAAATAAGTCTCAATATACCCATTATTCTGTTATTGTCCAATTAAAAAATATAATAAAAAATATTAAAAAAGGAACACATTATCTAATTAGGTATTTGGTAGGATTTAGCTACATTTTTCCATATGATTTTATTTGAATTAATATAAAGGATGCGGTCGATGTGACGATGTGCGAAGAAAGGAAGTGACAAAAATACATTACAAAAATTAGGGTAAATATGTATTTGTAATTTTTTTTTGTAAAATGCATGTATTGCAATACTAAATCAACGTTTGAATAATAAATTATTAGTATTTCAATTTAATTTTAACTAAATTAAACTTTGTACTGCACACACGTTGAGTTAATTTAACGCGACTATAGTTTCGAGAGGAGCAGTCCCCGAGGTGTGATTTAAGTTGATTAATTATTAATATAAAAATAAATTTCTATTCTTGTCTTACTGACCCGAATGTGATCGATGTTACTGTCATTAAAAAGTCATTAAAAACTGTTACTGATCCATTTTTGTCTGTACTGATCATCCTACTTTCTACTTTGTCGCCGTTTTATAATAATATCAGAAATATGAAATAATTTTTTAAGGAGTCAGCATCTAAATAGTATTTAATTACACTTATTAACACGTCATTACATTTAACCTCCTTAACATTGATTTAATTCACAGCTTCCTAGCATAAATCAGACCATGGAAATAGTAAAAACATGAAATTTTTTATTTGATATATATTGTAGCTGAATGATTTATCAGAAAATTTCATAAAATGATATATATTAACTGAATGTTTTCAGACAAGAATCATGATAATTTTCGACACTCAATCACTGTCAGAATTGTAATTTACAGATATTAATTAGTGATGGAACGATTCGTGATTTTTAACTCATCATTAATAATTGGCAATAAAGCGAATCCTGTTAGTTTACCACGGCTTTTTAAATATTTAAATAATTTTTGTAGTTGTAGGTATCAATCGAAGTATTAATTGTAAGAAGTAATCACAATTTTCAGTAACCTTAATTAAAAAGATCTCCTAAAAATCAAGTCGATTTTGTAGTACAATATACGAGTGGTATTCACGAAATATGTTTTGATGTTACATGAATTTTGATTTCAAGATACGTCATTTATCTTAATCGTCGCTCTAGTGTAATCGTAGTATGGAAGCCAACTGCGAATGTTGGTGTGTTTTTGACTTCCATGTCAGTGTAACTTATTTATAATGTCAGAACATAGCAGGGATACGACGCTATATCTTGCACAGCGTCCTAGATGGTGTGTCTTGAAGTACCCGAGTAATGGCCGCTTCTGTTTCATTGTATGGAAATGTGATATGACGCTGCGCCAGTCATTGGGACTTCCGACCGGATAAATACACGGCGCCATCTTGGATAAATAAAATGTCAAAATCGGTTGCGTTGTTTTTGTTTACAATTTTTCGTTATTTTCTATACCACTGTACATCCACAATAATTACCGAGAGCAAACAGTCTGAAGTGGCAATAATAATTTACTGCGGGACATTAGAGCAGAGTCGGCTTCAGGATTGGATCGATGGGGCCTAATGGGGCTCTACGTTGCAGAGGGCGAGAAAAGAAAAAAAGTAAAAAAAGAGTTTTGCCGGCTGACTGAACAAACAGATGGCTGAAATGAGGTACCTTAGAAGAGCAGAAGGAGTAACATTATTGGATCGAGTGAGAAGTACCGGCATAAGGAACTGTCTTTGAATAGAGCCGATATTTCTACATCGTGATGACGTCACGTCTCAGTACCCATCTTTGAACCGTTGCCATAGACACAATGCGATGTTTACTGAGGCTGAGGAAATGACAGCTGCGGGCGTTTTTGCGCGAAATTAAAAATATGTAGATGAAAATGCAATTATTTGCGTAAAAACTTAGTTTATTACTGAAATCATGTAATTTTCGGTAATAGTAGACGGGCACCTACGATATAGAATGTTATTTCAATTTCTGTCATCATGCATATTATGATACGCATTCAAAGTAAATTTACTAAACTAAATATAAACCTCACTACTAATTCTGTGAGCGGTGCACTTAGATGAAATATGAATTTGAAATTAGAAACGATTAAAAATTAACTTTTAGTTAATGAGTAATAGCGTATAGGAATCCATTTGACATATTGATTTTATGAAGATAGTAAATCGCTTACGTTTATACGAGTACATTTACGGTTATTATTTTAAACTTGTGTATTTTTAAGAATCATTTATGTACCTGCGGAACCGCAAATGGAATGGAGTCTTCTGGGGTGTATCGTGGTTTTTAAATAAATTAAAAATAAGACTAGGTACTTGGTTTTATTATTAAAGGATCTTTATCCAAGTGCGTATACAGAGTTATTTGGAAAACATTAATAAACTCGCAGGACTATATTCCTGCCTTGATTATGAGTCGAAAATGTTTAAGCTATCATGACCTAATGTCAATAGTTATGGAGATATGCGACATCAAAGTTTGCATTTTTTTTCAATATTTCTGACTTATTTTTTGTAAAACGTTGGACTATCATTACAGTAACTCATATCGATTACGAAAAATTCATTCTTTTCAATACAAGTTAAATAAAATGATAAAAACCCTGAAAAAATTCCAATTTGAATTAGAAGGTTTTTATTTTTTTATTTCACTTGCAATTACATTGTAAAGTCAGTGTAATGACACTGACTTTACAATGTAATTGCTATTTGATAACGTGAAAGTGGGCTTAAATAAAATTATTAATATCATTGTATCATAAGTGTGTGTTGTTGGATAATAATAAATATTCTGTCATATAGCCGGTTCGACCATCATACATTTTTTTTTAAATTTAAAATTTGAACTTTTTGAAATTTTGATTAATTTCATTGATTGAAATTTTATTCCGAGTAGGTATTAAGATAAAACCTTTTTATATTAATTTGTTTTATCAGAAAAATATCAGTATAAAAAACACCTTAGATGTCTTAATAATAATAATTTTTCAGAATTCTCAAGCCAATATTGGAGACAGGCCACATTTTTAAAAAAAAAAACGGCATTGAAATTTGACATACAAGTAACAGAAAATTTATAAATTTTAGAAATCAAAAAGTCAACATCCAATTGAATTTAACGAATAATCCATTATTTAATATATTCCCCGTTTCAATATCTCACTGTCAAACTTCTCCGCTCTACCCCACCACAAATGAGGCCGCACCACCATGTATCACTTGACTCTTACAAATTTAATTTATGGAAATTATTGTGCGTCCGTCTTAACGAAGATAGAGTTCATTATCGAAACCGGTAGACGTTTTAAAACAATCAGTGTGGTTTGTACGTAGTTTGTTAGTTTTCTCAAATTAATAAAACCCTTTTCATTTATTTTTTCTAAATTAACAGGGATATGTATATACATGAAACTAAGAGTTATCCGACCACCCCGAGTGACGCTTTCCTGTACTGGAGCCACACTCCGCTATGTGTGGACCTGCTGGGAGGCGCACCCACTGGACCCGTCCACCCCACGAACGAGGACGTAATTTGACGACGTAAATCTTCAACTCTTGGCTACCCCTCTATTCCATCTCGCTACACGAATAAACCACCCCTAATTCCCCGTCCTACCTCCGCGCAGCCCTGACCCACCACCCTTTCTACGTACGTAATGCGTCATATTTTCAGTTATTTTGTTTCAAGTGAGTTTCAAGATGAGAATTTAAAAATATTTCAATTGAATATTTGCCAATGATCACAGTAATGATGATTTTATTTAGAATTGTCATTTTAAATATATTAAAAATATCTAATTAACGTGTGCAAATATCTAATATACATTTTATTTATTTATTTAGGCATTATATCCCATGTTATACAATCGCCTCTATATATCATTATGATGTCATAATGCGAAATACACGGGATGTACTTATTTATGTATGCGTGAAGGTTCTACGAGAAACGTCGAGACATCTGTCAAATGTCATAGCGTCAAGATTGACAAGGTGTACAGTGTTATATCATAGAGGTCAATCGTGTTTGTTAAAATGACGCAAACCAATTGAAATAAAAATTGTAAAAAATTAAAAAATAGTTTTAGTAAGAGAAAATATCACATAATGTCTTCTGGAATTAATAGAAAAAAAAACTACGTTTTGGGAAGGGAGTCAAAACAAAAGCCCATTTAGGGCTACACGGGGGAGGGGAGCAGTCCAAAAGAGTTCGAAATGAAGCCACGTAGTTTATGGGCGCTCCCTAACCCGAATAACTTATTATCATGCGATTGGTTGAAATTTTTGTTTTTTAAATATCGCTATTTATTTAACCTCGAATAAGCTGTTTGAATTCGTAAATTAAGGAAATTACATTTTATTAAAAAAAAACATAATCGTACGAGTATTTTTTAGAAATCTTTGCCGACACCTAGTAACCAATTTTTGAGGTAATGTTTATGTTTAGCCATAGATAAATGTTCGCAATATTGGGCATCGCGCGATAAAAAAATTGAGTACGCGAAATTTCACGAAACTATTCTAGAGCGAAAAATAAAATGTATCCAAAATGCTTGCGTTGACCGGAAATTCGCGCCGCGGGAAGAAGTTAAACCGAAGTGCAGCGCGCCCGTCCCGCCCCGCGCGGATCCCTATCGGGGTCCGTCTCATTCGGGGGGACGCTAAATTTCCGACATTATCCGGAATAATATTCGTAAATCCCGCGCCATCGCCGACATTCTTCGGGGAAATATCTCTCATTCGCGCGGGCAACGGAAAAATAAAAAGCGGCCAGGATCAGAAGGGCGGACGCGCAGGGCGGAGCGGCGGCGCTCGCGGCGGACCGTTCCGAGCGGCGGCCGCGATTTATTACTTATTCCGCATCTCTCAGCTTCCCGGTTCAATTATTATAAATATCCGTGAAATGTGGGTCAGAGCGGTCGTTCCGACGAATGTCCTCGCCTCGGCGCTCCCCGCGGGAGGGGGGAGGGGGAGGGCGGGTGCAGCGACACCCGTCAATCGATTGTCAAGGCGGGGGCCGCTGCAGCGCCCCGCCGGATTAGCCCCGCCAGACGTTCTCCTCGGGGCGCGGGCGGATGCACTCCCCCCTCCCAATCGATAGCGTGAGATGATTGATATCATTGCCGCTTCTCGCCGCCGCCGCCGCCTCCGCCGCCTGCCGGTGATGGATGGATGAGTGAAATGTAACTTGAGTGATTGGAACAACTTCCGAGGACACTGCGGCGTTGAGCTTGTCGGACAATTTTCTCCGTCGCCAAAGTCTGCCATTTTTATCGTCTTCGAATTTAATTTAATTTAAAATAATTTAAGATGGTAAAATTGTAACCCAATTATAATACTTTCGTTGTCTGTCCGTCCGTCGTAACTTCGTGTAACATCCGTAACTTGTTTGCGGTAATTTTTTTCTTTTGTTTCTTTTCATTCTTTTTTATATATAAATAAATAAATAGCTAGTATAATAATAGAGTCGAACTTTGGACACGAGGAGGATAGTAATAAACAAGCTCGACGCGTTCGAGATGAGGTGTAGGCGACGTGCGCTGCGAATACGACAAACGTTGTCTTCGAGACGACGATTATCCCTATTTGACAATACGCGGAAAAATAACGCTTTCATACTTTGGACACGTTGCTAGACCACCTGGAGAAATTTGCGATCGCTGGGAATGTACAAAGACCGACGGAGATCGGTCGATCTCCGACAAGATAGACAGACAGAGACTTCGGGCCCTCGTTGCTGTCGCTTTAAACGAGGCCTACTAATGGTGGAGAAGCGGTTCGCCCCGTAGAAGCGCCGCGATGTTCGGTCGTGAGCTCATCGACTGAGAGAGAGAAAATGGTAACAACGTTTTGTGTTGACCAGTTAATATATAATACTCACTCAACTTCCCTGAAGCGCTACCCAGTAACAAATATATTTGGTATAATAATTTCCCGACGTTTAATATTCGGAAGTAAAGTTATTATCCCTGACCAAATTATACTACAGTTCCGCGTATGTTCGTGATATTAATATTTTATTCATTGCGATAACTGGTACACTAAACATGTGTGTACATGCGCCAAAGTTCAGGAGTATAGTTTATCTAGATATTTTAATTATGTTTATAAAATGCATGGCTACCCGGAATCAAAAATAAACAAACCATCAAAGCTCTCTTCTACGTTTATTATTTATATTTTGTTATTTAAATGGCTCCGAGAGTTTAATTTT
Source organism: Agrypnia vestita (assembly GCA_016648135.1). Taxonomy (NCBI): domain Eukaryota; kingdom Metazoa; phylum Arthropoda; class Insecta; order Trichoptera; family Phryganeidae; genus Agrypnia; species Agrypnia vestita. Next base: position 207,685 of record JADDOH010000304.1, on the reverse strand, counting down.
TTTAAACATTTTTTTTTTGCAATGTGCGATGATGTAATATAATTCCCTCACACATTATCGACGCCGTTTAAATGAACGGTAACAAAGTGATATGACTGCAAACGTGCGTAGCCTGATATTTCCAAAGGCAATTACAAAATATTTCAATTTATAGTGGGTGTATACGTTAAGTATTTGAAATTTGAATATCTCATCATGGACCACGACTTTACGAACAATTTTATAACAACATATTAGGTATAGGTAGATTTAATATTTATCCATCACACTTCATCTGCATTATGTTGTATTTACGCTCACCTTACCAGGTCATTGTCCGTATTAAGGAAAGCATTGCCTTTCTCGTATGTAATTTATATCATTATTAAAAAATAAATGTTAACAATAACTAAAACAATAAAATATAATTTCCATACAATATATTTTTTAATCCTTCAATTTTATGCATTTTAAATGCCTTTACTATGACATATGCGTTTAGGTCAACCACCGAGAGGTTTTGTAAGACTCATGCAAAAATATATATTTTTCTCTCGATCAAAAAGGTACATGAATGAAATGATCATACCAAAGCTTTCAGCGGTTGACCTATCTCTCGTTAATTTAACCCACATTTCGCACCATTACTGAACAACATCCCTTCTCTTCCCTGAAGAGTATTGATGAGTATAACTAAGAATTATAGTGATTCTTAATTTTAGGGAAGGGGAATTGGTAACTTATCGAGAATCGCGGTATATTATTTAAATCAATTAGATACATTCGGTTTAATACCTACCTACTACTTTTCTTTCGCCTAATCCATTCGTGAAGTTTTATGAAATTAATTCCTATATTTGAATATTTTAAAACAATAAATTTCTTCGAGCATTCATTTGACATAATGTACATATTCCTGGAGTAAAAAATAATATATTATTTGTAAAGAAACCACTGAAGTTATTTCATTTAGGGATTAGTCGCGATCTAGTACCTACTGTAAGTTGTTAGATATTGAAATAATAAACGAATTTGTACTACGCAGGCGTAATTTGTAGTACGCAGTAAGAATTGATTAAAGATTTGTATGAATAATTATGTGCGCTAATAATGAAACCTACGGACAGTGTAATTTAATCAAGAATTTTGAATTCCGCATAAAAATCATTACAGTAATGTTGTGATTCAATGCCAAATCCATGACGTAACATTTCCTGTACTTTCTACTGCTTATACGCATTTCACCTCACTTCTGGTGTTGGCTTTATTTTCGCTCGATGTTGGTTTCGTTATATTTGTCACGTGATAATTTATGATCTGACTGAAGGTGACGTTTATGATTTCGGTAATGGTATTCTTATTCTTAAAGGGCTCCTTTACTTTTAACGATGGCCATAAAGCGAACGTTTCGATGAGTACGCCACCTTTCGCATACATTCGTACCATAGGAACAAACAATTTCACAAATATAACGTTTATAAAAGTGTTAATTTCGTTAATTGTATTAAAATTAATAGCCGAGTGGAAAAATGCTTATAAATATTTCTCAATTCTTATATTGCATCACATTCCTTGAACGCATCCAAACAATGAAGCACAATCGCTGTCGAATTGGGAAAAATTCGATATTCAAAACTCAACTTGCGACACTAAAATTCGGATGTTTTCATTTATTGTTAGTAACTATATGATGATGATTTTGTAGTCTCGCCTTAACTGCGCGATTTTTCGGCGAATAAAACACTCGAAAAATAGGGAACATCTCGGTACGAAATAAATGAGTTGACTAATATAATATTTGTGTTTAGTGCAACATAACATTTTTAAGTCGCTTTGAAAATTGTTACCAAGCAGAAAAAATATTTCACCTGCTTAAAATTACTAAGTTTTGAAAAGTGTTTATAATTCCGGTATGACTTCACTTCAAAAGTTTCAATACCGTGAAATTGGGGTGACTGTCAATTTCGAACGTTGAACCATAATTTTTTCTTAAAATTTTTATGCCAGAAATTTTTATTTTTATTTACTATATACACTGAAACTTTTGAAATACATCTTAAAATACGTTTATATGTTTTGAGAGTCAACAAAAATAAAAAAACTCTTTAACAAGTCACACTTCGGAGTCGGGTAATTTATTCTATTTTTTCACATAATTTATTAATTTATCTCACGTATTCCAAAGGACTATTTAATAAAAATATATTTTTACGTAGCTCAACAAAATTTCATCACATATTTATTGATATGGTACAAGAGTCTGTTTCGTATCACTACTTTTAACATTGACAATGTTTTGCATGGGGCTAAAACATAATGAAAACTAATCATCAAACGCTTGAGAATCAAACTACTTACGCTTAGTCCTGGAGTATCATGCTCTTTGTGAACAACTTTGCTTATTGCAACATCGTGTTCCTATGAACTCATTTTGTCACTATATATTCCACATACAAACACTTTTCAAAAACCCGTGTACTCGTCCATTTACTTCCGAGTAAAAGATTATGAATTTTTACTATTCCTAATCCCAAAGCTCCACATTCCACCTTATATGAAACATTTTTCCACCTCTCTGTAAATATTCGATCGTATTCTAGGACGATTATCTTTGTATCTATTGTATAATGTCCCGAAATGTATTTTGTATTACTTAATATAGTAAATATTAATAAAGCAATATCTGATACATTTGCAAAAGCCTCTTCTAGGCCCTACCGCCAATCTTCGTTTTGTAGTAATAAGAAAAAGTGTTCAATTTTACCCCACTCAAGAAAATCTCAGATAAATCTTTATACGAAATTTATAATATGAGTAAATAATGAAAGTATTTAGTATGGATATCGATAGAAGATGATATATTTTAGTTTACAATACAAATGACACGAAATTTTTGTAATCATTCATGCCTGTCTCAACACAGATATTTCTAGTGAGACAGGCACAGTCCATCCAAAAATTTTATATTCAACTTAAATAAAAATACACAAATAAAAAAAAATCAGAAAATATAAATGATATCCGTAAAAGGATATTATAATTCATTTCCAGTTTCTATTACTTCAGGAGTACCTGAAGGTTCTCACCTTGGTCTCTTGTTCTTTCTTATTTTCATAAACAAAATAAAAATAATAATTAGTGATTATTATATGCTGATTTTCAACCATTCTAATTCTGGAAGATAGTCATCTCCTACAAAGAGATCTGGACGAACTATCAAACTGGTGTAAAGTAAATGAAATGTCACTCAATCTTAAGAAATGTTCCTCCATTAGTTTCACTAAACACACCCGAAAAATAGAACTTGTTTATAAACTGGATGACGTTCCAGTTGCTAAAGTCATCAATAAGGGATCTGGGTATCATGTTAGATTCCAAGCTCAATTTTAGAAACCATTTTGATAATATCATAAACAAAGCATATACTATGTTGGGATTTATAACAAGAATTACTCACGACTTTAAAAATCCTCAAAGCCTAAAAACTCTTTATACGTATATCACTAGTACGAAGTATTTTGAAATATTCGTCAGTTATTTTTATAAATGTTGTAAGAATCGAAAGAGTGCAGAAAAAGTTTCTACGTATTTTGTCCTACAAAGCTGGTCAACACAGTAATTTTCACAGCTACGATGATCGTCTTTCCTTTTTCAAAATCACAATCTTGAGTCCCGACGAAAAATATCCGATCTTGTTGTGCTACACAAGATTCTCAGTGGAGCTATTGATTCTCTTTCTTTCATCATCGTCATCATCATTCTTGGCATTACAACCCTTGTGGGTCTTGGCCTCCTCAATAATTTTGCTCCACTCATCTCGGTCTAGTGCCAGCTCTCTCCAGTTTAGAAGCTCTAAGGCAGAGATGTCTTTGAGGACGTTGTCACTCCATCTTAATTTTGGCCTTCCTAAGCTCCTTCGCCCTATTGGCCTTGAGTTCAGCAGGGATTTTTGGTGCTTGATGCTCGGACATTCTCTCCACATGACCCAGCCACCGAAGTCTTCCCAGTTTTATAAATTTTGTGACGTTTGGCTCCTTAAATAGAGTATAGAGCTCATTTTCTAGAACCGGTCTGAAGATACGCCTCAAAATTTTCCTTTCATAAACGTCCAGTGTTCGCTCATTCCCTTAGTTAGTACCCACGTCTCAGCTGCGTACTTGAGTACTGGCCTAATAAGCCTTTTGTACACTAATATCTTGGTGTTTCTGGACAGCAGTCTGGACTTTATCTGCTTTTGTAGGCGGAAAAAACAGCGATTTGCGCTCACTATGCGCTTCTGGATCTCCTCTATAGTACTATTGTTGCTTGTTATCAGGGTTCCTAGGTATGTAAATCTTGGTACCGTTTCAAAATTTTGACTTCCACACGAGAGAGTAGGGATTCGTTGGGTGCATCTTACGGCCATGTATTTGGTCTTCTGCTGGTTTACTATGAGACCCATGTTTTTGGCAGAACTTTCAAGTTTTCGGGAGTTTTCGCAATTATGTCGATGTCATCAGCGTAAACTAATAGTTGCACAGAGTTGTCAAATATCGTTGCTCTTATCTCAATTCCTGAGTCACAAACATGGTCATCAAACATCTTACATTATTTCATTAGATGTGAGAATCACTTTTGCACTCCATTGAAACAATTACTCTTAAATATTATTTATAAAATTAATTAAAAAATAACGTTAGAAATGGTAGTACGTAAGAATTTTTTCAATGTATGGATTTTTTTATATATACATAGGTAGATGTATTTAGTATGCATTTTCAATACATTCAATATTTTAGTAGATTTTGATAAAAATACAATTACAATCAACTTTTTTCGGTCTAAAATAGAAAATCTCTAAACTCTGGTAGTTCTTACCTGATTCCAATCAAAAGATTTAAAAATTGATCCGCCATCTTTCAAAATGGCAGCTTTTAAAAATGTTTGATAATTCGTAACATCATTAATATTGGATTAATGAAGTTACGAAAAAAACGTAGATAAGCAAAGATTTTTTTAACATGGAATATATTTCATTAAAGCCTTCTCATGTCATTAAAATCTCATTAAAACCTTCGAAATAGCGTATCAGATTTTATTTGTAGTTCACGGGTGGATTGTGTTTTGTAAAACAATTAACGTGTATGGTACATGAGGACGTTTTGAGGATCAACCAGCGCGGCCGTGAAGAGCGGAACAATCCCACATGACGCTGCGCGAAGGGCGCGCTCGCGAGCCTCTCCGACAGCTCCGGGCCATATCGGGTGCCGAACATCAAACGCGATTGTTCGCGGCCGGTGATGAATATGCCGGCAAATTGCCCCTGACAATTGGCAAAGCCCGTCTCGCTGGCCCGTCCGTGGCCGCGCCACTGGTGTGAGCACTTCTCAACTTGTTGTACCTACTCTACTATTTTCCGGATATAAAATGACACACTTTATAGACACATTTTCGAGACTACTAAAATTATATCATTCTATTCTAACCTAATCTTGCCAAATAGTATGATGGTGGTATGGTGAGTGTACAACAGACAATGGATGATTCATTCGTTTTAAAACGAGAATAAACAGTGCAAACTGAGTCAGTATTCAGTGGCGGGAGAAAATTTCAGGAAACGTCATCTTAAGTGTAACGTGTTTTATGGCCGAAATTTCACCGTACTTAGCGGTAATTTAAGAACTGTATTAATTTAATTTTTTTTAAATACGTCTACAATTGAGGGATCAATAATTAGTACCTAACCCAATATATGGTTACTAAATAAATGTCTACTAACTCGATAGACAAATAAAATAAAGTGTTGTTCAAATATCCGTACGATTTAACTAGAATAAGTGGTAAATAAGAGGTAAGCTCACTTTAAGAGTGCTGCGCCATGTGCTGGAAATTTCATCACGAAAACATAATATTCATCTAAAAAATGAGATAATTTAAACACTCAAAAATATATCTACCATTTAATTATTTTTAATACGTATGGTTTTATTTCGTTCATTTCACTAACGCATTAAAGTATGATGCAAGTAATAAAATCTAGTAGAAATAATCTCAATTGGCCAGAAGATTTTAACCTTGATTTAACCTATTCAGTGATATATAATTTATAATAATATACCAAAAACCGATAGGTCCTAGACTCTTCAGTAGTAAATAAAATCAGTTAAATTATGTTAATAATTGTAAAATTAAAGATACCCATTAATGTTCACTTCAATATAAATATTTTTCTTTAGTTTGTTTTCAATAATCTAAATATTTAGTGGTGATTTCCAGCTTAAAGCACATAATATTGCTACTCGTGTACTTAGTAGTCACAAAAATGTATAGACTATAAATATAGTAGGTACTTATATTCATCAACATCATTTTTTGATGTCAGAGTTTTAAAAAAAATTGTGTATTTCAATTAGTTGCTTTTATATCTAACTAATTAAGCACACGACATTTGTTCTGACACACCACTTTCGTCTCCTCCTCCATTTTTACACATCTTCTCGTGTACCCTCTTCGGATGTTGAAAAAAGGGCCGTCCTCCAATATTTGGTTTATTTGACCATGTCTTTCGCGGACACCCTCTGTTCCACGATATTGTTATAGCGGTATGTTTAATTTGGTTCTACATATATATACGCCGCGTAATGCTAGCATTATTTTATTTATCAATAAATTCAATACTCTTCAATTTTATTTTTTCATATTTTGACATATTTTCATTTAAAATTTGGAAACATATATTTTTTTAATTAAACCTCTTTCTACACAAATGAATAAATGAGCATGCATATGCCACGGAGAATATTAACCATTTTATTGATTTTAATCAAATATATAAAGTGAAAATATTATTTTTTAGAGCGTAATGTTTTATCATTTTCTTTGTGAAAATTTCGCCTTTACAGTTTCCCGAGAAATCTGTTCTAGATCAAAATCGAGGTGAAAATTCTTAAAAAAATGTAAAAATGCGAGTAGATGTCGGCGGAGGGCGCTGCAGATTTAGATATTTTTTAACAGGGCTTCAAAAAAGGGCATAATTTCCCGAGTGTTATCATCGTGCGCTAATTAAAACACATAAATTAATAAAGCAGTGCCGGCAGCAGTGCCGGAGGCGGAGGAGCCGTGATATTTTCATTAAAAGGGATATCATTCCCTTAATTGAGTCACTGTTTGCTGTCTGGGCGACAAAGGACATAAATTATCCTTACACGTCTCCGCTTTCCACTTGAGGCATAACTTTTTATTTCAGCGCTACGTGTCACGCGGAGTCACCCCCACCCTTGACCCGCCGCCCCCACGCCGCACACCCCCTCGCCCGGCCTGACGGCGCGGCGGTACCTACAAAGTATCTTGTCAAAACAAAAGAATACAACTTGTCAGGCAAAATATGAAATATGCGGAATTACATAATTTTTACATGGGGGGGTTGTTGCTGCAGTCGTGTCGGGGTGCCCGTCAGGCGCGGCGGGTGGGGGCAGGGGTGGCAAGGAGTCGGCGGTAACTTTGATTTATACAGTAAACACATAAATCTGGCTTCACGGCTCCGTACCTCCCGCGGCCCGACTGCCGACTGATAAACTGACAACTTTAAGGGATTGAAACATATCGCCCGATTCGCACAAGTGATACCGGATCTTGTCGGTACAACACACGCGATGCATAAACACCTTGTAGTATAAAATATTGAGAAAATATCTTTGATTTTATTTGAAACCCTCATTGGCTTATGTTGTTGGGCGACACCCTAACACCAACCGAAGGAAGCCGAGTGGTTGAAGAAACTTTGCGAATCTAGCTGCGAGAAGAAGCCCCGTCCGACATTCTGTTCCACCTCGACGTGCACTGGCTGGCTCTCTCTGATTCTCTATACGTTCGTAAAACGTAGATGATAACTAATCTTTTCCTATTTAGGTACTGGGGTGCGGTTCTCATTATATGTAAGCGCCAGGACATTATCCTACATACCTACTGGCGTCCGTCATTTTCTTCCAGCATCCAGATTTCTCGAGAACTCCTCGTTGTCTTTTGCCTGTATGTAATTTTAACGCAGTTTTGAATATGTGATCCTCTGGTCTCCTTATAACGTAATTAGAGCGCAGCTTCTCCTATTTTAGCTGTGATCGTATTTTGAAACTTTGCCACACCGAATTCTGTCCCGTTTCTTCATTACTCCAGCCCTCTATTCGAAATGGTTTTCGAAACGAAGCACTTATTTGGTGGGTTATTATTGTATATAAAATATGAAATTATTGTATCTACCGTACACGATTTAAAACAAATTAGGTTAGTCAAATTAAAAAAAATCTATTTATCGAAAAAAAGTTTTAATGCCACCAGATATAAGCTCGGAAGTTCGTCTATACGGGGAACTGCGATAAACTAATTTCGTTACGTTAATATTTACAATTCCGAAAAACTTGGGTTAGTTAGTCTTTTTTAAATGACACATCTACGAGTATTATTCCATTTTCAAAAAGCTATCAACTGTGTATTAACGTCTCGTATTATAGTGAAACCTTGTAATATTCTTTTTAAATGTATTACTCGAATTAAAATATTTTTATTTTTTAATATAAAAAATAATAAAAAATATTCAAAAATTTGTTTTAAATATTAAAGAATTAAGTTCTTAAATTTCAACTTCACAATAAATGATGTATTTCGAGTTTGCGGAACGTGCTTTTAGATTTGCGGGCCCAGCTATGTGGAATCAACTGCCTCCAGTGCGGCGATTTATGGAGAACCAGGAACACTTCAAGAAGAGCGTAAAAACTCATTTTTTTGGGAGTCGCACCTGTAAAGCGCCCTTGAAGCGTCTCTTACGCAAAACGGCGCTATATAAATTAACATAAACATAAACATATTGAATTGTCATCAGGAATACGTCTCTCTGCCAAATTTCAGAACGATTGTTGGTCAAGAGGTGGGACAAGATTCCTCGCTTACAGACAAGTAGGGTTTAATAAAAGCCTGATGTGTGTAACGTAGCACGTATGCTCCGGCCAGGAACGCACCCCGCGCCGTGTCGGGTGTAGCTCGCGGGGCCGCCCCCCCGCCCGCCCGGCCGAGTGGAGGATCGCGTAAAACACTTACATAAATTTGTCAAAGCTGGCAGCAAATTTTGAAACATGATGTTTATGTTTGATTCTTGGAGGCGCGCGTGTGGCGGCCGTCCGCACGCGGCGCGCGCTGGTGGGCCGGATTCCTCGCGGGGGGGGAAGGGGTTGAAGTTTGCTATGGAAATTGAATTACGTTTGCGTATATTTGGGCGAAGATGCGTAAATTTCGCTTGATTAAACAATATAACGTTCTTGATTTATAAGGAAAATATTTTTGGTGAAGGGCTTAGCTGACGTATTCGCCGTTGTTTTTCGTATGTTTATGGCCATTTTTAAAGCTTTATTTGCCGCGTGATTATTGGTTTGAGCCAGTATCTAATATTTTTATATGATTACTGTCTAGAAGTAACAATTTCAGTCAAGTTTGTTTCATATATTTCGATAGAAAAAAAATTAAATACTTGGACAGAATTTATACACCCTTCTTCCTCTTATTTATAAAATTTAATTAATAAACTATTAATCTAAACCTATCTCCGGTAAGAAAAGCAGCTATTGACCGATACTTTTATTAGCATTAATAAGCTTGATATATGTAGATAAATATTTTCATGATATATTTCTGTAATGTTGAAAAAGTGAACTGTTTAAATCGAGAAACAAATTATTTTAATTCTTAAACGTATTAAATAATTGTTACAATTAGTTGTAAAATTGTAGTGTTTCAAATACTTATTTGAATTATTTTTTATTTAATAACTAATTAAATATTTTTCCTATTACTTGTTTGAAAATTAATACCATAATTTTAAAACGCTAATTGTCATTCTTCGAAATAGTGTATGTTTTTTTAGTACACTGTGCTTTCGCATTCAGGCCGTAATAAATCGTTTCAAGACGTCGCGTCGTGCCGGAGTAAATTAATGTTAAAAACACTAAATTATATAAGTTTTAAAACATTGACAAATTGCGAGTTTGTCCACAAAAATGTAACTTTTCACTTAGGGGTGACGTGGCGGGCCAAGGCGCGGGGGTGGGGGACCTAGGCCCAGCCAAGGGGGGAGAGGGGAGAGGTAACCTATGTTGCTGCTCTATGAGGCGGGAATACTCGGAAGACTGAAAACTTTTTCTGTTTTCAAATGAAAGTGGGTTTTCAAAGATCGAACATTTATAAAATAACGGATGAGGATTCATTGAAATTAATAATAATATTTGTGTTTGATTTATCAATTTAAATACATTTTAATTAAATCTATTGACCAAATCTCAATAATAAGCGATGAAAATAAAAATAAAACCAATCGTCTATAAATTTTACTAAACAAATATTCTGCATAGATAGTATTTGCTCAGGGTAAATAGTGCTTACATTCTTAATGGTTTCTAAATTGAATGGTCTAAAAAAAATTAAAATTAAAAATGTATTGCACGCAATTTCTTTTATAGTCAAGTTCAAATTGGATAATTGTTTCTACCATTTCTCTTCGCGATGATTGAATCCGTCTAATGATGTTGATGATTTTATTTGAAGAACTTAATTCTGAAAAAATCTCAAAAACATGTATTATACAACCCATGCATGTGTTTTTATGCTTCGCTTCGCCCAACCTCGTATACAGGTAAAAATGTCATATTTTTTTCGATATCTTCTTTTGTGTGTTCATTTTATGGAAAATATTCGCATACTTTAGCATAAAATGTTACATAATTTCCAATGTGTTTTAATCGGGAATCCTTCAAAAAATAGTCTGTTAAAATCAATTAATACTTTTAAGATGTAACTATTAACGAAGATATTATAAATTTTATGGACAGTTGTATTTGCAATGTCAGCCTAACTCAGTGTAGATGGAAGTTTACTTTATAAGTCTAATTTGTTGTAAAAACAAAAATAATAGTTTAAAAAACCATCTTTACAAGTTTTATAAAATATTTGAATATTAAAAATGAGACATATTATCGGGGTTTTTTAAATTTTGAAGTGTTATTTATTTGCAATAATTACCAGCGTGGGCGTAGGATGCATTACGTAGTTGTAGAATTTCGGTTAATTCGGAAAGTAAATTAAAATAACGATTAATTTGACAGTTTAATTATTCCCGAGCAAGTCACTGGTCGCCGACGCCGACGCCGACGCCGCGCCGAGGCGTGAGTGAGCGCGGCCGTCTGGGGCCAGGGCCGCCCGCACTGCGAGCTGCGAGCTGCGAGCGGAGAAGGCCGGACGACCGGACGGCGCGGGCGATAAATCTAAGGGCGGTAGTTTGGGAGATGAATGAAGCTTAATACGCTGGGGTTTCAAATAGTTTCGGTTCCAAATGGTCGTGCTTTCACTCAGTCACCAGATATATGGGCATACTTCACAAACAGCCCCTCGCCAATGTGTTTGCATTTAAAGTGTGTACATACCTTCTTGTTTCATCTGATCGAATGGAATACCACGCGTGTACACACTAATCTACTAAAATCGCATTTATTCTCTTTGAGTATAACATCTAAAAAAATGATTGTGGTAATTATTATAATTTTTGCTTTTTGAGTTAGTAAAACAATGTTTGTATTGGAGAAATATAAACGGTACGCTTGATAAGCTATGTGCGATATTTACATATTTTATTTATTTTGTTTGAAATTTTTAGATGAACGGGTCTAATTTCAGCTTGCAAAGTTATTTACATCATTAAGCCATGTATTCACTAGGGGACAAATTGTCTCTCAACAGCACGCGCGGCACAGAGTCTACGTGACGTTGCAACGTCGTGCACTGTTCCGCGACGGCGCGCACAACGTAGCGCGGCATTTCTACGTGCCGTGGCAACGTTGCCATGCGCACGGTACCCAAGTGAGCTCACTGCAACATTATGCGGAGCGTCAGTACCACGTGGTATGTTTACAAGTGAATACGCATGCGCTGTATCTGTCAAGATGACAGTGTGGGGAAACGAAATTGTTCTTGAACTCATCGAGCTGTATCGATCGAAGATCGCATAGAATGTCCGTCCTTCTTTCTCTTTGCAGTAAATAATTTCGCATTCTCCTCTTTTTTCTCCTCTTACGTTTCGATAAACTCATTAACATAAACAGATACGCAGTTGACATCATAACCTCATAGGGCGACATTTCCGTGACGTGTGAAAAACAATAATTATTTGCAAAAAGGACCTTGTTTTTAATAATATTCAATTTACTACAGTAAAACCTTGTTAATTTGAAATTGCGACCCAAAAAAATATTTCGAATTGCGCGGAGCCCCGTTTTCGCCAAATGAGATACTGCAGCTGTCATCATAACATCATCGGGTGACATTTCCGCGACAAGATATGCGAGTCCCGGTGTGTACACCTCAAATGACCGCGTCATTGTCCCCGAAACATGAGCGTAGATGTTGATGCGCCATGCCGAGCGGAATGTTTCGCGATTTGTCCCCTAGTGAATACATGGCTTTAAGTGCTTTCAAAATTTCATCAAGTGTTAAAAATAGACAATGAGCCATATTGTTTGTTCGATTTTCTATATTTATTCTGTTCCATATTTTGGTGATTTCAAAAATATTTTTTTATTTAACTACTTACTTAAGTTTAGAGAGTGACAGAATTTTTCACTGACAGGTGAAGTCTACTTTCAAATATAAATTTACATGTATTAGTTGTGTATACAAATTATTTGATTATGTCATTTTATTACCTTTTTTACCTTTTATATTACCTTATTACCATTTTATTACGCGTGGCGGGATGTAGATGTTTAATGGTAGGTACGTGAATGAAAACGATCAACATGAAAATCTACAAAGTTAACGCCAAATCCACCAATTATAAAAAGAAAACGTGCTGAATAAAAAAATGTTGGTGTGTACAGAACACACGCAGATAGTGCGTGTGTCAAAATTCCACGAATAAATAATTTTCTTATTTGCTCTTTAATTTTTTGCAAGCATCAATCTTAATCAGTGATAATAATATGAAATTAATATATACGAGAATCCCGGTAGTTAAGGTTGTCATTGAATTGAACACATATGCTGTATAAGTACTTTATTATGTTTGTAATAAAGACGTTCGTTGGTATGCCTGTAAAATCTTTCTCATCCTCAGATGCAACAAAACTTTTACCTACTAATAAATTTGTAAATCTCTTTGAATTAAGTAGGTACCCATTTATTTTATTATTGTAAAGAATTTTTTATAAATATTTTACCGCTATACTTTGTTTACCTCAAATCGGCCCAGTGAAACCGATCTTTGTTGAATATACATTGAAATGCATAATAATGTAATGGTGTTGCAATTTTATGCCAATACATCCGTTTTACCTAGAAGCAGCAATCGGCAGTGGCCTCATGCTTTCTGCTAGCTAACAATATTTGACACGATTGTTTAGTGGCTCGTGTTCGTAAAAACGCCACCTTTTCGTTCGATTTCCGTAATACGTTATCGTATACCGCGCGTAATATTATTTGGCTCCCATAATTATCGCGAACGATTTATCCGAGCGTTCCGTTTGCGAACGGCTCGCGAAGGCTCGCTATAAATCTTGACCCGAATAGATAAGCCTAATAAATATGCACATAAAAGAATCGTTAATTTTTTCGGGATGAATTTTCACTAAAGATATTTTCAATCCCGGGTGCGGGCCGCGGCCGGACGATGACAATAAGCTCGGAATAACGCCCGAAAAACACAAACACCTCAATTATATATCATTTCCATCGGGACAATGGAATAAAGAAGCGCGAGCCATTTTCCTCCACCGCTATTATGCTCCTCCGATCCGCGGCAAGAAATCCCGCATTTTACACGTTCAATTACGAAAAACTCTAATAGCGAAAAAAATAAGCGAACAATGGCAGTATTGTTTTTATAAGCACCCCTTGGCAGTAAAGATAATACATATCCCGCGGGGCGCTACCCCCCCGCCACTCGCCCGCGAGGGTCACGTGGGGGCGCTCCGTACAATGGACGCCCCGACGCAGGGTATGATTTACGTCTTAACCTCGTTTTATATTATGTTTTAACGTCGGCAGAGGCAAATACTGCCCGTTATGCTCTATATTAAATACACGAGGAGATGCGCGCTTCGGGGCCGGATCCGGGCCGCCATCTCGCGACCGGCGGCGAGCGGCAAGGTCCGGTCCTTCTCGCAAAATCTGAGCTCTACGTCACTCCTTAGGTATTTTTAAAAATTTAGTTTGGGAAATCAAAAAAAATATCGATAATTAGTTACGCAATAAATAAATTGTCGCAATTACATAATTCTTCCAGATTACCATGTACTAGTGAGTTACAAAAATTAAATTGATAAGTGTTAATTTTTTTTATATAATTAATAAAAATGTACTTTGTTTTTACCACTCAAATATTGAAAATGTCAACACGTTTCAGAACCAACGGTCCCTTTGTCAAAATAAAATGATTTTTTGAACAAGTTACGTTTTATTTATTTTCATTTTAATGAAATAGAGAGATGTCAACGGAATACGAGACAAATCAATTTTTTTATTTTTTTCAAACTAATCCAAAAGATTGCGGTACGAAAATAGGACTAACTTACCGGTCTCGATCGTTGTATCCTAGATCGGTCGAGCACACCTCCGAATGAATTTTTGTAGTTGTTTTTTGGTATCACGGAGGATCCAGCCTTCCGAATTATTTTCCTCCGGCCGCCGCTTCGGCCACGAAATAAAGAATGCGATTTCGATCGCGAATTGATTCCGTTTTATGGAAACGTCACATCCGCTCCGTCAAGCGGCTGCGGGCGGCCGCCCCCCGCCCCCCGCCCCCGGCCCCCCCGGCCGCCTTGTCGCTCCGCGGTGGCGGAAAAGGAAAAACTACGGAGAATGGAATGATGAAAGGCCGTCGTGCGGTGGCATTTGAATGTGTGTGGGTGGGGGTGGGGGTGGGGGGCGCCCTCCCCTCCCCCGTGTCCGCGGCCCGCCTAGATTTATGGCCGCCCCCGCCCCCCCAGAACACACCAGGGCGGCAGTCGAGGCACCGCTTTTAATTATAATACTATATAGCCCAATAAATCACGGCGAAATGTCCCGGGACGCGGGCGCCGCGCCACCCCTTTTTACTTTGAAGGATATCTGTTCAATTCTCGGCAGACGTAATATTTTACGGCGGAATTATGCATATAGGGGGCCGCGGCGCGCGGGCTCGGGGGGCAGCCCCTACAGCCTTCCGTGATATCTACAATAAATGGGAGTAATATATGAGAAAGTGCGTTTAAATTTTTTGCCCCGATTCGTTTAATTATCGCCCGAAGTTTTGACGTGCCTTACATTTTGAAAGGGCACCGCCGCGCGCCGCTCGATTCTGCTTCGGATTCGTATATTGTTTTTTGAGCTATATTTTATTGTTTTGTTTTCGGAAAAATGCGCTAGGATTACTCGTAAATCTAATTTATTGTTTCGAGGGTTTCTCCGAGGGCGTATAATATAATAATAGATAGCCATTATATAAATTTGTCAAAAGTTTTGCGACGGTTATTTTCTAATTTTTTATTATGATTTAAATCATTTTTTGCGAGTGATTTAATGATTTTGATGATACTTTTGAAAATACTGATGGCTCGTGGTAACACGTAATTAAAAAAAAACAAGAGCGCGATGCACGCTGCAAGCTCCTTAATAAAAAAGATCCAATACCGTCTCATGGTAAATTCATATCTTCTGTAGGGAATATAATTATATAATTATTGTAATTACATAATTATGTGATCCAAAAATATATTGAAATAATTTTAAATCTGCGCATTATATTTAGGACTACGACCCAAATAAAACTAACGCCACCTGAATTGCTAAGGAGAATCTCATTGCGGGAGATCAGCAAGTTGGCCCTATTTTCATAGCGCAAGCTTTTGTTTGAAGATACTAAAAACATCAACGTGCACGTATTCCGTGTTCACATCTCCATTTTTTTTAATGTCTCTAGAAGGCTTTCTTTGTATCACAAATTATTTCTGTATTTGCCAGATGGTATTGCGTTAGTGTTTATTTAACCGTTTCATATTTTTATAACCTTATTTACAACATTTTAACTATTCAAGTTTATCATGAGGTTTTTTATTCATGCTTTATATAAATACCAAATACTCATCTAACTTTTCTATTATTTAACTTCGTATTTTTTCATTTTGTAAACTATCAGGATACAAGCCTCAGCATAATTTGACATCATGGCATGAGAATCAGACACGTGGTATATCTCGCTTCAGTAGTGGGTTGATAAGTTCTTCTGACTGGATTACTAATGATTGTTTAACAGGAAACGTAGGCCGCGCTTTGTATCGGCCATTGCTTCCCGAAGTAAGCTAATGACCGTTCGTGATATCCATTTTTCTGAGGCATTTGCGTTTTCAGGGAGTCGTAACGTGTGAAATTTCAACGACGCGTCTCTCTTAATAAACCATATACACGAGCAGCACGATCATGAATTTATTGGGATGATTTATGACGCCGTCGGTTACCTTTGGTACATCGTCCAGCAGACGTGGCCGATCCATCATGGTAGGGATCAGTCACGGTCCGGTAAGAACGGCCTGTGTCTGTGCCCACCTTTGCACACCTCTGCTGATAACAAGACACAGTTCTCCCATCAGCGACACGAGCGTCATCATCGTTATTTGCTCCCGGCTGTGCAGGACCGAAATTACAAGATAGGACCGATTTTAAATTTTATATTAACCAATATTGACTTAATAATTATGAATAATATGATGTCCTCGTTTCTTGTGTTAGAAGCAGAACTTTGCAGGTATCGAGAATCCAATCAAACCCGCTGTACTGCTTCAAAATACTTCATTGGTTATAAAATTGGTCGACAATATTACGATTTGCAAATATAATATAGCACAAACTGTTACTGATACTATGGTAGCTGCGTGGTAAGAGAAGGCGGCTAGAGTCCCTTACTTATATCATACTGTCTGTCTCTCTTATTCATTCGGACACACGTTCACTCAGATACGTAATAAATAAATAAAAGTACTTTTTATTTTTTCCACTCTTTTCATATGTGGGGTTTACAAGAAAAGGCAGCCATATCCAAAAAAAATTGAATCCAGTCATCGAGGATTACTAATTTATAATGTAGTGAATTCGAGATTTTATAGTTGTGTTTTTTTTTTTGTACGGAGATTTTGTAGGAAACATGATTTTAGAAGGGAGTGATACATAAACTCTCGAATTCAGTATATTTTAAATTATCAATCCTCGGTGACCGCATTCAGAACATTTTTAAAAATATTTTAGATTTTACTGCCTTTGCTTTTACGCCCTACATTTGAAAATATTATGAGTTGTATGTTCCTATGGGTTGCGAGTCCGGTGGAAGTGTTTCTATTCATAATTATTAAAATGGATTTCCACAAAGTGAACGTCACCAAATTCGATTAATTGATTTTGACTTTTTGAATAAAAGTATCTATATCGCTATTCTATCAAAACTTTAATTTTTTCCTTCTATCTAGTTGTCCTTTGCGTCTGGCCGAAAAATCATTATGTAGTTCCCGCAACCCGAAATTTTTAATTAAAAATAACCTGTCCGTTTTAAAAAAGCAATAATATTATTTAATTATCTACTAACATCTATTTTGATAGCAGTTTTTAACTATTCGTCACCACAAAATAATCTAAAATGATAAAATATCATTGGTTCGAGTAAAATTTAGCGATGGTGATGTGCCGAACGAACAATAATTTTTAATAAATTGATTTACAAGTGTTGGTCAGAAACATTAATTAAAGTACTAGTATTTTAAAATTATCAAAAATAATTTAACAATTTAGGTTATTCATAAACAAAATAAATGATTATAAATCGAATATTTTTAAATCTAAAATTAAATTTAAAATAATTTTTAAAATCTTGTCTAAGCTAAATTTTAATAATTATCATTAATAAAATATTTTAAATTTAAGAAAAACTTGTAATATGCGCCCTTGAGGAGAAATTTTTCAGAAAATTGCACTTTATAAATTATCACTTATTATTATTATAAAAAAAGACCATAAAACATCTATACGTGATATGTTATCCCAGTAATTTTTTCTGATTAAGGGATTCAAAGCTTAATGAAAATCAAAGATCATTATGTATATAATAACTACGCAACACTTGGTGGCATTCTGAATGTGAGCGCCTAAATCCGCCCCTTCTTCGGGCCGTGTGTGGTCCGCTGTCACTAACTGAAACAAAACTATTTATTTTCCAATCGTTATGTACTTGGTTTTCCGTGATGACCTTACCGAATAGTTGCTCACCGTTGTTCGCCACGTTATTTACGGACCTCGTCGCAATTGACAATTTTCAAATGTTGACCCGATAAAAGTCGCTTCACACTACCGATTTCCCGGGCTTGGCTGATTTGTGATGCCTCATTCACAAAACTCAATCTGTTATCATAGAACAGATTGGTTTACTGATGAGTCAAGGTTTTGGCATTCCTATTCATCTACTTTGCTTATGGTATTTATACTCATCATCATCATTCTTGGCACTACAACCTTTGGTGGGTCTTGGCCTCCTCAATAATTTTCCTCCACTCATCTCGGTTTAGTGCCAGCTCTCTCCAGTTCCTAAGCTCCAAGGCAGAGATGTCTTTGAGGACGTTGTCACTCCATCTTATTTTGGCCTTCCTAAGCTACTTCGCCTTATTGGCCTTGAGTTCAGCAGGGACTTTGGTGCTTGATGCTCGGATATTCTCTCCACATGCCCCAACCACCAAAGTCTTCCCAGTTTTATAAATTTGGTGACGTTTGGCTCCTTAAATAGAGTATAGAGCTCATTGTTGTAACATCTGCGCCCAAGTCCATTTTCTAGAACCGGTCCGAAGATACGCCTCAAAATTTTCCTTTCAAAAACTTCCAGTGCTCGCTCATTCCTTTTACCCAGTTGTCTCAGTCTCAGTCTCAGCTGCATACGTGAGCACTGGCCTAATATGCGTTTTGTACACTAATATCTTGGTATTTCTGGACAGCAGTCTGGATTTTATCTGCTTTTGTAGGCATTTATACTATGTTAACATTTTCCTCGTGTTCAGCGCTGCTGTGATGTAATACCCTAATTCATGCGCTGGTGGAGGTTTTAAAAATAACCAGTGGAAGGATATTTTTTTAGTTTTTGTATATAAAATAATTAATAAGAAGATTCATTATATGTATGAATATTAATCTGACATATACGATGAACTTTAATTTCAGTCATTTAATATTTTTATTATTATCTTGTTAAAATTTTTGTGAGCGCTATATTTTATTGGTGGGCATACACGGTCGGAGGGAACTTTTTTTATTTAATAGATAAATACATTTTTTTACAATAAAGATAGTGGCAGTTTTTACAATGTACAATTTCTCTTCTATATGAGTAATATAACTCGTGAGTAGGAGAGGAGTATCATTATATTTTAAATATAACAAATAGTAAGTAGTACATAGTGTGTATTTTATTTTATTTTTATAATGTATTCCGTAAGTTTTGAAATTTATATACTTACATAATTTCATATGTAGGAATGGTTGAATTATGTTTATTGTGTGATTATGGCGAGAATTGCATCAGTAAGAACAATTTCTTAAATATGAAAATATAATTATTGCTTTTGAAAATTCATGAAAAATTTTGTTTCAAATACTAGTAGTTTTCGATTGCGATGACCTTTTAATATTTTTTTAAACAAAAACATCGTCAAAAGGACACCCTCGTCCTAGAGTCACAGTAGGTATAGTCTAAAGTGTAAATATTTTATGAACATTTAGAAGATGACACAATTACACAATACACTTTTTAGTGATAAATAAATTTTAAGTAATGTTAAAGAAACTGATTTGATGATAAATATAAAGAAACTAATAAAAATGTTTTTACGGTAAAGAAATAATAAATATTTTTTATAATAAAGGTAATAAAAAAAAATATATAAAATTAAAATGATATTCTATACAGGCTATCGAGGCGGCCACACAAGACAGTCGTGTTTTGACAGTCTAATTAGCGTCCCGTGACGTGCACTGTAGTCGCGCGGAGTCCGGGGTCTCACCCGCTACAAGATTAGCGAACGCGGCCGATAAAGCGAGAGATTGCGCCCTCCGCCATACATCACTGATAAAAACGCGCTCTGCTTTCGTTTCTTCCTTTTTCAAATTTGGAACGGATCGCGACCCTAGCGGCGGCGGCCGCGACACAAATCAACCGCCCAGCGACTAATTGACTTTTCTTGTTTGTTGAAATTTAAGAATGTCCCCGGGCCGTATACGGCGGTGCGTGCGGCCGGCGACCGGCGACCGGCGTCCACATTCATATTCAATTAACGTATTCAGTATTCATTGCTCAGATTATTTGCACAATTAAAATGCTCGCGCATCGATGAGCTTTAAGGTCCCCTGGAGCATTTGCATAAGGAGAGATTCTGCGCCAACGTCGGCCCGGGCGGCCATTGGGCGAAGCTCCGATCACGAACTAAAGAATTATTTTTTTTACCGTTGAATTATGCACAAGACATCTCTTAAATATATAATAATGTTACTAGCGAGCTTGTATATATATCTCTTTCTCCTTAGATGAATGATCTAAAGTTATTAGATGATTCCTCTAAATTACCGTGGTAGTGAGAGTGGTAAAGGTTTAACTAATTTGACTCGAATACCGCGATTTGTTAGAACACACATTACTCTTTATTCCGCAGGGAAAGTATAATAAACCCACGATTTTGAGTTTTATAAAATAGATTATATTTAGTTAGTTAATATGTTATTTATTTTTTGGTTTGTTAATACACCTAATGAAAAGAAAAATGGAGATGGAAGGATTCGGGAATATGGGAATATATATATATATATGAGAATGTAACCTAATTGCTAATCATGACAAAGCCACAATCGAGCAACTTTATAATAAATCGAACAAAATAATTTTAATTAAAACTACTTCTGTAAGAAGTCTTAACTCATGCTAAAATATGTAAATCAACCGGGTGATTTAACATTTTAATAGGATCTTTCTCTTTTCGCCATTTGCAACCGACATTGCCTATGTACCTACGTTAGTTTTCAGTATGTTAATAAGATTTCACGCAAGGATTAATTTGGGTTGGTTTGAGTGTTACCACGCTTATTGAGGTCTCTCAGCGTTTTAATTGGTCGTTTTATCGTCAATGGCGGAGCGGTAGTTTGAAATTTATCAAAATATTGTTCACAAAATATAAGTCTCAACCGGGAGCCACGAGCCTCAGTAATGAGAAAACCGACTGGAGATAAAAAAGGTATTAGTTAAAAATACTTTTTTCTTCGCTTATTGTTATAACAAGGAGTCTTGTACTCCATACAAAGATACATCGAAGAGTCTTCTTCATTTAATTTTGGAAAGAAAAAATATTTTTTCAATTTTTCTAAATTATCTTTTTCAAAATCTTAGAAATTCATTAAGATAATTTACATCGAATATTAAAAATTGGCAAATTCAAATAAAATAATTAAAACATTGCAAATAATCTGGTTAAAATTTCTGCACATTATAAATACTTTTGTTTGGCTTGTATCAAAGCGAATGAGTTTTAATATTCTATATAAATTAACTTTATGACAGTCTAACGTTTTAAAAATAGAAGTTAGATATTAAATATTTAAAAAAATCAAACTTTGATGTCGTTTATCTCCTTAACTGTTAATATTTCACCCAAAGTGTAAGGAATATTTTCTATTCAAAATAGAATTAAGAAGACTCGCGCAGTTTTTTCTACTAGCTACGACATACAATGTAGAATTATCAATTTTTATTTCAATCAATTTCATTTCTAAGTTGACGCCCGTATGTGAAAATTTGAGTATGTCTTGCGTGTTTTATTTTTCTTTTCATGAGTTTTCCGACGCGATTACTATTACATATTTTTGAGAGAGTTTTAAGCGTCGGTTATATCAATCAACTTGGTTCATAGAAATCTTTCGTTTGACGTACAAATTTTTGTGTTTTCCATCAATCAAACAACCCATTTTCGTAAAAATCTACGCTGTAAACGAAAGATTACTATAAACTAGAATATTTTGAGTTTGTTCAAATCTTTCAGAACAGTGCTGGATTTATGTCACAGAGACATTATTAATCAATTAGTGTATATTAGAGATATCTATAATATACACTAATTGATTAATAATGTCTCTGTGACATAAATCCAGCACTGTTCTGAAAGATTTGAACAAACTCAAAATATTCTGAATTGTAAAATACTGGTAAAAAGGAATTTAACAAAAATTGGAAATAATATTTCCTGGCGTATCCTAGTGTAATGCAAGTATTCGGATGAATTTCATTACACACAATAAAGTATATTGCTCTCAAAATTCCGTAAAAAATCAATGTAGATTTTCTCATTAGCGACATCTGTGGGGATTTAGGGGAATGAAAATGGCTTTGTACAGGCCGCATGGAAAAGGCGCTTACAACTCATATATGAAAGCTTTCCACGCAATTTGATCATATATACAACTTCCAAAAAATGAATAAGCATGGTATATTCTATCATGGGTGGAAATGGCGAATGTTACAATTGTGTAAAGTGATCACTTAAGCCAACCATAAAAAGACAGGTCATAAGTCCTGTGTACACCCAAATGACTTCTACACCTACTTTCCCATAATTAATACAGTTTCGTCTCTGTGAGATATCTATAATATACACTAATTTACTATAAACTAAGCTGATGAATCCCCGCATGAAAAAAAACATCGTGCGAGGTGATAGAAAAAATAATTTCGTTTGATAGAGACAATCTGCGTAAATAACGTCACGTGTGCGTTTAAATTAAATCCCTCGATTTGAATCAATCGAACGCATCGTGTTGTCATTTGTTCCAGAATATTCCTCCGATTGAGTTGCCACTAGTGATGTGGGTCAGTCGCAACTGAAGCGGCTATAGGGAATTCATTATATCCACTAATGAACCGGTAATAAATTGCGCGCGATTAAACAATCTGACTTGAATTATCCTCGCCAAATTACCGTTTCGACGGAATTCTTCCGACCGTCATCTCCGCCGGCTTTTGGGCCCCGTCCAAGCCGAGAGGATTATTATCGCCGAGTTTTCTCGGCCGAGATTAATCAATATTACGGGAGGTGACACATTTATTTGGCTCGTAAACGATCTCGTGTTGCAGTCAATACGGCGCTGTCCGCGCTATAGTTCGGGAATCAATGTCACGGAAACTCTTCGTCAGATGTGATTTACGGTTTGTACATATATACAATTAGTTGCCCAATACAAAAGCGCTCGCAGCGGTGTCGTCCAGTAGGTTAGCGCTGGTTGGCAATAACCGGTTTTTAAAACTTAAAAGTTAAAAGTGACGCTATGTATATAAAAAAAAGTTTAAGTTTATTTTCTTAATTCGAAAAACCAACAGATATAATAATTAAAAAATAAACATGTAAAACAGTTAACACAAAAGCCAATTAAATGTTTTCAAATGTATAGTAATTTTTAACTAATTAAAGTCTTAAAATATTGATGGTCTTGACTTGTAATATTGTAGAAATTATTCATGATGAAATTAACATCATTATTATTCACATTAAATCATGTGAAAAACATTTACTTTGTTACCTCTACGTGGGTTAACATATAGGTATATACATACCTCACCAATGGATTATTTGTACTTGTTTAGCTTTTTTGACTTGGTGTAGCCCACTATAATAGGTTTCTCCAGGCTATCTTCTTTTCTAAAAAGATATCCAAAAAATTGGAGGATATGTCTCAGGCAATTATCTAGTTAAGAGTTTCTCCTTTTTTTTAGTTTTCTAGTATAGAGAAATTTACGTCTCTCTGCAATAAAATATGAACCTGCGAATTATGTTGTAATACCGAATAGATTAGCGGAGTGATTCGTACCTATCTGCCCCGCTGAAAGGAGAATTATTGGACTCGATCGATGACTTTGATTACTGCTTGCTTGTAATTAATTATTGGGAAAATATTTATGGACAATATGAATTTTGCGCCGAAACTTTTATCTGAAACCTCACAAAATTTATCAATCATTTTTGATCAGTATGTGTACACATTTTTTATCGTTTTTACAAGCCGCAACGTCCCGAAGTTGACTAAGCGTGCCAAGTCGTGCCGCATAAGCGGCATAATTACGGGACGAGGAAGGGAATTAATTTATACGTTTATAATTAATATTTACGCCGCTTAACGTCCGACATATTTCCGTCCGTATATAACGTCCGACGAAGTATAAACTTTTAAAGTCAGATCTATTTTAGTGATTGTCAGATATTTGAACATGCCAAAACTCAAACCGATTTCAAAGACTTTTTCACGTTAAAAACTAACTGTAGTTTGTTGCCCCTAAAATACGTAACTAAACGTAAAACCACGTTTAAGATCGATTTATCATACTCATATGACGTCCAGTTACTGCTCATACTCTATAAGCAGTGATTTATGGCCGTATAAATCAATTTCAAAATCAAAAGTGTGTCAAAAATTGACGAATATTGTTCAGATTCAATTTGTTTGCCGCACTGAAAGCAATCGGGTTTTCTTTTGTTTACAGAATTTATGGTGTAAATAGATATCTTGTAGTGAAAAAATGAATTAGTGTAATAATAATTACGTAGTCGAAAAAAATCTATATTGGTACAGGATAATAAAAAAAATATCGACGTCGGCCAACAAATTTGTTATTTTTTTTATAACGCTGACGAGGGTCAGCAAATTTGTTTTTTTTTTTATGAAAAATCATAAAATACTTTTATAATGTACAATAAAATTCCTTAATGTCACACTAGTGCTTTTGCGATATTGATGACATGATGACAGATGATAACCTTTAATTTATAAAAACCAAATTAATTAATCAATTAGAAAGACATACAGAAAATTAAAATCCACGAAAAAATATTTGGCTGCTACCGGAATTCGAACCACGGATCTCCTCCTCTCCAATTACGCTGTAATTGATTAATTAATATGGTTTTAAATTAAACAGATCTTTGTGCTGAGAAAATTGCAACTTCCTAACAAGAATGTGTTCTCGAATATTTAATTTATAATTTAAAAAATAAAATAAAAAATCTGCCAACCGGTTGTTAAGAATTAGAGTGACACCCCTGTGCTTATGACAGCGGACCGATATATTTTTAAACGATCGAAGGATAAAGATATCAGTAACGAGACAAACTCATACGCACAGCGCTATAATTCACGCTGGCCTCCAGTCTCGGCACACAATCGGGGACATCTCTTGATTTACCTCGTCGGCGTGAATTTCAGCAGCGGCTCCGCCGCGGCGCTGCGCCGGTCAGGTGCGAGCCAGTCTCCGCAGCGCCTCCAGAGGCGGTGGTATAAATAAGCCGCTGTAATCTATTTCCAGATCTTCGTCTGCTCCAATAATTTATTGTTATGGCCCCGAGATTGATCGCGGCGCGGCAGAGTAGACAAAAATTACAATCCCCCCTCCCCCCCGCCGGCCAGCGGAATTAGGTGATTTAAATGCGAAATGCAAATAGAATCGGATAGCAGCATCGACCCGAATAAAGCGGACTTGACAAAACATGTGACAGATCAAAAGTCGTGTTAATTAACGGCCGGCTCCGAGTTTTGGCGGCCGCGTGATGAACCGCTCGCGAGACAGAGACGAGAGCACTCGTGTTGCTCATCTTTAGAAAATAAATCTGTTTATTTTTAATAAATTATTATTTTGACGTTATACTTTTTATTTACGTTATACCGACTCACCAGTCAAAAGTTAAAATGGCGGTTATCCAAATAATATTTAGCCAATAGAAATTCTATTGTGACGATATCAAATTTGAAAATGATGTTTAGAAAATTGCATATGCTCCAGGCGTTGTTATAATTGTTTAATTTCTCCACGAAGTTACAGTAGACGCATTAAAAATAGGAGTATCGGAAATATAGAAATGAAAAATGTAAAAAAATACAGAAATCAAACAAAACTTAGTAATAAAATAGAAGTATCCCGAAACTTAGAAGTAACACTTTACTTACTATACTCATTATAACACAATATAGTATATGCTATACTAATATATATTTACTTGTTTTACTCATAACTACTTAATACCTTTCTGTGGTTCACACGTAGGAACATTGATACATTAATGTAAAGGTGTTCGATTCCACTGAAATTTGAATTCGTTATAGGCACTCACACAAAAAATATAGCGCGTCCACAATTTTTAACGAGACACCTGCATGCACCACATTAGATTGACCGAGTTTGCAAAACTGGTTTGTTTTCTATATGATCTTTCTGGCCGACACGACGTGTCGAATGACATTGCAGGGTCCATATCAGGGATGATGTGTTGTTGACACAATGTGATCATCGGACCATGCAATGTGATCCGAAACGTCGGCCAGAACTGTCGTAGAAGGCAAAATATCCCAGAAAACTAAAATTAGAAGATTCTGAAACGCCGTGAAAACCTAAGAACATTTTTATTTTGATAACTAACCTCTTTTAACGTGGCCTCTTTTAAGGCGATCGTCTAGCAAAATGAGCAAATTTCACCATTTTTTCTCATATCTTCTCTTTCGTTTTTTATCACATTTTTGTAGGAACATATCTAATTTTAAAAATTTATTCATCAGATTACATATATTTTAAATACGAATATCTTACTAAAATGTCATTAACTAAATTAAATAATTGATTAATAAATTACCATACCTTCGATGTTTTAAAAATGAAGAAAATTGCTCCACTTTGTGGGCCTTTTATGACTGAACGGCGTGTGAGATGTCTTTTTTATTCAATAATATTACAAAGTTAACGATTATCTAAAATTTGTTACAATTAAAGAAAAATCTGTTAATACGTTTACATGCAATTTATGTTTTAAAAAATACTGTTTTTTAAATTATTTTTATTTTTTGTGTGTCTTTCGATCCTTTTAAAATAGTTTATAACTTTTTTTCTTTAATAAATTAAAGGAATATACATTTTTATTTTAAAATTAATACAAAAAAAATCAAAAAATTATTCTCGATTTCAGATTTTAGCTATTTAATCAAGGCACTGCGTATTGTGTCATAAATACGTTGCGTCTTGATTAAATTTCTAAAATCAGGAATATCGACAAAGATTCTGATTTTTTTTTGTTTTTATTGTAAAATTATAATATCTATTCTTTTGACTATTGAAGTAAAAAAGTTGTCAACCATGTAAAAAGAGTTGAAAAAGACCCACAAAAAAAAATATTTAAAAAACAGTATTTTTTAAAACATAAATTGCATGTAAACGTATTAACAGATTTTTCTATAATTGTAACAAATTTTAGATAATCGTTAACTTTGTAATATTATTGAATAAAAAAAACATCTCACACGCCGTTCAGTCATAAAAGGCCCATAAAGTCGAGCAATTTTCTTCATTTTTAAAACATCGAAGGTTTGGTAATTTATCAATAAATTATATAATTTAGTTTGTGACATTTTTATAAGATATTCGTATTTAAAATATATGTAACCTAATGAATAAATTTTAAAATGAGATATTTCCATACAAAAATGTAATAAAAAACGCAAGAGAAGATATGAGAAAAAATGGTGAAATTTGCTCATTCTGCTAGACGACCGCCTTAAGGTGCAGAATTCGACTCCAGAGAGCAGCATGGGTAGGTATGATATAGCATTCATACAAATAAAATTCCAATATCTTTTTACGTCACATAAGGATGATAAATTTCATTGGGGTGTCAATTTCATTTATATGTATGTAATGAAGTTATACTTTAAAAATAGTATACAAACAAGTATATTGTCAGAAATTTGACAATTGGAATAGAGTAACGTTTTTATGTAGGTAGGTAACAATTAAAATTATTATGAGTAATGATTCTGATACGAATATTTTGTAGGTATGAACGACTCCACAAAATTATTCAACATATTTCCAATGAAAATAAAGAATACAACAAATGGATCATCAATATTTGAGAAACTAGTTTAACAGTTAAATGTTTCTATTATATAATGTATATGTATAAACCAGTGACGTGTTTTAATAATCAAATACAAAACATTTATTTTTTCATTATTTCTTTTTTTCTTACGTTTCCAGACGGCATTTTTTTGTTTACGGCAGCTAAGCATGTTTGAATTATATACATATTAAAATAAATATGAAGAAAGTTAAAATATTTAAACTTACAAAATTATATCTATAAAACTAAATGTTAGATATATTTAGTGTGTATGAGTATGTTCGTGTAAGCATGTGTGAATTATGCATTGTTTTCAAGTCTATGATCTCATTCTTTTTGGTTTTGGACTAAGATTTTTTGTGTCTGTGAATTGGTCGATGGCAAGGGAATTCTCATGTTGCGAAAATAGGCTGGTGATTCTACTAATACCTATCTTAATATTTTGCGGCCTTAGTTTAATATTTTTTAGGTCGCAAATATAGGTTGATAAATATGGAAAAAGATCAGTTCAGTAGGACGGGTCTCAAACACAAGTATTCTTATATATAATAATTAAAGTTAGTACCTACTCTCACGGTGACTGATCAAGATGGTGTTATTTCTGGTGTGGCACTGTTGGCCTTCTCCCCGTTTACATTTGGCTCGTCGTGTACGTCTGTCGCAGGCTGTCACGTCCCGGCGATGACAGCGTACGATGTCGGTCACGTTGGCTCCTCCGCTTCACTCTCGGCTCGGCGTCGATGCAATGCCGCCCAGCTACCTGCGCGAGCAGGACGGAATAATGGATCGGGCCCGGAGACGGCACCTGTCTCCGCTCCGGCCTGTCCTGATCAATAAGCTGGCTGATATGTGAATAATTAAACACCCCGACTTCTTGATTCGGACCCGGCAGAAGTGTTGGCCGCATCTGCCGCTGGTATTTAATATTTACGCCGTCTCTTCAATCGGGATGTATTGATGATGTTCGTCCCCAGAAGACTCGTCTCGTTATCCTTGTCCATATGCGCGGACAGAGGAGCTCGTTAACAAACGGGAGAGCAGCCGGCTCTCGCGCTTGTCTACCCGGTGGTCTTGGTACAAGAGTGGAAATGTAGTCTATCGTGAAGAAAACCTCACGAATTGTGAAAATATTTATAATAAATATGATATTTTTGTAGGGTTATATGTGGATTGGAATGGTGCCGATACTTCTACGTCAGCCTCCATGGTCCTATGAGTGAAAATCTGCATCTGAGTTCCATCCACCCAGGACCTGTAGAGGCCAAGTGAAACAAGCATAAATGTTTGGTATTACAGACTTTATTGATGGTGAATGTAAGTTTGTTACGCTACACGTATTGAACGAAATATATCGCACTGGTAAAATATTAAAAATAATAACACGAAGCTCGGTTCCCAGGCGCTGGTTTTCAAAACACGTCTAGTCCAGGGAAAGTACAGCGACAAAGCGATCTACCGCGGGCACTTTACCACTGATCAGTGATGATTTGAACCCCTGTTGCCGTAACCTGCACCGTCGTGTCAGTAGCATAAAACAATTGCGTATGTTGCTAAATATATACATGTTCATATCATGCCACAATTTTATCATCTTCTTCTTTAGCGGCCTCCAGCAACCAGGAAGGTCACGACTGCAGTCACTGCAAAGCGCTCGTGGTCCAGTCTAGTAAGTAGACGCGTACGTTCGCATTGATATCTACTCATCTACGTCTCAGATTCCCCTCGGTTTTGAACTTGTTGATTAACCGAACATCAATGGTCAATGGAGTGACATTTGATATTTTACGTGCAATGAGCGTGAGGTCATGCGCGATATGGCAAGTCTCCAAAGATTACACGGGGACAAAATTTGTATTCCTGAGATTATCTCCCCCATGGACATACGTTATTAGACTCTGTCTTTACTATTTTAATATATGTGGGGTATAAAAGCAAAGGCAGCAATATTTAAAAAACATTTAAAAAATGTTTTGCATGTAGTCACCGAAGATCACTTATTTAAAATGTAATGAATTCTAGATTTGATGTATCTGTCCCTTCCAAAATCGTGTTTCCTATAAATTTATAAGTTATGTTTCCTGTAAAGTCTCGAATTCAGTACGCTATACCTAAATTAGTAATAGATGACTGCATTCAATTTTTTTTTGGATATTGCCGCCATTGCTTTTATATCCAACATATTTATGATAAATAATAGATAAATTGAATAAATTATATAGATAAATTGAGCTCGCAACAGCCACCAATGGTAAGAGAACACATCACCCTTATTAGAAATCGGAGTGGCACTAGAATCACGTACGTCAAACTGCCGCGTTGCTGTTTCAGCATTTGAAGACTCCTCGAGTCCCCCAGGCTCGCCGCGGATCGGGCCGAGTTCAAAGTGCATCGCGTATTTCTGCCTCGCCCGCGAAATGCTAACGCGCAGTCACCTCCGGAGCCGTATGCTAATGTCGCGGGGCCTCGAGATTGATGCGGAGGCTGCTGCGCGCGGGGGGGGACCTAGCGCCACCTCCGGCGACTCCTTTGCGTGTTCCCGCTAATGAGCCGACCGCCTGCAGGAAGCGATAAATACTTAATGCCCTCTGTTTTCGGTCACTTTTTTCCTTTCCTTAGCGCCCAACAAATCGGAAAGTTGGCGTTCTTTATTTTTTGCGTCGCCCCACCTTTGCGATTATAATTCATCGCTTCTGGGACGTTTCGAACGGTGAATACAATCCTTATCCGAAATCGTAAAACACTTTCCCTTTGAAAACTCAAATAAGGAGCGAGAAAGAATAACACAAATCGCGAGTGGGAGAAGAAAATATTATAAATTATAACGTATTGTTACGTGACGTCGCTGCGGGAGACAAATGAAAACACTAAAAAAACACTACCGCACCCAAACTAATTCGTACATTATATCTTCCCTTCTACTGCCGTCCCACATTCCCCTCCACCCTCTCCACTCGCTGTTAAAGTAAGTTAAAGTAAATTACTATATTCAGTGGAAAATTTGTAATTGGCATAATTTTAAAAACCATTATTTCATATTTGTTAAGATTGCTGTTTTGCTGTTAATTTTCCCTAAAATAAAATAAAATAAAATAAATAAATAATTGTTAAAAGGACAAAGTCACTTAGCACGAATTAAACTTAACGCTATTCATTACACTATTTCGTAATATATCTCTCGTATATGAACACTTTATTATCGCTGGGAACACATTATTTATCATTCAATCTAATTTCCGTACTATTATTATTTCCGTATTATTCGCATTTATTTATTTCGCCAGTATCGGTAAGTATTCGCCCGATTATTTCGCTCTGTATCTGTGGGTCCGATTATCCCACGACAGGGCACACCTAGCCATCGTTCATGACGTACTTCGTACCATAGATAAATCTTGGCACCGATTGAAATGTCAAAAAATACTATCCCGCTGTGACGTTGTCGCGCTATTTTTACTTAAATGCTGTTTTTTTCGAACACTCGAGAAGATTCATTTCTTGTGTTTAGGAGAAGGTTCCCGTCGTTTCTAGGTTGTTCCAGGCGTTTGTAGATGTTTCCGAACATTGTAATACGAGAGTGTGTTAGACTGTGCTAGATTGCTGATTTTATTCTCGTCATTGATATATTACTAAGGATTCTGTACGTAATTTCTTTTACCATTTCGTTACAATATATTTAATATTTGGAAGATGAATTAGCAATCTTTGAATAAAAAATAAATTAGTAAATTAAAGTAAAAAATAAAGCGAACGAATTTTTCATATTCTTTATAAGTTACTGTGATGATCAACTATTTGCAAAAAATAAGTGAGAAATATTGAAATTTTATAGTTAAGTCAAATTAAATAATAAAAACCTTGTAAAAATGAAAAAAATATATGTATAAGATTTGAATTTTATATTTGCTTAAAAATTTACGAGTTTTTGCCACTACGTATTTAAGTAATGAATGTTTGACAAAATTAATCTTAAATAATAATGTAAGATGGAAAAATAACGATTATAATTATTCTGAATGTGAAACGATCTTATTATATACCGAACAATTTTCTCGACGCAACAGCAAAGTATCGAGTACTGGTTCTTGATA
Organism: Agrypnia vestita; assembly: GCA_016648135.1. NCBI lineage: Eukaryota > Metazoa > Arthropoda > Insecta > Trichoptera > Phryganeidae > Agrypnia > Agrypnia vestita. The sequence continues at coordinate 175,635 of JADDOH010000304.1, read as the reverse complement.
TAGTTTTGGTTATTATGAAATATTTATCTCTAAAGTCACGATTATACGCACAGTTCCCGGGATTCACAAGTACTGTAAATCAGTCCGGGATCCCGGGAATGGATTCCCTAGTCGCGAATGGTCTGGAGTCAGCGTGCGCGCTCCCAGTTCGCGTTTAGCGCGCCGTACGTGCGCACCAGCGGGCAGCGGGCAGCGGGCAACTGGCGGCTGGCGATCCGAATCTTCCGCCTTGCGAGGGTTGATAAATGGATGGGGCGCACAGTGCGGGTGAAATTGATCACGCCTCTTAATATGCAGCTATCATTTTCAATAAAGGCTCCACCTAAATGTATTCAATCAATTTAAAACATTACGATGACTTTCACCATTAGCTGGGCGCCTCGATTCAGATCTCCAAAACATACCTACTTCTTACATTATCTTATACAGGTATATATTTTTTGAATATTAACAAATTAGATGAATAGATCAAGAAGATTACCTTCAGACAAAATCAAACAATAATGTTGTTGTCTGTCCGTATCTTCGTGTAACGTCCGTACTTTCATTCGAATTCAACGAAACGAAACTAAACTGTCGGAAATGGGGCTTGAACACCGGGCCAGCAAACCCGAGTCGGCAACTTAGCGTTGTTGCTACCGCCGAGCCTGCATGACCGGTCAAAAATACGGTACATATAGGACTTGGCAAAGACGCGAATAATTTCATGTTCCATCCAGTCCAATCGCCAGGGTTTAAAATAGTAGCATTAACTGCCGGCAGGGGAGATAAAAAAAATGTTCAAATATTTTGATAAAAGTGTTATCACTATTTTATAGGTGTCGGCTATAAATAAGTATATATTTATTCTTTAGGAACCGGCAAATAAAAGTATCGTCAGTGTTTGATGGGTTACAGCTAATACATACATAACATTTCATTAATTTTACTAAATTAGAGTACACATACGAGGTTAAAACTATGATGAAAGATAAATAATTCAACCAAAAGTAAAAAAAATAGATTTGTAACAAAATATTGTGAGATTTTAATAAGATAAAATAAAAAAAAACAATTTTGAATTCATCCGGTTATCTTCTGGTTTGAACTTTCTGGAGGTATTTGAATATTTCTACGACCTTTCTAGCCGACGTTTCGGATTTCATTACAGGGTCCATCATCAGGACAAATATTGGCTCGCAATACCGTGTCGAAAGTTGATAAACGAGATATTGCAAGCCTATTTTTAACCACAACATCATCAACACTCATAACCACACACCACACGATGATGGACCATGTAAATCATGAATCCAAAACGTCGAAGAATGTGAATAGAAAGAAACTCGACATAATACCTCAGAAAATTCACACTAGAAAATTCTGAACGGCCGTGAAAACCTACCATACTTATACTAGTCTACCAGTCCAGAATGACGAACCGCCCCTACGTGTCAGCCCATCATTTGCGTTTGAGTTTTTTTTTAATATTCACCTTGGTTTGGGAGTCATTAATGTGTATTTGAACAAACATAAGAGGAATAGAGGAACAAAAGTGCTTAATTTAGATATACACTGAATTCTTCACTTACATTATGTCACTAGTTCATTGGAACATAGAGAAAACAGGTATTTGGCTAAATTTTTCTATTGGATTTGTTGTACTGTTTACCTTCTTTTTGATAAGCTGAAAATATAATAAAATAAAAACATTTCATTTACATGGTCTTAGAGGGATATTCTCATCAAAACCGTAAAAAATAGCTGAAATTCAGGATTTTTTAGCAAAACAGATGTTTTTAAATTTTCTATATTCTTCACTGTATGAATTGTTACTTAAACTACAAGCTATCAAATTTTCAATAAAAATTAAATTATACAGGCTCCATAGAGATACCAGGAGAGCACTAAAAAAATTGTGTTCGAGAACTCATAATCATCAGCAAAAGGTACAAATTAAATTACATATAATAGTATAGTATAGCGAGGATTATTAAAAAACAATAAATAAAATAAAATGGCTGCTTGTTTAAACTTGCGTAAACTTGCGTTAAATTTCGATTTTAATGTTTTTTTTCTATTTATTAGTCAACTTTTATTAATTTATTTTTGAGTCATTATATTTCTAGTACGGGCTATAGAGGAACTTATTTCAAATAGAATATGTTTTGGTTCTTTAAAATCAGTTGATTAGTTTTTGAGTTGTTTTTGAGTTATCATCGTACACGTGTTTTTGAAGAAAGTGATTTATCAGAAAACGCGTTCAAACTGATAAAATAAAAAAATTCATACTCTTTTTTAATTTGCGATTCCTGCACGCCTGTATACTGCAATACTACACAGGTATCCAGAACTGTAGGCATTGTCATTTCTACGAATATATTTTATTGAAATGTCCTTGATAATCAAAACATGACGTCATAATAACCCACTTTTTTGGACCGTTGTGCGCCTAGGTTAACTTATAGCTTTTAAAAATTTTGAGTTTTTGCACAATTCTTTCTGGGACTTAATATATCAAGTATGCTGGGGTTAATGATATGTGGTTTCAAGTTACCGTTACTTTTAATATTATATTCATTTTCAGTTACCTATTACAGCTGTTAGGTGCCCGCCTGTAACACACGTGTGACGTCATCGCGGGGTGTCGCGCGGGCCGTTCGCCGCACGGCGCTCGCTAAACGACGCCGTGACGGCGACGGCTCTTCGCGCTGGCAGGAATCCAACGACCTTTTGTCTAAGCGCCCGCCGACGGCTTCTGTTTGAAAATTATAATTATAATATTAATTTGACGGGAAACACGGCAGTCGCCTGTGACGGACATGTTTCGCTACATTCTGTGTGACGCTGCGCTACACTTTTGAGCTGTCCCGGCCGTGTGCGCGCTGGTCGGCTGCAGCCCGTGCGGTCGGTCGCCTCGGCTTCCTTCAATAATGTCAATCATGCAAGTAGAGCCTAATTACACTATTTTAAATTACATAAGCTCCAGTTTGTGTATATAAAGGGGTAAATAGAATTACTACATAAACTACAAATTTTTGTAATTTGATTTTTTTTTCAATTAATCTGTATATTATTTTAATACATTTTTAAAATGGTCTTGTTTAATTCAGCGGTTAATGATCCGTCACCTCATATTTTTATTTATTGAATTTGTATGTGTGTACAAGTAAAATAAATTAATATTAATAAACCTTAAATAAATATAAAGGCAATATGTTGGGGATGTTAAATCCCCAACATATTGCCTTGTGATGGCATATTATGATGTCCCAGAGAGGTGTCTCTACTCTCACAGAATGATTTGCGGGTATACTACTATCTCGGATTATAAGTTTGATGGATGTTGCGGTATCATGCGAGACGTTGAATATTTCAATACCTTCTCGTCGATTTTGAGGAATAACTTTGATATTCCAATAACTCACTCACTCATAATATTACTCCTTCCGTGATATTTTCTCATATTTAATTCTGATACATATTCATATATACATATAGCCTTAGTGCCTGGCTGCACCCGAAATGTTGGTTCCTTATATAGTAATTTCGTAATGCTTTATGTTTCAATGAAAAACGCTTATTGAAAAATCCAAAAATATAAAACCGTGATTTAGTTTCTGGCAGATAAATATGAATTTGAAATAGTGATGGTATTTTAATCGGTGACACACTAACCGTTCTTTGAGATTTGTATCCGATTGCGTCCGTGATTGGCAACTGATTTTTCTTGCAATTTGACGGGTAACCATCAGCTCTAAACAAAAGGTATATCTTAGTTACCAATCATCAGTACAATCAGAGACAAATCCCAAATAACTGTACCGAAAATAATCGGTTAAAATAACGGTTTGACCATCACTAATTTGAAAGCTTCATACCAGTAGCATCAAAAAAGATGTGAATAATCTTAAGTTTTATTAATAATAATATTAATTGGTCATTTATATAGCGTCGTTTTTGTGAGTAGTCACCTCAATGGTTACCGGCTAAAAAACTTATTTACTATTACTTATTCACTAGATGACATTAACTTTTATAACTATAATGGTTGGGAGTGTCAGAAAGAATGAAGTGTTTTCGCGGAGTGCATACTTGGAATGTGGAAAATTATAGGAAAAGTATCAAAATATAGGAAAAAAACAACATTATGTTGTGTTGTAACGGTCTGATTTTATAGGTTTTTATATGATTGTCTAAACAAGAGCGCCTTTAGTTGTCTTTTGAATTGTTTTAAGCTGTCTGTTTGTCTCAGGTTATTAGGTAGTTTATTCCATAACTTTGGTCCAGCCACCGCGAAAGCACGGTCACCGAAATTGGTTTTGTGGACGCGATTTACTTCAACCAACCTATTTGTATTAGATCTGGTGTTGATGCTGATACAAGACGCTATTTATTACTCGAAGTGACTCGTTTTCGAAAATTAAACGTTCATTGTAAACAAAGAATTTGTAAAACAATGTCTATTGTAAAAAATACGTTTGGTTTACTAGGGGATTAATTATATTAATTACTAGCTGTTCGTACCCGGCGTTGCACGGGTTAAGGATTAAGTTGAAAATATTTTTTTCGGGGAAACAAAGGTTTGATTCGAACGGTATAGATTTTCATCGAAAATATGTCAGGGGGGAGGAAAGGGGTATGAGAATAGGGGGTAAATATCGCCTATGTTACTCGCCGAGTCCTAAAGAATAAGTTTCCAAATTTTGAGTCCGATCGGTCAAGCGGTACAGATTTGCATTGAAAAAATGTCAGGGGGAGGGGAAGGGGTATGAGAATAGGGGGAAATATCGCTTATGTTACTCGCTGAGTCCTAAAAAATAAGTTTCCAAATTTTGAGTCCGATCGGTCAAACGGTACAGATTTGCATCGAAAATATGTCAGGGGGGGAAGGGGTATGAGAATAGGGAGGAAATATCGCCTATGTTACTCGCTGAGTTCTAAAGAATAAATTTCCAAATTTTGCGTCCGATCGGTCAAACGTTACAGATTTGCATCGAAAATATGGCAGGGGGAGGGGAAGGGGTATGAGAATAGGGGGGAAATGTTGCCTATGTTACCCGCCGGGTCCCAAAGCATAAGTATGCAAAATTTAAATCGAATCGGACAAACGGTGTGGATTTGTATAGAGAACAGACAGACAGAAAGACAGACATTGAGTTTTATAAGTATAGATTGTATTAATTATTATTATTAATACCTCTCCTAAAGAAGGTATTTTATACTCTGGTTGAGGGCTTACAAGTAGGTCTAAAAAAGTTTACCGACAGAATAAGCTGTGCAAATTTCACAATGCTAGAGTTTACCGTTATTATTGAAATACATAAGTATTTGACACATTTTAAAAACTTTTAGTTATTGTATATACACTCGTACATAAGCAAATATGGAATCATTTTACTGAAAATTCATTTAACTTTCGGGATACGATATATTATGGCGTGTCACATAAAAATATGACAATAGATGTGGCGCAGCTCAAGTGACATCTCGCGTCACCTGCCACGTCTGTCAGACAATGTCGCGTCACCGGGGTTGCCAGTTTCCCCACCAGTGACACATGTCACCGTGATCTACATCGATTTAATGTCACACCGGTTATTGAATAGTCGTATTAATGTCAAATGCAGTATTGTTGCCTATTATCGTAAATGGATTTCGTAATCTTGAACACAGAATATTAAACTTGACAATATTCACGGTAAAATTGTCCTTTCTTCAATTTTTAGATAGTTTTTGAGAAGTTTTTAGATATCTAGTATAAGGCTAATCCTCATATTTCAATGAAAAACGCTGAAAAATTTATTTCTGCAAAAAAAAACAAATTAAAAGCAAACCAGTCACCCTAAATTATGTATTCAGAGCGAGTGCTTAAATTGAAAACTATTAAAAATAGGTTCTTGTCCACAGACCGACGTTCATATATAGACATGAACTAACGGAATTTATTTTGTACACGCTGGTTCCTCTATGTTTCAGGAGCTTGTAAATTTTGAAACAATTATGAAAGGGTCAAATTAAAAACTGTTAAAAAATATAATTTCGTAACAACTCGTTTTTTATGGTAAAATGATGTTTTTATTTGAAAAGACTCGGTTTGGAAAGAAATCTTAAAAGTTTATAAAAACAGTAAAACAGTACTTGTATTGTTAAAAGCATGCTTTGCTTACTAGGGGATTTAATTTACACTTATTTTTCATATTGATAATCCATCGGTTGACAGTCATCGGGAGCAGGAACGTCCCAGTTGCTGTCGTTAATCACAAATTATGGACCTACCCGCGGGTTGACGCGGCTAATTGCCCACAAAAACATTTCAACCCTCGTCCCCCGAACCGGTCAGTCGCCGCGGAAAACAAACACGGCCTCGTGAGGGGGCGAGGAGGGAGCGGCATAGCAGCCTGTGACGAATGAGTGACGTGTGTGACCGGGCGTCGTTTTCGCACAGTGGCGTCGACGTCGGTGGCGTCGCGGCGTTGTTGCCCGCGCAAAGAGAGCCAAGTACTCCAGCTGAATTATTTACACGGATACACATGTGGAAATAAATTTCTCCAAAAATAATAAAAGTCCTTTAATTTTTTGTTGTTGTTATTTTGGTGAGACTTGTATTCCATTTAAACTATTCATTATTACTTACTCATTGCCACGAATGCATTCAAATTGTTATTTATTTCCAATACATACATTATAACTTACAGTACTTATGATATTAATAAAGGATAAAACAGTAATTTAAATATATAAATATATTATAGATGTCACATTGAACCTGTCAGGTTTTAATAATATCACTTGAATGTAGAATAGAAACATGAGAAGAATATAAATGCGTAAGAAATGGTGTACCTACGTACATATATAAGTACATTACATAAAAATAGTAGATGGAGACGGTCGGCTTTGTGCGCAGATCCTATTGAGTATTTTGTATGTAAAATTCGTGTTAATAGGAGGGATTCCCTGCCTGCACCAATCTCATACAGGATCCTAGAGTACAAATTATATGGAAAAAAAGAGAAAAAATATATGGAAGACAATCATTATAATTCATATATACAGTCGGGAAAGGATTATTTCGCAGAAAGAAGAAGGGATGGGATCTGTTTTTGCTCAGGCTCCTAAAAAATATACCTATACGCAAATATTATTTTCGAATAAGTAACACATTCCCGATATTTAGTCGATTTGAATACCTATCCAAATAACTGGCAAGTTTTAAGATGTAATTATAATAATATGTAAGGTATATATTTTTACATTTGCACCAGTTAGTTAGGTAGGAGGTTAATTTATAACTCGAGTGGTTTGTGCTAAATAAAACAAATTAAGTTTAGCTACGGAATTAATAGCGCCGGAACTGTTCCTGGGCAAGTACTCGCGTGTTAACTGTCCCAGCGTGTGAGGGTTAATTTGTGTAATGAACGTCCACAGATGGTAATCTGAGCTGCTCAATAGCAGGTGAACGAACCAATTGATAAGTGGAAATCTACTAATGTCACTGGACAGGAAACCCTCACATTAGTACGGCAGGTTGTGTGGTATAGAATCGTTTGACAAATATATGTACCATTTACATTTTTAAGCATTGAAATGACCCACATGCTTTGTGGTAATTAACACCGTCTCCTTGTGAGGTCCTTTACTGGCTCCTAATTAACGGTTATATCAAAAATAGTTTATATTTTACTTTCGAATTTACTAAACAACTTGATATAATATTAGCACTATAATTTGTAATAAATTCAATATTTTTATGTAGTCAGTGTAATATTTCATCTATTGATGAAATATTCTGAAAATCTTGAAACTCAAGTATTAAAGCATGAAATAAAATTAAACTCAAGTGGTGATAACATTGTTAATGTTTTCCATCTATTTTAATGATCATCGTGGATAATCTCTACAATTTTAACACCAAATCCATCAATAATTTAACACGTTTCATCACAAAATTAAAATTTAGAAATTATTTAATTTCAAGAATGAAACACATCTGACTAGCAAACATTGGTAATTATATAAAGAATGCTTTTATCTACGGTATTAATTTAGAAAGAATTAGGTTAAAACTCTAAAAACTGACGTCTTTGAATAATCGTATAAAAATAAAAATCACTAACATATTTGACGATAAAATGATATTATTAATAATGTGTGTGTATAAATTCATCTTACTTTTAACTTAATTTGCGTTCATAAACCAATACTTAATAATTTTATGTTCATTTGGATAATTTTAGGTCAACTTATTGTGCTAATAAAAATACTTTACAAAAGTCTAAGCTGCTTAAACAATTTTTACAATTAAAGACTTTTAAGAGTTTATTTATTGTCTTTCTTCTTCTTCTTTTATTTTCACCAAATTCAACTAGCTTTGAGCGGTAATAAAAAAAATACATAAAAGATTCCATATTGCGGGGGCTTAACACAAAATACCTGGTGTGACATTAATTTATAATTATTCAATTTAACAAACAAGCGCTTATAAATCAAGTGCGTTCTCTATAATACGGTTTCTTAATGGAACATTATTCACAATTATAGAAAATACATTTGGCCAGAGAACAGTTATGGCCGACAGCAATAATTGCGCGCAGTGACGCCTCTGCCGTCAGAGGCCGCGACGAGGAAGACCGATCAGGCCCCGAAGCACGGCTGCCCACGGTCGCACGTCACCAAACCAAGATTTATTAGCATCTGCCCGCAACTTATCTGTATTCCCGACAAAACGATCAATAGTGTCACAATAAATTTATACCTTTTTTGCTGTCTGCGGTTGGTCGGTCACTTCGACTGGTTCCACGCTCTTAATTGGGGAGATAAAGATGGAAAATAGGAGTTTAATTAGATGGATATTTCGGTGACATGTTTATTGACGCACGAGCACGTAACTTCATACGCGCTCGCCCATTAATCTAGCGGCGGAATGCTGATATCTCTATGCCCGTTGGTCGGGAGGTAAGCATTACTTCTTAATTGTTTTTGTTATGTACACCGTGAAATCCGTTATCTTGTATATAATATCCCTATGTCCTTCTGATCTGTGTGCCAACGCGTGATGCATTTTGTCCCAAGTGTTGTAATACTACGAGTGTTACAAATACACAGGACAAAATGCCTCCACTTCACATAGAAGGTTTCAATTATTTGTACAGGATTTGATCTCACTATGAGTACAAGTTCTATAGTAAAAGTTGGAAGAGAAGGGAGCAGAGTGTACTAGTGTTTAATTTAAAAAAATATTCGGCCGTATTCTGAACTAAGCAACATTGCTATTTCTGTGTCTTGACAGTTATGTATAACATTGTAGTGCCACCAATTTTGACGTTTTAAGTTTGACAGGTTTGAAATTAATGAATTCAATCAATCAGAAAGCTTGAAAACGTAAACAAACGTTAAGTCATTCACAACTGGTTGAATTAATTCATTTCAAATCTGTCAAACTTAAAACGTCAAAATTTGCGGCATTTCAATGTTGTACAATAACTGTCAAAATAGAGAAATAGCAATATTGCTTAGTTCAAAATACTGCCAATTGTTATTTGACTGCCTTTTTGGTTTAAATTGGCCACTTACATTATGCATCTTGTTGCATATTGTTATCATCCCGCCACTAAAGCAGCGAGTAAAAATAAAATATTGCTATCATTTCACCCACAAAGTGGAGTAATATTCGATAATTTTAAGATTGTTAAATAGTCAATTAATTTAGTATGCATATATTTAACAAAAGATAATTTTATTTGCATTTACACATATTGACAACAGGTCCTTAATGACATCGATAGATTGAGTTTGTAGGAAAATTTGATGTGATTTTTTAAAAATAAATAAGCAAACCATGAGATGCAGCGAAAAATACAAAAGAAATAGTCTAGAGATCTGGTGAAGTGAGGCTAAAAAGAAATCGAAACGCCTCGGCGTTGTTACTTTGTCACCATTATTTTATAGAAAATTAGTGCTACCCCGTTATGCCCCTTCCCCCTACTCCTCTATCTACTATATATATTTCATTACATTATTTTTAAGTTGTAACGTATTATATCAGTGAAACATTTTGTAATATCACAAACTTGGGACGGGTCTTGTACTAAAGCGCCTATTTTATTTTGAAAGTAAACTAATATGTACATGTATTACTTGAACATTGGAGCGAAGTATCAATTTTTAAAATATGTGACCATTTTGTTCTAAAGGTACACTTTACAAATACATAGGGAAAAAAAATAATGTCCATCTTTGACACCCATTCCAGTACCTATGGTTTTTCTGAGATATCTCTACATGAGAGAGTACGGGCTTTATCCTTGGCTTTACCCAACCGAGTTTCTCCAGGGTATGCTTGGCTACAATAGTTTAGAGACTAGAAGGAATGTGTATTTGATTACACACTTTTATCGATTGTTGCGCGGTATGATCGACAATACTGAAATTATGCAGAGCATTGGTTTATATGTTCCTGATAATTACCTTAGACATCGTCAGCATAGATTGTTTCACATTCCAATATACAGGACCAACCTGCCGATGGTTATGCCTGTTGGAAAAGCTACAGCTATGCTGAACAAGATCGCTTTGGATATTGATATATTCCATGTGTCTGAGGGGGTTTTCCGAAGCAGGATTCTCCTACACCTTTGACCAGATTATACAGGTCACTTCTAATTGTTTAATAATAAATTAGTATTTTAATACACAATATGTATATGTGTGTGTATGTATGTATGTATATGTATATGTGTATGTATGTATACATATGTGTTTATGTATATGTGTATATGGATGTGTATGTATATGTGTATATGTATATTTTTAGATGTAAGTTAATAATATGTATGCATTGAACATAATGTTTGTAATGTACATATTATGTAATAAATAAAAATTGAAATTGAAATTGAAAAATTGAAATGCGTTTTATGTTTAAATAAAAACGTACAAAACCATTGCCGCGATACATGTGATACCTGGCGACAGATTATACTAGAGTCTCGCCGCCCTAGCGGCGATTATTACTGTTGGACTGCTTTGAAGTAAATCCAAACAGAGTGTCTTGCATAAACGACGACAACTGTCGACTTATAACCTAATCATTTATTGACAGGTGAAAAATTTTCAAATAATAGCTGGCTGGGAGATTTGAAAATGTAATATATATGAAACTATGAATGTTTATTTTTGTCCCTACAAAATAATCCTTCTTGAAATGTTTTAATATATTTAAATAAGCATCGATAAATAAATGATAATTTATATTTGTGATAAATATTGGTGAAAGTTTAACAATGCTATGGTTGTGGTGTACAGTGTTGTGAACGTAATAGTGTAGTGTTGGTCCTGACGAAGAGACGGGTACGTCTCGAAACCGGTAGACATAAATCTGGTAGTGGTTTATACTAATTTAACTAACATTCTGTTATAATGTCTAACCACAAAGATAATGCTTTTAATGTTAAAAATATTAATAATATTTATTTTTGAATCATGCAATGAAATAATTTATATTATAAGATGAACGATTCAATTAGATTTCGTTAAAACGCTACGTTGGTGTTTTTTCTTAGAAAGAGTAAAGTCTGATTATTATTTCCTCATAATATTGATATCGTTGTTATAAATTGAGTTAATGATTTGAGAAATGATCATTCTTACCTTTTAACACTATGAATATGACCGATTTGATTAATGGATGTGTTTTAATGACGATTCCGATTGCCTTTTTCGTATACTTGAAAACGTATTTTTGAATTGAAATAGCAAAGTAAATTGAAATTAGCTACAACAACAGACGACGAGAATATTTTTCTTAAGATAAATTACTATTATATTCGGATTTATTAGTCTCGTTCGTCCATTTGTCATGGCCGTGTCATCCTTTCGTGATAGGAGTTAGGAGATATCTCTATCCAAAATAGTCGCTCTTATATTATGTTTTTCCATTTCTCCGTTGAATAAATCATCCGATGTGAATTATTTTTCTTGAATTTTACAAAAAGTTCAATTTTTTGTTCGGCACACTTTGAAAATAGTGAAATATGATAGGGAGCTGCTGAATATTACAATACTGTTTTGAGTTTTACACAGATCTCGGTTCATCCTTATTACCATATGTGAAATACATATAAATAACATTTCAATTAATTGAAGTACTTAGAACAAATATACATACGTAAGTATGTGATATTATCAAAAGTAATCTTCTACTGCATCTAAAACAATAAATGCAGAGTATGAATTATCTACGTAAAAGATGGAAAGCAAGAAAAGATGTATCTTGGGCAGCGAATATGAAGGAAATGAACTGTGTGAATAAAGACAAGAGTAGTTGATATAATATTATATCTGCATTAGAAAATTTAATGGAAATGGGCATGCAAAATCACTAGGAGAACAGACAATCGCATGACGAGTGCAGTCGTCATCATCCGTCAACAAGAGATCGACGGGCCGTCCTAAAATCCGCAGCACTAATGAAAACATTTAATTCCGTGAAAATACTGGAATGTGGCAACGAATGTAGAGAAAAAGTTGGAGATTTTTGGAGAGGCCTTCAAGTCAGTGCCTAAGTGCCTACCAGTGAAGCGCGTGCTTAGCTTACTACTTTACTTACTACTCTTTATTCTATAATCCGAGCTTTAAAAAAATACGTTCGTAATTTTGAAAAATAATTGATTACTGGTGTTTTTCATTTGAACAGTACAATAAAAGTATTTTAAAATACTGCGTTTATTTTTTTGTGTAAGGAATTATTATGATAAAAATTCCGTTAGTTATAGAATTGTGTATTTTTTTGTTAATATCTACTCGCGTGATATGGAAAATTTCTGTATATCACTTTTGGTTCTACCGCAAATAAAATAGAATACATTTCCATGACCAAATATATAATAATAATTTATTTATACCCAACAGTTTAAAATCACTTGAAATCTTTTTTTCACTACGCTCGCTCTGTCCATAACATCTTAGTCTTGCTATTTTAGGCCTTACTCTCGATGAACTTTCCAAACAATTCCACAACTTCTGAAAGTTTTCACAATACACCTACTCACTCAACCTAGTTACGTTGGTACAAATATTCTTATAATGTAAAAAGCATTAATTAGATAAAATTTGTCTCTTTCTCGCTTAGATATCGTTCACGTTTGCTTAGATAGGTACCTATCGTTCAATAGTGTGTATTGACGTGCATCGGTGACACATCCTTGAAGTGCCATGACCAAATAATTGAACAGTACCTTCGATACAGCAAGCATTGCAATGTTCCACTGTTAAAATTTCTGACTTGATTTGAAAAGTATAACTATCTTTAAAATAAAAAGTCACAAATCCGCCTAATTACTATAGTTCAAAGAAAAGTGACCCTTTGAAAAAGGGACATTATGATTGTTAAGCTTGAGAGGCATCCGTCCTTTTAATGAATGGGTTCGTTTTAACTGGCCGATAACACCTTTCGTTACTTTTCGCCGTCCACACTCGCTTGTATCGCGGGATAATTTTTCAGCCCGCCCCCAAACTAGCCCCGCGCCCCGCCGCCCGTCGCCGCGCAGCTGTCGGGAGGCACTTAATAAAACACCGCCTTCATTTGTTCCCGTTTTTGCCCCTGCCCCGCCGGCGTCGTGTCATTTGTCACGTGGTTTTGTTTGTCGATTCACTTACAAACTGCGCGCGGATCCTCCGCTGCAACAGGGTAGGAACTGTTTGAACGATTCCTTCGGCTGTGGGACACAAATATCAGCGCGATACGCCGAATCGAAATGGCCAAGTCTCCGCCTGATACTGCTTCAGTATGCAGTGAATATTCGACGTAACTCGTCCATATTTTTGTTACCATAAATAATTAACGACTTTGATGCAAGCTTCATCTCCATTTCATAAAAAAATTAGAAATTGTTTGATTGTTTGTACAAATATACATTTTTTTAATTACGTCTAGTAGCTACATAATTTTTTTTAAAACATAAAATAACATAACATAACATGATCATGCTTTAAATTTACATTTCAATAACCTACGAAAAGTAGTGAGACTATAGTATAACCGAGATTAACTTTTGTATAATCAGCTCATTCTGTCGTCGTCTATTCTCTTCTTTTATATGGAGCCAGTGGTAGTGCAATGAGAACTACATTTTTTTTTCATATAAATCATTTCAGCCATATAAAACCTCTTGGCATATTTGTTAACAGCTTGATTGAATTGATAATTGAATAATTTAAAAACTTTATAGTATTAACTATTATTAACTATTACGTTCCTGCCAGTTTGGTTTATCGATGTCTAAATTCCCAACGATTTCTCGTAGGAATCGAAAAAAATTGTTCCAATTATAAAAATAATATACTATGAATGTAAATATTGTAATATTTGTATTAAAATCTTTACATGCCATGGTTTGCGTGTTTCATGTGTAAAAATGTGATTTTTTGAATTTTTCCTTTGAGAAACAATATTAACCACAGACTATAAAATTGTATAGAGATGAACTAAACCCCTCCTTTAGGCGAGAGAATTTGGACATAGCGTAAGTAAGATTCCCTTTAATTTATTTAAGACACATTTATAGTGCAGTTAAAGTACTTATTCTTACATAAATAAATTCCCTAATAAAAATATTTTATTTTTTTTACAATAGACGTTAGGTATATATATTTAAAATTTCTTTCTTAATTGAGTCTCTTCAAGTAGACAGTGTTTTGTAATAAAACGCGACTTATTTACAAAAAAATTATACATTATGCGTGGAATCAGACCATCGACCGTTTTCTGAAAATAGTGATATTGGGATCTTAAGATTGTAATCCAAACACTTAATAGACGAGAATAAAAAATTTTTTAATGAAACCTAGGTATACGTCAGTGTTCTTTTCCTTTCAATTTCTACTTGAGAGAGGGAGAAAATATTACATTTTTACATCAAAACGCTGTGGGAGAAGAAATTAATATGTGCGTATGAAATAATATTTTTTCTATAAGCTTTAAATACAGCGTTAGTTAGTACTTATTTCATGTAATTGTAGTCGAAACATGAGAATTGTGAGATCATGTTTGCGATATGCTTACTTCGGTAATTCATTTGAAGCTCTGTCAGACTAGACCGCCTGGATATGATAATTTGACAGTATAGAACAATTATGAACATTAGTTTTAGTAAATTACTTGTCCTGAAGAAGGGAGCTCCCGAAACATGTTAATTTAGTAAAATTATCTGCGGTATAAACAAAGTGTTTATGTTTGAAAATGGTACCACAAAGTGATTTTCTAAAATTTGAAGAACTCCTTATTTGAGAACGACGAACACCAAATACCGACGTATAACCTACCCACGTCTCGATTATTTTAATTCTCGTGTGTTAAGTTTTACATACATAAATAATAATCTTAAGATCCCAAAATTGCTATTTTCGGAATACCGCCGCATGTATCAAGAAATTTACGTTATGTATTTTGGTGGTTTGTAATATTAATCCATTTTTGTCCAATGATTAGAATACAATTAGCATGGAACACAAAGTATGTCTTCACGTGTGTTTAGTAAAAAGATTTTTTTTTTTTTTAAATAATTGTTGCACCGCAAAGTAACGGGGTGGAAAATATTTTTTATTCAAAGTGGAGAAAGAGTGCTTTTTATTTAGTGGCACGCCGTTAGTGATCGCCCCGGCGCTACTTCGCTTCTTACCCCCGAGCGGGGTTTTCTCGGCCGTGCCGCTTCACAATCACCTCTTCGGTGGCGCGCATCCGGGCGTCGTCATAACATTAAATTGTAATCGAACACTTTATTCGGGCGAATTCGCGAAATATCACCGCGGGGGTGGTATAAATATTCCCGTATCTGTTGCGGCCCCCACCCCCCACCCCGCCAGCCCGCCCGCAGGGCTGCAGTCCGCTGACGGGGTCTGGAGGAATTTTTATGGCCGGGACCAACTCATCTGGAAGTTGGCGAAGGAGATGGGCTGCGCAAGCACTTTATTATTTTAACGTTGCGTCGCCAGCGTCGATACTCGATACGTCTAAAGGCTGTATTTTTATGAGTTCGATTACGTGATTTGATATTTTATTTTTAATTACGTGTATCACAAATCTAAACACTTGTATACTTTGTGTCTTAAGTAAGTCCCATCAAAGGCAACAAGATCGCGCTGCCTGTTTCATATTCCTACAGCTCGCACCAACTCCGAATTGCACTCACCCATAGTGGAAATATGCCAAGCTTATAAAAAACTTGTTCACCGACATCGATATATATATATATATATATATATATATATATATATATGTATGTTGTGTCTTCATATACACCAAGAACACAAATAAATATAGATAAAAGAGGGCAGCCATCTAGCGATTTAAAATTGACTATGCATGATTGCCAACACCAAAACTGTGGTTGCACCCCCTTGGAAAATGCAGATAGTGTGAAATACTTGGGAATCATAATAGACAGGCACCTAAACTGGAAACTTCACATTGAACTATTATCGGGAAAACTTTTAAAACTCATTTATCTATTTAAACCCATAATATTTTTATTATTTTATGTGTAATGTTATTTAAATCGTAATATTTTTAATAAACAGCAACTCAAAACTATCTATTATGCTCTTGCCCAGTTATTTTTGAACTATGCGATTCCAAGTTGGGGAGGTACTTACAAAACCACATTAAAACCAGCTATAACGGCACAAAAAACCTTGCTCCGAGTCATTAATAAGAAATCATTTACCTACCAATCAGACAGACTATTCAGAGAATTTAATGTACTGGACATTAGACAGCTGTTCGTTAAGTCTACCCTCATCTTCTACATCAAAAACACAAACCACCTAACAGCAACCGGTAACTCGCATTCACATAATACTAGACAAGCATTACGAAACCTTGACGAAATACCAAAAACTAAGACTACACATGGACAGAAAAATTACTCATACATAGGGCCTAAAATATTTAACATATTTAAAACAGACTTCCTGGAAATCAGATTATACTCAATTAATAAAATAAAAGCTTTAGCAAACAACAGGCTTACCTCCAAAGGTAGAACAGCAACTGAAATTTTACTTACTGTAATTGCATAATAATGTCTTCAAATAAAAATATATACCGATATAAAAAAATAAATTAATTAAGGAAAATAAAAAATAATCTTAAACAAAACTTTAACCGTTTTTACATAAAACAATTATTCTACACATATTTACACTTGGACTTATGACTCACTCAACTTTCACTAACATTCCACTTGATACTTTGTAGATATATAATTACTACCTTATGAAAATAAATACTACTGACGAATTCGAAAAAATATTATAATTGTGTTCTATAACGCCACTCTGGGACAGGCGTAGCCTAGTAGAGTGGCATAATCCACAAATTAAACAAAACAAAAAAAATGTGTAATTTATCTTATGTTTTATTGTTAAATTAGTATTAAGTACCTTTATTTGTAAACAAGGATTTTTTTTAAATAAAAAAAAATAATAATATTATCGTGCGTCGCATCATTTAATTAATATTCAGATATGTACACAATACTCTGCGATGCAAGATGCAAAAGAAGTTTTACTTGGGTGAATCCGAAACACGGTGGATATTAATTAAAACACGAATGATGGTCCTACACATGAGGTGGTTCGTAATAATCATTCAAATCCTTCTGGTTCTCATGTACATATTGTATATCCATTTCTCTGAATTGGTGACCTCGTTTGTGACATCATCGCTAGATGCTACTATATGTCCATGGCTTACCTTAAACTTAAACATTATTTTCATTTGACTTATAAAATTTATGGAAGCGTTGTGAGTTCGTGGGATGAAAGAGTTGTGAGATTGTGCGTGGATAATTATTTCTCATCGGAGAGAAGCTCCGGAAGAAAGTTAACTTGTAATATGTAGTAATATGAGCAAATAATGTGATGATATGAAAAAATAATATATTATTATGAGCGAAATGAACTTGTATAAATAAATAAAATAACAAGTCCATGGGCGTGCAGTGGCGCATGGCGGAGACCCAACAGCCTTTCTTCGCGCGGGAGCTCGTAAAACATATATATTCGTCTTCTGAGGTAATTGTACAAGGTCAAAAATGTCCTTAGGTTTTCACGGCCGTTCAGAATCTTCTGTGTATAGTTTTCTGGGATATTCTGCCGTGTGTGTGTGACCTCTCTGGCCAACGTTTCGGATCCCATTGCAGGGTCCATCATCAGGGCTGATGATCCAACATCGTGGTATCCGGCGCTGCATGATAAATCAAATAGACGATCCGCACAGTCCGACATCCGTTAGTAGATATATAAAACACTACAAGAAGACACACACCTTGCTTTCGACACGGTACTGCAATCCAGTATTTAACATAACACAAACTTGGAGACACCCTGACTTCGGTACGGTATTGCAAGGTAATACTTAACCTACACTTCAACACTCACTCATCACATCAGCCCTGATGATGGACCCTGCAATGGGATCCGAAACGTTGGCCAGAGAGGTCACACACACACGGCAGAATATCCCAGAAAACTATACACAGAAGATTGTACAAGGTCGCTTACGAGGCATTAACTGTGATTGCAGTATTGCGCGCCCTCAAATAGCCGCGTTGACAGTCTGTTAACCTACTTGTTCAACCTGACTTAGCAATATTTCCATAACAAAAATCACTGTTTCACCCATATACACAAATACATGGCATAATTTTTTTGTTGGCTGGACATTAACTGCAACGCAGAACTGGATCAAGTATGCACATTAAAAAAAATTGAAACAATGAAACGCACTTGTATGAAAAACAACAACTTAAATACGCGAACCGAGTCGCAACATATTTATAAAAAAAATCTCCTACGTGATGGCTAGGATTCAAATAATAATGAAAATATTGCTTAAACTCAACTTGATCATCATCTCCAGGGTAATAAAAAAATACGTTTGTACAAATTAAATTAATAAATATGGAAATATTTTTACTAAAAATCTTCAGGTGATTCAGATTTTTAGTAAAAATATAATTGTAAATGTGTGAGGATAAGAGCGATATTGGTATTACAGCCTTAAATGAACGATATTTTAATATAAAAATATATAATGAAAAAGCATTTAAAGCATTTAACTTTATAAAAATTCACGAGAATATAAGACAAACTAAAATTCACAATAGTTCAAGAATTAAAATTTTTTATTAGTATTTATTATGATTTTTTTATTACTGTCTTTATTTTTTTTATTAGTTTTGCTTAAGTCCCTTTAATTATAGAAATAAGATGATATTTTATCAAAACGGATGCAAATGTTAAATATTTTATTCATAATTTTTTTTTTACAATTATTTATCGGAAGCATGATATTTGTATATTGCATGTAGATATCCGATGTATGCATGGATTGTGAACTTTTGATGAATGTTATCATTTCGAAAGTAATAATAAGAATAGACAAAGATATAAGTATTATCAAATAAAAATTTAAACATAAAAATAAAATCATGTTATTTACATAATTCTTCTTTCCAGAACAATCTAGAAATTTTAAAATATTTTTTATCTATACCTACAGTTATGTAATAAGTATCATGCGGATACAAAGAAAAGCTTACGTTTCTGGAAACTATTCGTATCTTAGATACACTGGAACATTGTTAAATATATTGAAAACTACTTTTAATCCAAAGGTTGCGGGTTCGAACCTCACTCCAGACTAGCAAGTTAGTCCTATTTTCATAGTACAAGCGTTTAGCTTAGTTTGAAAATAGTAAGAATATTGATGTGACACGTATTCCGTGTTCACATCTCTATTTAAAAAAAAAAAAAAAAAAAAAAAAAAAAAAAAAAAAAAAAAAAAAAAAAAAATTGAAAAAAAAAAAAATTGAAAAATCTGTTACTTTTACCATGTAATATGGTTATTTGGGGATTCCTCAAAAACAGTCTCAGGTATTACTACGTGTTTTAAAATCCAGACCGTTGTTAACATCGGCAATAATCATTATTCATTATGTTTTTATAGTGTCGGACATGAAAAAAGGGTCGCAGCCAAGTTGCCGGTACTTAGTGAGGTTTATTGCCGCTTTGACGAACCGCGCCCTACTATGAAGGGCCATAAAAATTAAATGTGCCAAATTGCACGTTCCGATTGAATCCGTCCTGCAGTGCTTTCGTTTGACCTCTAAATTCTACAGCATGGAAGAAAAGTTGTGACCGAATCTATTTAAATTTAAAAAATATTTATTTTGTGTTATTTATATTGTTATGGTTTCGCTGCGGTAGGAGACAAATTAATGTATATTTTATTTAACACAAAAAATCACTAGACATGAACTTAACTATGATCACTGTACCATTCACAATAATTATCACTATCGAGAAACTTCTAGAGTTTTCAACACACTGCTTCGCTCTAGAATACCCAGTAGGTACTCTCGTCATTTATTTTGTTGGCCGCACAGAATCATCGCTATATCTCTGGTGAAATGGCGCCATCCGCATACATAGAGTTTCGAACGTCTAGAAGTTTCGCGAAAATAGTCGGCATTTCCAGATTATTCCAAACCTGCAAAATGTTGGTTCATTGATTGGATCTGGTCTGAGTTGTTACAGATGAAGTATCGGTTCTCCTTGATCATAATGATCTTCGGATCTAAAGAGAAGAATTTTACTTTTCTTGGTTAAATTTTCACCCAAAAATTGATTCACAGGTTGATCCTTCAATGGATCTAAAGGGATATACTTTTTTTGGTTACAGATAGTCACAAATGAGTCACAAAAAGGTAAGAAAATAACAGAGATATTTCCTTTTCAGGACTTTATTCATTTTGATACATCGAGCAAAGTTCAAAAGGCGCCAGATGGTGCCCTCCCACGATTCTATAAATAATTCGAGTACCATCCGCTACATGGTGCTCTAACGCTGGGTGTTAGGAAATCCTTGATTAATCATTTCTAGCATCTCATAACAATATTAATAATTTGTTTAAACATTATTATATTAACGTTCATGCTCATATTATCCTATATACTTGATGACTATGAATTTTGTTAATTTTAAAAGTGTGCAAGTAGATGTCAATAAACGATATTCTATATTCAAAATTATTTTAATTGACCGAAAATCCGCTTTCCTGTAAGGCCGGTGCCACACTACGCGGATATTCCGCCGCGTCCCTTCGGCCGCGAACGCTGCTACATTTCTTTCCATACAATATGTGCTTATCAAACACACTACGTGGATAATCGGTCGATCCACTTGCTTTGCCGATTTGATGCGACGAAAAAGACGCGGAAAGATACGCGCAGTGTTGCGCCGGCCTAAAATGACCGGTTGAAACATACAACATCGTATTGAATATGAAACGTGACCTCTCGTTCTCCCTATGGTTTGGGTAATTTTATTAAAATTAAACAGCTTCTTCGTTCATTAGATCCATATCCGAATATCAGACGTACAATTATATATTTTTGCAAAATAAATAATCAGAACGATATTTTATAGGTACCGTGTGTTTTTTTACGAGGATCACATAATTGGATTATTTGAAGTCATTTTCTGTATTTTATTGTTTATTGACAATTTTGTTTATTTTTATTGACAGGTTCTCACGAACGTTTGATTTGAAATAAATGAATTTTTATAGATTCATGATATCTCATTATTTACTGCGGCTCAGAATGCTCTAAGGCAGGCTGCTACAAATAATTGCTTAAAATTTTTCAGCCAAGAGGTATTTCTTCTTTTGGGGTCTCGATTTTCAATTCTCTTTCCCTGCTTTCCAAAATCTGATACTTTGATGATTGGATGTTCGATATATTTAAGTGTTATTGTTTTATGTAAGTGCATATTTTTCTTTTTTCATCTTACATCTTAAGTACATCTTCATTCATTATTCTATCCACCTGCCTTATTTTTTTTTCATATTTTCATTCCATGAAATAATACCGAAAACATCTGATCATTAGCCTTCGTAACAAGACTTTTACTACAAGACGTACATAACAAGACCCTAGGATTTGTACCATTTGTTTTTTCTGAATTCGTTGCAAGTATCTAGCCCATTTCTACCGGGTCATTTTTATATGCATTTACGGCAACGAGAAGTAACAGAGTCATTCTAATTATTCTTTCTCCACAGATATTTACCTGATATATTAACTACTCTATTTGTAACGTACATATTTAAAAAATATTATAATACATTACTTGTTTGTCACGAAATTCAATAAAAGTCTTATTTTTTTAAAAAACACATGACTCCCATATTTTGACACACATATATTGAAACATCACTGTACGTAGCCCGTCGCTTCCGTACCGTGTCTTCTAATCTGGCAGCAATTTTTTTCGTACTAACATAGATTTTTTTTTTTGGTGATTGAGTGCCATCAATTCGAGGAAGCCCATCATTACTCGGGGCGTTTTATTAGACGGCGTCTGTCTTCGGTCATCAGCTGCGGTCCTTTGTGAGAAGGGCCGGGGATCTGTGATGAGACCCGTCAATCCATACCTGGATCCTCTGACTGAGGGTATGCCTGACTTTGAACCTCTCGCGTAACTTGGAATGGCCTTGTTTTGATTTAGACGGAGTCACTGACTATTCAATTTTGATGACAAATATTTTCTTAAGAAAAAAAATTGAGTTCGCTGTTTGTACGCAGAATTATTATTATTTAGCAAAAAAAAATGTTTTCCAGAAATGGCCACAAATGTCCTTGTCTGTGAAAGTGTGTTTTGATAATATTTTTATGTTCTTGGATATTATGTTCTAAGAATACAATTAATACAACAACGGCATGTATAAACTGTTTCATGAGAATGACAAATTTTCAATCATAGATGGCAATGCGTAGATTTATTAACAATTTAAATGAGGTACGTAAATAACATATATACAACACTTCAAAATTTAATAGATGGGTGGTTGATTTTGGGTGGAATCGTGAACGTTACATTGCGTAATGTCATCACGTTAAGCTAGTTTTAAGGTAGGTCGTAAACTCTGGAAAAGCACATTAAAGACTTCCATACATACTTTCCCACTTAAATAGCTTCGTCTTTGTGAGAAATCTATAGTTTATTTTAATGTTAAATTAATAAAACTCATTTTTACTAGGGTCATTATTAACTTAGTTGATAAAGGAGGAACTGTTTCTTAACTTGGCTGAGATATATACTAGATCTCAGAGAATTTTTTTTGAAGAGTGTGCCTACGTGCAGAATTTTTATCTAAATCTATCTAATATACATACCAATAATTTATTCCAGTGTAACCAGGTTGAGTACAAGACCTAGTCTGCCATATACTCGTATGTATTAAATTTCTGGTCTATACAATGACAACACTCCTAAACGAAAAATTTACGCATACGGTGTTGTGCAAATTAAAGTGAACACTGAGCATTTCTTAATTTTTTTAGTATGGAAATATAATATTTTCGTAACGATTTTGACAGTCAGATCACATAACCTGTCATTCTCCATTAAGTTTTCCGATTTTCCGGCTACTTTTGCTGAGTTACGCGTGTTTTTATAGTTTTGTGAGAATAACATATTTTTGTGCTTTTCTTGTTTTGTGGTGTCATAGAAAAAAAAAAGGAAAAACAATTACACTTGATGAGCACACATCCATGAGGCAAAGAGACACTGCTAGTGAGTATTCTTTGCGCTTGAGAGCTGTAAACAAGATAATCATACAAGAGAGGACAACTGAATCAGCTGAAATTCATCGAAATAGGAAATGTGGAAGAAAAAGTAGAGATCTTCCCCGAATTTCTTTCTTGTAGAAATATTAAATTAAACCCTAGAAAAACAATCTACGATTTTCAGTGTGATTTAGAAAAGGCTGGAGTGAAAATTCACGACTATAATTCATTGACGCCCTGTAGAAGGAGGATGAAAAGCAGTAAAACCTCAAAAAAATTATGAAATAGCTGACTTGAGCTAAAAAATATGCTCATAAGACACAAGAACACCAGAAAAATGTATTTTTCTCTGACGAAACATACTTTTTGGTGCAGGGATTAAGATCAAAGTTCGTGAAGAAAAATTCGGACGAAAACTTGACTGCAACTTGGTCCAAATAATGAGACGTCTAGTGGAAAAGATTTTTTGAGGCTTGTTTTTATATATGAATACTGGAAATGAGTAAAGCACTAAGTACCAAATATATTTTTAAGATAAGTATACAGATTAGTAGGTACTATATGCCCTTGCCAATACATAAAACACTGCAGTGAAGTCCTATATGTGTTAATTTACTAGTTATATGGGAATGCATATGACATAAGTATTAAGTGCCTCGTCATTTTTTATTTTATAAATAAGGCACTTAACGACACGAGTGTTTTATAGTTAATACTCACTAAGTATTAACTCTAGTATTAACTTTAGTATTAACTCACTTAAGATACCGGCGTGTAGTAGTATTGAAAATATTATTAAAAAGGTGTGTAAAATAGCACATAAAGAGCGAAAAAGACTATATTCAGTTTTAACCTTGTATCTTAAAATGAACATTCTGGCACTTAGTGCTTTATTCATTTCTTATACTCACCGAAGGCATGATGTACACTAAAAAATACAAAGCAACGTAAGAAACATTTGTTTCTAAATGTTTAAAAATAAAGAAATGTTAATCCAGAGAACTGGAAAGAGTTCAAGGAATTTACGAACCTATCTTCCAGCAAGATTCAGCACCGTGTTATGTTTCTAAGATGTAGAAATATTTTAAAGACAAAAAGGGGACACTTCTACAATGGCCCTAAAATTCGCTAGATATTAATCCCATTAGGAACTTTTGGTATGTATGCAAGGCCAGATTGCCAAAAAAAAAGATTATACAACAAAATAAGACGATTGAAGCTGTCATTCAGGTGTGGTTTCAAGATAACAAAATCGAAGGGAATCGCAAAAAAATTGTTTATGATCAAAACGAGTTGAGGCCATAATATAAGTCAGAGAAAGAAATATTCCCTATTGGATAGCGCTAAAAAATATGTAAACAATTACTCTTTTTTTTATTCGCACTTTACTGTGAATATACATAATTGACTGATCTTGAATTTCGAATCTAACTATAGACCAAATTTATACATTCGACGCCTTGATATAATTATTAAATTAGACTAATAATTTAACGTTAATTTCGATGTGGTAAATATAAAGTTAGTTATGTGTTTAAATTGTTAATTTATCACTCCTGTCGATCATAATTAGATTTTTTACTGAAAGCTGGAGGGACTATCATCCCTAATATTTTCTTTTACAGACTGTCTTTTATTTTTAGTCTCATATTAAATTCCCCGTCTTCGTTTTTCCTTCCATTTCCCCATCTCCCCTCCTTCTACATTGTCAGACATCCTTCAGACGTCCATCAATCCATAGAGGTTAGTCTGACGAGACTTAGACATTTTATCGATTGTTCTTTTACTTGATTCTTTTAGAAACTAATGTATGTATTTATATTTGTGCGTATACTGTACACATGTGCGTGTAAGTACTAGTATTAGCAAATTAAATTACGATAAGGTTTTTAATTAATGTTATCGTAGTGTGTAGATGTTTCAATATCTAAGTTAGAAAACGATTCTGTTTTAAGAACTGCAATATATTTTTTTTAATAATTATTATAAAAATATTATAGTATTTTAAATTATAGGATGTATATTATTGATTGTATATAAATAAAAGATTGTTAGAGCATTATTATGTATTATATATGTATATAAATAGGTATTAATAATTAAATATAGAATTTGTATAAAAAATTTCGACTGTAAAATGTAAAATATTAGTTAAAATACAATATATAATGTTAATTGACTTAAGAAATTAATAAAAAAATAATTTAAGATATTTACGGGAATGATATAAATAATGAATCCGTTAAATTTTCCAAAGATTTTTATAAATCTGTTATTATTATTGTTTTTAACAGCCAGTCGCTTGTCGCTTCCTTTACTTTGCGAAAAGATAAATATTGAAATAAATATTAAGAATTTGAATTACATACTTACAAATTGATAACAGAAAATAAAGTGACTGAGATTATTAAATTAATGATTTTAGGGTAAACCAGACTTAAAGGTTTAGACAAGATATATATTATATGCAGACGCACTATTGATTTAGACCTTTTAAGGTTTCAATAATTTATTCTCTTATGTGTTGCATAGGTTTCCCTGCATTTTTTGCATGTATGTATTTATATTTATGTACCTAGTATGTATTTATATAATGGGCTGGATCCTGTACCTAAATACAAATTGTAATATTTGTGTAAAGAAATACAGAAAATTATGTCCTACTTTAATAAATTTAAAATATAAAAAAATTTGAATCGATAAAATTATACAATAACGGTTCTTGCAAACTGCTCGCATCGAATAATGACCTAAATTAATAAATAATATTATTATTATAATTATAATTAGGAAAATTGATAACACTTTAATTTATAGACCAGCCAATTTTGTCCATTACAATGACTAGAAACATAGTTAAAAGTTTAAAATATTCAAGAAGAATATGTATGATTATAGGTACTAAAATATAATTAATTTTCATGACTGCATCCCGCGAAGGTTTTGTCTGGTTTAATACCGTCTGACTAATTTTACATCCTATCTACTTGGACTCTAGAGTCGAGTGGCGGAACTTCCAGTAAAACGGCACACGCGACCTATTGTCCGCTTTCTCCGCTCGCAGGAAACATTCAACTTTTGCATGAAGTGTCTCCGAATTATAACACTTCCCTTCCGGAGCTGAGCACGTCGCTATCAGACCGCACTGCGCGATTTGATTGACGCGCGTCCTTAGCGGATACGTCCGTCACTCCTGCCGCAGACGGGGGCTGTTCATGGGTAACGTGCTAAACTAAATGGTAAATTATTTTTAATAAATTAATATACAATTTTTTTTTCTTTGTAAAATTTTGGCGTGTTAGGTTATGATAGAGAGGATTCCCATCCGTCCAGAAGAATCCTCTCGTGTCATCATTTGGCGTGTATTCGGCGAATGTGGCGAGGGAGTAAAAGAGTAATAGAGCGGATACATACAAATAAAAAGTTTATAAAGTAGTTTAAATGTCAGCGACAGAATAATGGTCCCTGTGGTAACCAGTAGTGGGTCAGCCGCATCGATCCCTGAATGGTGGATGTAGGTTAGATGTGCTAGTCTAGACACGCAGGGACCCCCGACCTCTACAATACTCTCTTTTGTTTTATATATCATTTTATATTATCTACAATTTTATTTTTTATTACCTTTCACCTTGTATATTCTCTTTTGTTTTGCAACATTGTATCGTAATATCGTATTTCTTATATCACTGCATTTCGTGTACATATTTCTTATTCATATTTCACATGAAATGCATTGTTAATCATACAAATATGTCATTGTATTTTCATCTAATAAATTTCCTCATCCTTGCACCACAGAGACAGCGAAGACGTTTTGTATGGTCGCCTCAACGACACCATCAGCGACATACTCGTAGCTATTGCTCATAAAATGCCTCCGGGTATGCGGTGGGTCTCTCTTCGCTATGTGTTTGTATTAATTAAAATTATTTTTCTAGGCCGCATAAACACCTACGTATTTTTTTACTGAAACATCTATATAATTCTCACCACATGAACGCTCATTTTGAATAAAATATAATGGTATCTAATCATCGGGCACATTGTTACTTCATTGGATGTAGCAAAATATATTCTTCTGAATGTTCCTTTAAAAAAACATCAATCAAATGAATTTTGTGTATGCAATGCAGGTAGGTATCTACTTCTCATGTCCATTGAATTTTCTGTTTTGAAAATAATTTAAAAAAATAAATTCTATAAATTCTTACAGAATACATCTTTATCCTTATTTAAAATCTCTATCAACTTTATTTTAAGAAAATAGAAAAGCGAGAAATAGAAATCCTCCACTTGACTTTTGATTCAGGAGATACTTATAAGAGACTCCAATTTATTAAAACAAACCTATGCATGTAAATATGAATGGGTCAATCAAAATATTGATGAATTCATTCAAAATTTGTTTTACAGATTTTTTATTTACAACTTTTTTCATATTTGATTAAATTTAATATTAAAAAGTATAATGTGAACCACCCTTTGATTAAAATAACAACCCTCATCTCAAGTCAGACTTGAGCCTGAATCGACTGGTCCTGATTGATTCTTGACACCGGGATGCTTAGTACATTATCCCAGACGGGGAACTCAGTGGTGTACGTAAAAATATATCTCAAAAATTTCACACAAATTTATTTATTGAAAAAAATAATTAACATATGTATATCTAAATATAATACTTAATTTTTTTTTTTCAAATTTTAAAATTCACCTTTGACACCATTTTATAAATAAAATAATAAAAACATTGCTTTAAGCACACATAAAAAGTGTGGTTAAAATAAAGTTTTCATTATTTTATTTAATTAACTTCTTAACTGAAAATAATAGTACATAGTTATATTTTAAAAAGTAGGTTCTATAATACATTTTGTCAACAACATGCTTTGAATTATCATTAATTTACTTAGCAAATTCCTTCAAATTATTATTATCAACTTGTTTATTAAATGTCTGGATGCTGAATGCACTAACAAAAGTAAATACCTATAATATATGCCATATAACTGCTATGCAGTTTGGCACATAAATATATGTATATAAATATGTAAAAATCAAAGAAAATATTGGAAAAAAGAAAATTCCGGCAGTTTCCAAATTATTTAGTAATGTAGTTTTGTGTATTTTCAAATAAAGTTTATCTAATAATGTTCTTTACCATTTTGACACCACTAGATTTCTTTGGTGTATTTCGATATTTTTTGTTCGTACACCACTGGAGTTTTTCAAGTGAATATTCTTAATGCGGATTATGAAGTCCCTCTTCATTTGTTTGACATTTAGTGAAAATGAAGTTATCTCGAAATAAATCTCGGTTGTTTCTTTTGTCTTAGTTTAAATAATGCACTCGTCAATGTCTTGTTGCAACCTACCTATTGTGTAGTCTTTTTATTGCGTTTGCGTACCTTATTCTGGTGGACCTATCTACTTCCGAAGTAAACATATCAATAAAACCATGAAAATTTTAACTGGTTTTTAAAAGAAAAATGTTGGATTAATTTATTTTTATACGCATGTATCCAGGTTTTAAATTGATTTAAGTGAGCTGTTATGTATTCAATTGTGTCATAAAAGAGATATATAGAAAACAAGATGGTCGTTAAATTAGTTAATTTTTTGACATTGAGTCATCCCGAATAAAATGTGCCATGAAATTGCACAGTTTTACACAAAAAACTACGTTAAAATAAAAATAAACTGTAGCACACCAGGAATAAAATAAACTAAACCATCACCATCATGTGAACATGAAATAAATGATATTTCAAAAGACTAAAACAAAACACAACCAATTATTTACGAAGTGGGGTGGGGCGAATACAAAAAAAAAATATATTACTGATGGATTTGATGTTGTAGAAATTATTCATGATGATTCCCCTGGTGGGTCTTGGCCTCTTCAAGAGTCTTCCTTCACTCATCTCGGTTAGTGCCAGCTCTCTCCAGTTCCGAAGCTCCAACGCAGAGATGTCTTTGAGGACATTGTCACTCCATCTTAATTTTGGCCTTCCTAAGCTCCTTCGCCCTATTGGGTTCAGCAAGGACTTTGGTGCTTGATGCTCGGACATTCTCTCCACATGACCCAGCCACCGCAGTCTTCCCAGTATTATAAATTTTGTTTAGCTCCTTAAACAGAATATAGAGCTCATTGATGTAACGTCTACGCCAAAGTCCAATTTCTAGAAACGGTCCGAAGATACGCCTCAAAATTTTCCTTTCAAAAACGTCCAGTGCTCGCTCATTTCTCTTGGTTAGTACCCACGTCTCAGCAGTGTACGTGAGCATTGGCCTAATAAGCGTTTTTTACACTAATATCTTGGTGTTTCTGAAGAGCAGTCTGGATTTTATCTGCTTTTGTAGTCGGATAAAACAGCGATTTGCGCGCACTATGCGTTTCTGGATATCCTCTGTAGTATTATTGTTGTTTGTTATCAAGAAGCTTAGGTATGTAAATCTTGGTACCGTTTCAAAATTTTGACTTCCACAGAGAGTAGGGATTTGTTGGGTGCATTCTACGGCCATGTATTTGGTATTCTGCTGGTTTTCTGTGAGACCCATGTTTTTGGCAGAACTTTGATGATGATGATAACTCTACGTAAGTTTATTCATTAATAATATAATTATAATTTTATATCTTACTCCTCAAGTTTCGATAGTAACAGATTTC
This sequence comes from Agrypnia vestita, assembly GCA_016648135.1. Classification (NCBI taxonomy): domain Eukaryota; kingdom Metazoa; phylum Arthropoda; class Insecta; order Trichoptera; family Phryganeidae; genus Agrypnia; species Agrypnia vestita. Next base: position 145,349 of record JADDOH010000304.1, on the reverse strand, counting down.
TCATCAGGGCGACTTCCCTAGGTGAGAGTTTCCGTTACGAAATTTGAGTAATAAAATATGAAATTGTTTTTAAACTCACGTAGAGGTAACAAAGTTTAAGGTTTTAATTAAGTATGTTAATTATTAAATATTATTAAGTAGTATTATTAGTAGTATTAAGTAGTATTATTAGTAGTATTAAGTAGTATAATTAGTAGGGGTGGTATATATAATACAGGAGTTTTGTAACGCGTTTTTTTTTTAAGTTAGTGTTCCCGATAGCAACAAACCTTCCGAAACGAGAGCATTTTTATCAACGAGAGAGACTCGCACAGTCTTGTATAATTATATTCTTGGTCTAATGAAGTCGGGATGGCTCTGTCTGGCGATGACAGCCGTCAGGCCGACACCGTGACACGTCGGACGGGCTGTCACTTGCCACTCGCCGTCACTCGCCGTCACTCGCCGTCACTCGCCGTCACTCGGCTCGCTGACGGCCGCCGGGCGGGGGCGGCGGGGGGTGTCTCCGCACCTCCTATCGAGACGTTCCAAGTTTTTGATATAATAATTTACGTGACGTGTTGGATGGCTAGGTTGCTGCGGCTGCGTCTGCTTCTCTGCACTGCTGCTTGATATCGGTGTAAGCAGCAGTGCCTCACGCCGATGTTCTAGCTGGGCTTCTTTGGCGGAACTACAAAAATATATCGACGTGAACTAATTGTACATTTCTTGGTCAGGTTCTAATACGCTTTACTTAATTAAAAATTTACTTCTTCTTCTCATTGTGTCATCTCCTATCGGAGGTTGGCGATCATTCTGGCGATTTCGGCTTTTTTCCGCCGCACGGAACAACTCAGTCGAGTCACTTATACCAGTCCCTCGAGTAATACAGCCATGAGATGAGGACAAGTCTTCCTACGGTTCTTGTATCACTTAATTTCCCTTGGATGATGAGTTGGTTTAGATTACATTTTGGTCCTCTCGTAATGTGTCGGAAATACTCGAGCTTTTTTGTCTTAACAGCCCGATCTATTTATTTATTGATTAATTACGATCTTGTAAATTTTAAAACAATTATGAAAAGGTTATTTTAATCATAATGATAATAATCCCAATTAAAATAATTTCGTTGTCTGTCTGTCCTTCCGTCCGTCGTAACTTCGTATTACGTCCGTAACTTCTTTATACTATTTTTTCTTTATAGTAATTTCTTTTCTTTTCTTAATTTCTTCAAAAAATATTCAAATATTTTGGCAAAAGTCGTTATCGGCTATAAATAAGTAAATACTTATTTTTTAAGAACCAACATGTTAAAGTACCGTCATTTTTGACGGGTTACAGCTAGTAATAATAATAATAGGTTAGCTCATTAAATAAGTCACATTTTGTTTTAAAAAGACGTTTTTACTTGAAGAGACTCGATGTGGAATAAAATTTTAAAAATGCATCTACCTACTTAAAAAACAACGTAGATAGGTAGGTATATTGTAAAAATACGTTTTGTTTACTTAGGGATTTAATTACACAAGAATAAGTACCTCAACTAATTTAATATATTTGATCAATTTACAAATTGATAAAAATACCTTTTGTGGCGAGTCAAAAAGAGATATAGTAATACTACAATGTAAAGAATTCAAACGTATGAATATAATTATGTTTCTCTCTATTTCTCATTAATAAAATGAAGGAAAATAAGGTATAAGCTAGCGTCGGACTGGATCTAAGGAATACATCATATCGTGAGAATATAATTAACGAATTATATCATTATAATTATACTTTACTGTTAATGTTCAATATTTATAGTAAATGTACGACATTAAAATTTTTAAAACGATTTAAGTTAACCAATTATTAACGGTAACACGAGTTAATATCACGGGTAGACTTCTTACCATTTAATAAAGCCAATCGAATTGTGTTGTGTTGGTGTTTAAGGGTATAAACACCAACACAACGAAACAATGTGCCTCGTATGCCCAGCTTACACATACTAATTCGATTGTCTTTCTTAAATCCAAAGATGTCTACGTAGAGTATTTTCTATCTAGAGTATATATATTTGTAATTGAGGTACGCAGTTATATAAAATATGCAGTTATATAAAAGAAACAGTTATATAAAAAAATGCAAGTTATATAAAATACTTTCGAAAATGTATGATGTTACTTGCTGTTGGCGTTCCGATGACTTTGTTTATTGTAATGCAATTCAAAATTGAAAACTAATCATGATTCTATTTTTTGTTTCAGGTAAGCCACGCTCCTTCTTAATTAAAAGTTAAGAACTTTCATACAATCATGAACCCGAGCGTAAGTCTAATATTTTTCTTAATAAGATTGCTGTACAAACTATTAACCATCACTTCGTATCCGTAAGTTGTAATCGTTAATTTTTATAAAATGACATATTATTATCACACTAGCTGTAACCTGTCAAAAATGATGGTACTTTTACATGCCGGTTCCTAAAGAATAACAATTTATTTATTTATAACCGACACCCCTGAAATAGTAATAACGACTTTAATCAATTTTTTTTTTATATTTCACTTATTTTTTATTTCTCCGGTAGTTAATGGCACCTACAATTTTAAACATTGGCGATTGTGCGTGCGTAAAAGTAACGCGACAACATAATTAAAAAAATAATGTTATAAATAAAATAGACATTAAAAAAATCAAAAAAAGAAAATAAATTCCAGTACCCCTGGGTGAGAGCCAGATATCCTAGCAACTGTACCACGCAGGATATGCCATTGATTGTGGAGAAAATTTTTATAAAGCACTTAGTGTAGGTATCTAAAGAAAATATATTGTGAGCTGTATTTTTTTTTTGGGCACAAATGATTCGCTTCTCTACTAAGTTCTACATGTAGTCTATATTTTTGAAGGGTCCCGCATGTACGATGATGGCAACTTCCATAGGTCTCCGCGTTCGAGTTTGCTCGCCCGGGGTTCAAGCCCTCTCCGGCCGTTTAATTTCGTTTTATTAACCGTGAATTCGAACGAAATTACGCACGTTACACGAAGTTACGGGGACAGACAAACAGATGTATGGACGGACGGACGGGAAAACGATCAGATAACGAAATTATTATAATTGTGATGAATCACATATGGTAGACGTGACAATTACAATAAATTTAAATAAATCAATTGTATAGATACAAAAAAATCTGTTTTTGGAAAAACAAATGTAATTGAAAAAAAAAAAACTAATACGTACTATAGATAAATTTTCATGACTTCATGATGTATGGGCATTGCGGTATAATTGGTAAAGCTGTCTAATGACAATAAAAATTCCAGGTTTGAGTTCCAGTAATAAAGCTGCTTTTTCGATTGATATATTTGTTCTATGTATCTTTCTGTGATTTATCTCAATTTGTGTCGATACATAGTGAATAGCGTGGAAAAAATTCCCTGAATTTACTTTCGGCGTTCGTAACTACCTAGGAGAGACGAAAGAAAATGTGGCTCTGTTTGTAGCATAGGCGATAGAATTAAGAAAGGATTGCTTGGATTTTTAAAGCATGAAGGATGGTATATAAAATATATGGTTTAAAAAATTGGATGCAAAAATTGTCATACTCAGGCAAACCATACAATCGAAAAGAGCCTCGTTAGGATCTTCAACAATCAACGAGCCTACAAATAGGTGATTAAAATTAGTACTGGATTCGATTCCCGGTGATTCACAATACATGCAAGATTTTCTTTAGCCTGGTGTTTCGCTACTGTAATTGGACTTTATGGTCAAACGTTACAACAAGCGTTAAAAAATAAAAAAATAAATGAAATAGTTTCTTCAAAGGAACTACTTATGAATTGAGACAAATGTATTATTTTCATCAACAACTTGCGAAGTGTGGGCTTGTAAGTTCGTGGGCGTCATACAACTGATAAATATTATTGAATCGCTATACGAAAGAGGTATTCCTTTCCCAATAATTTCGAATACATTGGTCTCAGTATTTCGTCAGTGTTCTCTATCTAGTATTATGATAAGATTGATTGTTAAGGGTAGATGTGTGAACATTGTTTTTAATGTACGAAATAATAGTTGATTTGACAAAAAGTTATCTTGTGTCTAGCACTGTGAATTCTTTGAAAATATCGTTTGTAGGATAGGTAGGTGGTTTTTTGTTTGAAGCACACCCAAATCCCGAATAACTGAGACTAAACGTGTTATAGGTAATAATTCAAATAGCGGTTACTACTACCGCTGTTTTAAAATGGAATTATCCGGCTGAACATTCAAAGGTTATTAATACTCCTGAATGATACCGCGTGTGTATTTTATAAATCAATATTAACATACCTATATGTACTCTATAGTATTCATAAAAATGTAATACCTACATAAAAATAATTTTTTTTGTTAAACTATATTATGGGCAACCATGCCGTAAAATTGCTGTGCAGTTTGGTATATGAATACATAAAATAAACAAAGAAAATAAATACTGAAAAAAATAAATTATTAAATCAAACCGGATTCGATAACTATTATTTCTATCATCAGAGGAATAAGAAACTGGATCATTATAAACTTGATTTAAAAATGAATAACCACAATGCAATTGTATTAATTAACAAAATATATTTAAGATATACCTACTCATTCATTTATAATTAAGATTTTAAAGCCACGCCGTAATTGTTGCGAATGTTGAACATATTTAGCCACCCCAGGCAATAGCTACGCCACGTATAAATAGTTATTTTTCTTTTATTTAGGCAATCCTCCCTTGGAATGCAATTTGTGCTATTTGATTACTTAAATAAATGTAGTATTAACAAAAACGAGTATATTAAATCAGAAATCAATGTTGTTTTCGTTCAAATTTTCAAATACATCTTTTAAAAAATTTATTTATTTATTTATTAGAGACACTAACAGGATAATACGTACATGATACTCTAATAATAAAACATTATAAATGAAGACTATGCCCATTATCCCAATTACGAGTGTCTTCGGCACTCTCTAGTAACATGTATTTTTGCATTTAAGTATGTTTTGATGTTGTGTGTGAGTGAGTTTTTGAACGAAGATAAGGTATCTGCAAGAATATCAGCATCAATGTTAGGGTCAGCACAATACATATTATATGTGCGACACAACCTTGTGATGGGAGAAAAGTAACCAACATTATAAGTATGCTGGCTTAAACATATTATGGATATCAGATGTATTAACTTAATATAATAAAGGTGACACATGTTAGCCTGAATTAAAAATCAGCCTTGACCAACTCACTGAAAAATAATTTAATAGTTTCATAAATAAATAATCTGAAAATTAAATAGATGAATCTGTTTTTATTTTAGAAAACGGCATAATAACACCTAATTACGAAATTATTTAACCAACGCTGTGGCTTACGATAATCGCAACTCTATTGTGCAGTTGTTTTCTGCAGTGTTTCACAGCTGTTTGTGCGATTTGATACAGCAAAGTACAAACTTACTTTTATACAATGTGTAACGAAAGTGTCAACTAATTAGCTGTGATCGATGCGGCAGGACTCGGAGCGGCAGACTATTTACATTTCATTTGCTAACCATGTCACTTGTCGGTTGTGTGCCATCTAAAGTGAGCGCAGTGACACGTTTAGAGGCGATACAGTGCTATTTGTTAAATAAAGCGCTCGGATTTTGTGGAACATAATCCGAAATAACTGCGGTGTACAAAGCGCAACTGACTTCATTTCGAAAAAAGAAATTCACTTGTATTAGGCATTCAAAGGTTATTTTCGAACAAGTACAAACAGATACAGTACCTGACGTTATTACACAACTTTTTATATAGGTACCGTCTTTCTGAGAAGGATGGATATAGTTCAATTCAATTCAATTCAATTCAATTCAATTCAATTCAATTCAATGTATTTCACGATAATATGTACATGACAAACAAAATGTTTAAAGCATACATATTAGGAAGTATATATCAAAAATGAAAGTATTTAATAAATTAAAAATAACATAAAATCTGGTCAAAGGTGTAGGAGAATCCCGCTTCGGAAAACCCCCTCAGACACATGGAATATATCAATACCCAAAGCAATTTTGTTCAGCATAGCTGTGGCTCTTCCAACAGGCATAACCATCGGCAGGTTGGTCCTGTATATTGGAATGTGAAACAATCTATGCTGACGATGTCTAGTGTAATTATCAGGAACATACAAACCAATGCTCTGCATAATTTCAGGATTATCGATCATACCGCGCAACAATCGATAAAAATGTGTAATCAAATACACATTCCTTCTAGTCTCTAAACTATTGTAGCCAAGCATACCCTGGAGAAACTCGGTTGGGTAAAGCCAAGGATAATGCCCGTACTCTCTCATGTAGAGATATCTCAGAAACTTCTTTTGGACTTTCTCCACCATAAGAGAGTACTTGCCCTCATGTGGCCCCCAGATCATCGAGCCACTCTCGAGTCTACTCCGCACCAAGGAGTTGTAAAGAGTTCTGAGTACGAGTTAAACAATATATGAACTATTGATTCATATTTAACACAAAATTAATGAAACAGATCATTTTTTTATATAATTCAGTTCGTCTTCAGATCTGAGACTCGAAAGTAGTGGAAAAAATAGTACTAACAAACTTGAGCGCGAAGTGAACTGTCCACCTATTATGCATATATGATACAGTACGGCTTTTTTAAATATATTTGATTTGATGGACAAGATTGATTTCGACTTCACGATTTTATCAAGAGCAAAATGACGATTTCCACTAGATATGAATGATATTTCGGTATATTAGACTATTTATTTTTCATCTTGTGTCATTTTTTATCTAAGGTTCGCGACGATATGTTATTAAGTATAAACAATATATATAAGATCACTGGCATTTTAGACATTGAGCCACTTTTGTAGCCAAACAACCTCTTTTTACCTACACATTTGCCGCCTTCTTTCTCCCTCCACATAAGTTATACTATTATCTTTATCTCTTATGGTGGAGAAAGTCCAAAAGAAGTTTCTGAGATATCTCTACATGAGAGAGTACGGGCATTATCCTTGGCTTTACCCAACCGAGTTTCTCCAGGGTATGCTTGGCTACAATAGTTTAGAGACTAGAAGGAATGTGTATTTGATTACACACTTTTATCGATTGTTGCGCGGTATGATCGACAATACTGAAATTATGCAGAGCATTGGTTTGTATGTTCCTGATAATTACCTTAGACATCGTCAGCATAGATTGTTTCACATTCCAATATACAGGACCAACCTGCCGATGGTTATGCCTGTTGGAAAAGCTACAGCTATGCTGAACAAGATCGCTTTGGATATTGATATATTCCATGTGTCTGAGGGGGTTTTCCGAAGCAGGATTCTCCTACACCTTTGACCAGATTATACAGGTCACTTCTAATTGTTTAATAATTGTTTAATAATAAATTAGTATTTTAATACACAATATGTATATGTGTGTGTATGTATGTATGTATATGTATATGTGTATGTATGTATACATATGTGTTTATGTATATGTGTATATGGATGTGTATGTATATGTGTATATGTATATTTTTAGATGTAAGTTAATAATATGTATGCATTGAACAGAATGTTTGTAATGTACATATTATGTAATAAATAAAAATTGAAATTGAAATTGAAATTGAAAATCTCATTGCGGAGAACGCAGCGGAAATATGCACTATTCCTAAGTTATATTCTCTTGATTTATTCTCTATATCGCCTAATTGGTGATTAGGTTATCTAAGTTATTAATATATAAATCCGATAGAGTATATTCCAAACCGTCGCTATTTATAAATCAAATTCATTTCCATGCCAAAACTGTGCGAGCATTCCATCGCAGTAGTTTCTAAAAGAGAACGAACGAACGAAAACATAGTCAGGTTTTGAACTGGTACCCATTTGCGAATATGTGCATATTGTTGGTGGATCTGTTCAGCTTTGTGGAGGATACACCCACGTGATTATGAACGTTGGTGATCCGGCCAGGTAGGCGCTCGCGCCCATCCGCCTGATTGACACCTTGACGGCCGTGAGTGATTGAGAGTGAGTCCCGCCACTCAGACGAACTAAAGCCATGTATTCACTAGGGGACAAATTGTCCCTCAACAGCACGCGCGGCATAGAGTCTACGTGACGTTGCAACGTCGTGCACTGTTCCGCAACCTCGCGCATGCGCAACATGCGCACAACATAGCGCGGCATTTCTACGTGCCGTGGCAACGTTGCCATGCGCACGGTATCCGAGCGTACTCACTGCAACATTCCGCGGAGCGTCAGTACCACGTGGTATGTTTACAAGTGAATACGCATGCGCTGTATCTGTCAAGATGACAACGCGGGGAAACGAAATCGTTCTCGAACTCATCGAGCTGTATCGATCGAAGATCGCATAGAATGTCCGTCCTTCTTTCTTTTTGCAGTAAATAATTTCGCATTCTCCTCTTTTTTCTCCTCTTACTTTTCGATAAACTCATTAACATAAACAGATACGCGGCTATCATCATAACCTCATAGGGCGATATATTTCCGCGACGTCTGGAAAACAATAATTATTTGCAAAAAGGACCTTGTTTTTAATAATATTCAATGTACTACAGTAAACCCTCGTTAATTTGAAATCGCGACCCAAAAAAACATTTCGAATTGCGTGGAACCCCGTTTTCGCCAAATGAGATACCGCAGCTGTCATCCATAACCTCATCGGATGACATTTCCGCGACAAGATATGCGAGTCCCGGTGTGTACACGTCAAATGACCGCGTCATTGTCCCCGAAACATGAGCGTAGATGTTGATGCGACATGTCGAGCGGAATGTTTCGCGATTTGTCCCCTAGTGAATACATGGCTTAAAGGCCTGTCCTCAATTCAAAAAACACCAACAGGAATGACTAATAAAACAGTACATCCGAATAAAACAAATGTCGGTACAAAACGTTTGTGCGCTCGCCGAGAGAGCAACCTTTTGCCGAATGTGAGGCTGCTCGGGCACGCCCGGGGTGGGGCGGAGACGGCGCGAGGCAGCCTTGGGAGCCTGGCCTGGACCGCGCAATGAAATAAGTCAATTTTTGATTACGCGACATAAAAAACCTACTCTCTGCGTCATTTCGTGCAGCGTTGGACAATAAGTTTACACAAAATGATTTAAGGCCCGGTAATAATATTGCGTAATCTCTGGGACGTGGGAGGTTGATTTCTTTCGTGTCACGTGATATTTCTGTCATAACACACATATATAGGTACTAATACAGATAGATATTTTAAAATCATCATTATCACTGCAAAAATTATTTTGGAAATTTATATAGTGAAATATTCCATATAGTGAAAATTTTTCATTAAACATAAAGAATTTCGTTAAAATAAAACATGCAGCCCTTCGTTAGATATATTTTATAACGGTTAGTCATTTTTTTAATATTTGTCAACATAAAATTCACACCGTCTTTACATATTGCTCCCAGTTTTTTTAACAATTTACTTTTTATGTATGTTATACAGGGTATCTCATAGCTAGCAGCAAAAACATTACAAGTGGATTCCTGCCTAGATAATGAGTAGAAAATGTTCTAGCAACCATGACCTAATATCAATAGTTATGGAGATATACGATATCAAATTCAGCATTACTTTTCAATATTTTTTGTAAAAAGTTGAACCATCCTTAATGTAACTAATATCAATTATGAAAAATTCATTCATAAAATGATAAAAACCATGTAAAAAATTTTTTTTTCAATTTTTGCAATTCACTCCCTTTTCACATACAAGCATAAAATATGTAGGTATACCTTACTTTGAATTGTCAAAAAAGTTAGTTGCCAAGTGGTAAATCTTTAAAATAAATACAGTAATAGCAGTCGTAGTGTATCGAATAGGTATCTCATTATGAATAACACTCTCGTGGAGCGTAGATTCGGTCCTTTTTTTTTTAATATTTGATGTTTTTAATACATGCTTCGATTATTTCCTTGTATATATTTAATTTCAATCTATTATTATATTACGCGGTTTGTGTCGTGGTCAAATATATACATTTTATTATTTTTCCAAATATTCGTCAAGGACTGCTTGGTGACGAAACAATATAGTTACTTAATAATATAACTTATTTGAAAATATGATTCCAAATATATCATTTTAATATGGTGCCGGTTGAATACTTAATGCAACCAGGAGCTCTGTATTCCAGACAACATAAATGGGAGACGTCAAACTCTTAGGTCAGCGTCTACTTCAGCGGTGGGAAGGATTGTGGAACCGGCAAGTCAGTTCCAGAAAACTAGGTTCAGCGAATGGGCATTTGCGGTGGCGGGCCCCAAAGCGTGGAACTCTTTGCCCTCCCTGATAAGAAACACGGATTCAGAGACTTTATTTAAGAAAAGACTTAAAACGCACTTGTTTACAAAATCTTTCCCAGAACCTTTTTAATATTGTTGTTTTTAACGTTGTTTTTTTTTTTTTTTACTATTTTATGTTTTGAACTGCTTTTCTTTCTCTTTTCTTTTTCATTTTGTGATTTTATGATTTTAGTATGTAAGAGTTTTTTGTGTGTAAAGCGCCCTTGAGGTGAAATTTTCACAAAAATGGCGCTATATAAATAATCCAATATTATTATTATTAACCTTATTTCGATTAAAAGATTTGTAATACCTTAAATCAATAATGTGTTACAATAGAATATCTAAATGCTCGATGAAATAGTATTGAAATCGTGAATAAATGTCCATATAATAATAAGAAGTGCAACTCGTTTCCTTGGTTTGAAATGTTCAAACGATTCTGCTACAGTTCGTGTTCGGTGAACTGTACACGTCAGGCGTTTGCATCAAAAATGAAACAATCAGATCCCGTCAGACAAGATGACGTTGCGAAAATGAGGTCCGTGGATTGTGTGAAACTCCTCGTTGCTGATTTGAAGGGTACCCTCCTTCGTCACTCTTGCTCCAGCCACTTCTACCTTCAAGGTACCTACCAAGTTCTTGGAACTGATCCAAGGTCGGCTGCGCTTGCGCGTACGAAATAAAGATCTTGGTGATAGATCCTTCATTGCGGTTATAATTAATATAATAATGAAAAATATCTGACGAGACGCAGATGTCATTTTGCGACGGTGTTACTGATGAACAGATGGTTTAGAAACTTCAAGATTGTCTCTCTAATGAAGTTCTACCCCGGGATCTTGCCCTGGTTTCGGTATTTAGAATTCCCGGGATTTTAAATTAATATGGAATGCTAAAATTATATCAAGATTAAATGGAGAGACACTAGGTACTTTGCGAGAAATGAAAAATTCTTTCACGTTGGACATGTTAATTGCCAATTTCACATTATTACTTACGGTAAATTTTGTTAAATAATTCCTTGCTTAATAATTCCATATAAATATAAATATCCTATATAAACTTTACTTGTCCTTTTTGGCAGTTTTCATAAATGTAAAATTAATTAACAAATTCTAATCCTGGGAATAATCATTGAGACTTGAAATCCCTGGATTATAACTGTGGCTCGGTATTGGATTCATAAGTCTCTCTGTTTTATTTATATAAGTAGGTAACGTCTCATATAATCATCAAATTAAGAAACAATAGCGTCTACATGTTTTTATTTAATTTTCAACGAACTGATATTAATTATTGTATAGTAATATCAGACCCGGCATTCATCAACGTCCCCAGACCGGATATAATCAATTTTGCATCAAAAATATGTTTTTAATATGCTTGTATCAATTAACTATTACAAGACAGGGGTTGTAAAAATAGAATTATGGCGTTCTTACACCTTATGCTCTCCAATGTGAAACATAAATATTTTTATTAGTTAATTACTTAATCGGAAAAGAAATTAATCTAATTCATGTCCACTCATACACCGTTAATTTTCAGTTATTTACTTAGAATATAAATTGGCCAGCCCTTTTGGAAAATAATATAATAATCCCGTGTACTTAATTAATTTGAATGACGCGGAGGTTGGAAATACCTTTCGGCATTCGTACATCCTGCACAATGCAGATATCACCCGTCAGGTTTATGAATGATGGACAGGAATACCATCTTCCTCCACAACTCGTCCGTCTGGGCGTCAGTTTGTCCGTCTGTCTGTCTGTCTGTCTATCTGTCTGTCTTTTGGCAGTCTGACGTCTGCGCGGAGAAGCTTTTGTGTATCGGTAACAATAGCAATCAGACTCGAAACGGTTGGTTGAATATTGCGAAGATTTGCTAATTTTTCTTAATCTATCAGATGTGTTTTAGGTACATATGTACATATAAATAAACTGATCTTCACTTAATCGTTAACATATAATATATATAGTGAGAACTAATAATGTAATAAAAATTTATTATTGTAATTTTTTATAGTAGACTTAAATTAAATTAAATTACCTTAAATTCTATTCGCGTTTGTCCGAAATTTTGCAGATCACACATAAATTTTTTTTCAATGCGCTACTTTTTTTTTTTAAATATCAAAATAGTATGATGTTTCTTTGGCTACGCAATAAAAAAAAAATATTTTATTTCATATATTCGGTAAACTTAGGTTGTATTTATTAGATATTTTTTAGAGCAAATATAAATTACAATTTTATGTCAAAAATACCGTATATCAGGTGCATGCGTCACCCGATTTTGAATATTGTCATATTGAGACCAAAAGAATACTTAGTCTTACCCATACATCAATTATTACATTACGATGTGTGTGATATGATTTATAAATCAACATTGTTTTTTTTTTAATAGAGATGCGAACACGGAATACGTGTCGCATCAATATTATTACTATTTTCTAAATCTGAAAATAGGACTAACTTTCTTATGGGATGGGGCTCGAACTACCGATCACCAGATCACTAGGCGAGCGTCATGACCATTATTACTAGCTACTTATTGTGTTACTTGCATTCATTTTTTAATATCTCTTTCTATCCAAATTATACAATTTACAATTAATATTATAATGTGTGGTGATATTAAAATTAATATCAACAGGGACATTTTACCTAAATTATTTTATAACTCCCTCTAAATTCCAATAGATAAATAAAATAAAGAAGTAAAATATATAAAATAAAGTAAAATAAAGAAGAACAGCAATACGGACGGAAATTTTATACACACACATCTTAAAGAACGTAATATTTAAGAGTATCCACTATCCACAGTTGGAAAAGGCGAAATATTGTTTTATTAACCCATCAATCATTCTCATCACTGTCTGAGGGCGAAGGGGGCGGGGGTGGGGGGTAGGTTAGGCTAGATTCGGCCTTCAGATTACCCGACTGACATTTGAATGATGTGACAGGAGCGACCCGAATTCCAATTTACATGGTATTTAATTAAAACTTTTATGAAAAGACAATTATGATTGATTTCGCCTCGTGTAATCAAATATTAAAACACGCACAGGCCGTGAATGATGAGCCCTTATTCGCTTTAATTGAAAATCAGGAACGATTGGAATCGAATTATTCCATCAAAAACATATACCTATGTCATTGGGAAACTTATATGATGACGGCTAACTTTGAAATTAAGTTTTTACTTTATCTACCGCCATATTATATCCATATTATATGAGAATCTTTTCACATATTGATGAAAGCTGGAATATGTTACAGTAGAAAGTAAAAATTATCTATATAATTTATTTCTGTGTCTTTAATGTACTTCTACTGAACATTTTAATTTTCTCGCATCCCGCATGCTTTTTTTATATTTTTACATTTTAGTAATTTTTTTCATGATTTTTACTGTATTTGCTTTCAAATGAAATATTAGATATTGATCTAAAGTGATGAAATAAACAACAAAGGCTTACCTACTTCATAACAAGTATTTCTATATACCTAGCGAGGTAGGTAATGGCTGAGAGGCTTGCTAAATTTTATCTTAGATGCACATATATGCGCGTGTGTGTGTGTATTGATTAATGCTCAATACACACACACACGCACATATATTGATACAAGCACATTAAAAACATTATTGTACACCTTGTCAGGTGTACAATAAACAACTATATATCGGTACTGAAATGAAAAATAACCTGGCTCGACTAACTCATAAAGTATATTACGCACTATTTACATTAAATTTGCCTAAGAATATATAAATTAAGTTGAATGAACATATTGCCTGAAAAAAAAATGTATCAAAATTCATTCCTTTAAAAATATTGCTTCCAAAAAGATTGCTTTTTTATTTAGCAATAAGATGGGTCGTTTTTGGTTGGTTTTATTACTAAAGAATTATGAGCTGAGTGGGTTCATGTTGCTTTCAAAACCAAATGGTGAGAGTTCGATTTCTTCGTCCTACAGCCGTATATTACTGTCAAAGGATGTTTACATCTTGTTTAAAAAGTAATAAAATCATTATTATAGGATTATGTTAATTTTATCTTATAAATCAGAATAATATGGTAAGAAACATACAAAAAAATGTGCGACTTTTTACGGTCAGGCACAAACTCGTGCATATATTATATATATATATTATATATAGTATATTATATATATATTTTTTTTTTCATTTGTCACTCGTTTCCTCTAAATAATATTTATTAAGAGTCGATAAAAATCACGTCACAGTTTTTTTTCAAATGTAGGCACCACAAGCGAATAAATACACCTAATTTTTAGCACAACGTAGGATATTTATTATTTGAGTCTTCTCTTCTACGCTCATGTAGTTGTCTTCCCCCATTCAGTTGATGGAGTCTGCTCCGCTCTTGTTGACGGACAAAATAGTCTCTTTTTGTGGCGAAGGTAAGTGAGTGCTCCATATATTTGTTCGGCGCTCCGGTTCCATTCAACTGCGCGACAGTCCGTATTACAATGGAATTACAATGAAATAAAAAAAAAACATTTAAATTTTTTTTCCGTTTTAGAACACAATCCATAACTTACGTATAATAAATCTAAAATTGCATTCATTACAGTTTACATATGAGTGTTAATCGAAGCACAGACCTCCAATTTGTTTACATAATATTTTGTTTCCAAAGCTATTAACCATTCATTAAAATTTATTTAATAATATTAGGTTTGTTTTTATTTATTTTTTAACTAAGATCACGAATTAATTTATGTTAATACTAGTAATTTATATTAATTGATATCCCAATGCGTATTTTTCAAAATAATTTCTTAAGTGACGAGACTCTTAAAATTGTATTCATGATGTGTTGATATTTTTTCTAGATATCAATAAAAACATTTAAAAAAATAATTTTTCAAATTTTAAAAAATAACCTTGAAATTGTTTTATATTATTTAAAGGATTAAACACATTCGTACCTACATACAAATGGCTGCTGAAATATGAAATAATTCAATGCGTCAATAGTTATGTGTACATAGTTAATCAATGTTAATAAATATGATTGGGTTTATGTTACTTCATTTCTAAATATTTTTTTATAATTTTCAAAAAACAAATAACACAATTGTTACATCACTATTTTCTAAAAAAATATTATTTAATACTGTAATATTCAAATTCCAAAGTTACCATAATAATAAGTACGAAATTTTTTATAATTACATTAGAAGACATGGTTTTGAAAAAACACAATTTAACTCTAGCGTAAGTTAATATAATCTGCACTGGTACTCAACATATTTGATTAACATACTAGGGTATACCATTTCTAATAATATTTTAGTATTAATTAATTCACAAATTAAAAAAAAAGTACTTGTAATTATAAAAACATGGAGATCTGATGTGTTCACCTGGGTGAGGTGGGGTTCACCACCCAGGTGAGGAGGCCACCTGGGTGGTGAAAGTGTGGCAGACAAAAACCGATGTATTTAAACTGTCGTATACAGAATAAATCACTGTTACTCT
Organism: Agrypnia vestita; assembly: GCA_016648135.1. Lineage (NCBI taxonomy): Eukaryota > Metazoa > Arthropoda > Insecta > Trichoptera > Phryganeidae > Agrypnia > Agrypnia vestita. The sequence goes on along the minus strand of JADDOH010000304.1, from coordinate 129,493 downwards.
AATTCTTAATTTTATATTTAGGCATTTTCAAGCAGTCTTTACTTGAAATCATACATGTTAGATTTATAAAACACTATTTAGTCGAAACTTTTTCTTAAATTGCGTATTGCGTTATAGAAAGTAGGTGCTTATTTATTTTATTTAATTATCCGGTATGTAAGTACCAATTACATACATCAATAATATTTCATTTTTTACATACTTTTTTGGATAAGTAATACATGTTTTTATAATATTTTTACCTGTATTTTTTTATAAATTTTTAATTTCAAATATAACTAAGTTCCAATCATAATGTGTGCTTAACCGTCCAGTATTGCTACCGATTGGATCTGGTGATCTACTTGTTATTTGTTATGTTCCACACATCGTCGATTTGCATTCGGTTTAATGAAGAATTAAATGAGCTACCGTAAGTATTTTTACAAAAACAAGGTAACGCATTTCTAGTATATCTGGATGGAACAAGGAAATTGATTTCATGCAGTAAGTCACAGCTGTCAATTTTATTATTTAAAAATACACGCTTTATCAAAAATTATTATTTTTTCGCTCAGTTTTAATAAGTCAGTAAAAACTCGTGTAAAACCGGCTTCGCTAACTCCTCGCGAGTATTACAGGGTGGACGGTCGAGTGGACGTATAAGAGGAAAGATGCGAGGATCAAATATTGATTGATTGATGTTTGTTCAGTCAGGACATTAACATACACACATATCTCAGTTTTCTACCTGGGACTGTATTATTGGGTTTTTTGTCTTTGGTCCGGCACACCTTTACCTCGCCAGCCTGCTCGGCCCGCGGCGCTGGATCCGTCTTGGTACGTCCGATATAAAGGCTGACAGAGTGATTGATTTGTTGGAACAATCACATATACGATAAGGGGAAGAGTGACTACACGTCATTGTCTCCTCAGACTGCTGCAGCCGTGACAGCGACAAATTAATGACCGCGATACCGGACGTTTCGGCGACCAAAAATCAATCAAATATTAATAAGAACACAGACATGTTCCCGAAAATGTATTTTTTCAAGAAAAAAAATATCACTTTAACAAAAATTATTTTATATTTTTGAAGTCGTACTTCTTTAGGCACGATTAGAGTTGAAATCTCAGGATGTTGCGAAATGGGCACGTATCATGCAACATAATATTTTCACACCGTGAAATAACGACTCACAAAAATCTAAGAAGGCGGTTTTCAAGTGATATTTATATATTTTTTTATTTATATATCTTTATTTAGTTAATGATACATAGTTGTTGTTGTTTATCATTAGCTAATATTATAAAGATTATATATATATATATGTGTATATATATATATATATATATATACATATACATAATCTTTATAATATTAGCTAATGATAAACAACAACAACTATGTATCATATATTTTTCATAATATAATTATGATAAAAATCATACTGTGTTATTATGGGTATTGAATTATGTGCTTCCTATTGCATTTTTTATACAATCAAAATGGATCTTTTAAAAGTCGGATTGTGATCAAAATAACTTAAATCGAATATTAAAAATTCATATTCTTCATATCATTCAAGTCACATAAAACGACTGAAACCTCGTAATTAATTTCAATATTCCTCATAGTTTTAATCATTTTATTTGACTCTGTATCAAAGCTATTGCAATTTTAACACTCGACCTATGTTAGTTTAACAATACTATCGTTTCACACAAGATAAGTCAGAAATAATGAAAAAAAATGTTGCTTGAACATTTAACTCAAATTCGAGGCAGGGACAGGCCTGTAAGTATTGTGGACTAGCTCTGCTATATATATGTATGTGCTATTATTCGTGTTCCAAAATCGTCATTTAATAATGAAATCTTTTTTGATAATTTAGAAAGAAAACTGGATATTTTTTAATAAAATATTTTAAACCAACGCCCGTGTAAATTGTATAATTTCGGGTGAAAATTTGAGACCACCCCGGAGCGATTAACAAGTCACCCGGGAAGAGCGCATTGTCCTCGAGTAGTTGGCGCTAACGATGTTGTTCCAACTCCCGGCTTCGTTAACAAGGGCCGCGACGGCTCGTCAGCCGCGACAGCTCCTCGATACACTCCGCGCACTCGCCTCGCGCCAGCCACCTCCGCTTTATCCGTCTTGCCGCGTCATCCATCCATCACGCGATCCGCTCCTTCTCGCCCTCTCATGTTTATTTCATTCGGCTGGTGGCGCTCTCTGATGGTGAACAAATGGAGTCAGAAAATGCTCGCCGTGACGGATGCTGCGTCATTTTATTATTTGTATAGGACCACCAGCCAGCACCTGTAGTACAATGTTATATATTATGTACTCGTATATACCTACCTGCATTTTGCACATCTGCATTCGGTACATTGAAACACGAGTTGTACGGAAATATCACGCAGTATAGAAATTTGCAGAGATGTATTAAACCCGTTCTTTAGGAAAGGTGGTTGGAACACAGCGGAAGAATGTCCCCCCTCGCGTATGTTTAAGACACATTTATACCGCAGTTAAGGAATTTAGTCTTGCATAATTAAATCTAAATCAAAAAATTATAATTAAATCTAAATCTAAATCAAAAAAAGTCTTCTTGTAATAAAGCGCGACTTATATATTAAGACATTAATTATACTTTTGAGAGTATTTAATTTGACTTTTTCAAAATCGTTTCAAAATTTACAAATTCGTAGTATTTTTTTAAACAAGTCAAACATAGGTATTAGATCCAGCCGTCACGTCAGATTGTATTCCGAGAAATTTACGTTAATTCATATGTATATATATATTTTGGGAAAAGGCAATAAGTATTAAAAAATTGTTTGACAAAAAATTGTAATATATTAAACGACGGCCCCTGTAGTCCAGTGATTATGTTACTGGTTCCGGGTTCGATTTTAGCTGAGGTCACAATTCATTATATGTGATTTTCTCAAGCCTCGGTAACTCTATGATGTGTTTCGCTACTGTACTTTATAGCCTGTTGAACGTGTAGCGTTTTAAATTAAAATCTGAATAATATGATAATTTTATTATGATAAGATATAGGAATATTGCGAGACACATAAACGAGAACCTATTTCTACAATTTATTTCAATGTACTATGATATTATTTCAAAGTGAGTGGACGCTCCTGGTTATACTCGTAAGTATACTCTACACCAGAAGTGAATAATGATTTTAGTACCTACTCGTAATACCTACGTATCCAAATGAATTGTTAAGAAACTTCATGGTATGTGTCTGTGTGCTCAATTTATCTGAGTGTATGAGAGTTTAATTCATATAATAATTATCTGTGCAAATTGTATGACCTTAAAAATCAAAAATACTTGGACATTATTCTTTGCATTTTATTTGTATCGTATTCGAGAAGGGGAGGTTGTATGCTATCGTTTAACAGCTTCGTTTCGATAGGCCCGATCGGTTCATAAACCACGTCGTCCCTAAGATGATTAAGCGTGCCGATAAATTAACGAGTTACAAAGAAAGTATAAAGATACTATAACTGTAAAAAATTTTAGGTGGTAGGTTTAGATACATCTCCAGGTGGTAACTTTATATTTTTTCGATAAATAAATATATTCTATTTATCCTTCTAAGTGATTAACTTATTTTGTTATAAATTTGTATTTCGATAAAAATTACACTTAACATTATCTACTATCAGTCTAGTTATTTGTTTTAAAAATAGATCTACATTTGCTTATTATTAACTTATCTTAACTTTAACTAGAATTTCTACGGAATAAAATAAGTATACATTTCGCGTTTTCCTATTATAATTCAGTTTCCAATCAGAATTGAGTGTATCGTGTAGTATTCCGTCGGATAAATATGCAATTTCGCTATTAATCCAAATTATATGTTTACGTTGAACTCACGCTTCAGTGTAGTGACTGCACGCGCCTGCAATAGTAGTACCTATCCAAGATTAGAGATTGTAATACGCAAGATTATTTTTTTGTGAAAGTTTATAACATATCCAGGCACGAACACGTGTCCGGGCCAAGTATAATTGATTTGTGCTCATTAATGGCCGAATCCTCCGGTTGTGTCCGCGGCGGACGGGCGATCGCTCATACCGGCCACAGTGATCACTTCACGTCAACAGAATGTGACTAAAAAATTGAATAATTCACTCGAGTGGCAGCCCATCGATCGGCGAGCCGATATGTCCGAGCCGTGGAAAAAATTTGATCAAGTACTGTGACAAGTGACACTCGTAATTTTTATCACACCCTTGTTAAGACAAAGAGAAGAGCGACATAATCGTGCAACTATCAAAATTGAATATCAAAAACTAGATAAATTATTTATCCTATACAGGATGCACGAAGTCAAAAATTATCTATAATTGTAGTTCCACAATTTATTTACACAAAATAGAAGTGTAACATGTTTATACATTTTTCCTACATGTTGACTTCTGTCAGTGCACTTAAATACAGCAATACGCTTTCGTATTTCTTCCATGAATAAGGTTTTCGGCTGCTCACGAAGGCACTTTTTTACCGCTTCCTGCACACCTATGTCAGTGGGAATCCGCACAGACTTTACGGAAGCCAAGCTCGCCGTGGGTGATTTGATAGAGAACCATGTGTGATCAGTGATGGTAACTTGCCAATTCACCTGGCCCTAAAACAGGCCAGCCTAGTTGGGTAGTTACATATTTTATCATATGATTGTATGATAAATTATTATTGTATAATTATATTTGTAATGTAATTCAATGTAATGTTATGTTAAATAAATAAATAAAAAAAATAAAAAAAAACAATTAAACGTAATGAAGCAGAAATGGTACGCACAAGCGCTGCGCACCAATCTCGACGCTATTTTTTAACCCAAAAAAATGTGGAAGCTCGCTCGGAATTAAAAAATAGGCTAATAGGGTGGGTCTCCGCCTCGCGGTATCAGAAATTCACCGTGGTAAATATTTTCACCACAGGCGAAGACGAATGAATTTAATTTTACAAAAAAGAGAATTTAAATTATTCAAAAACACAAAAAATCTAACACTTAGAAAATTCAGAAATTAAACACTGTTTTTTCACAAAAATTCGGCTTCGCGAACGGGCAGAGTAACTAGGTAAAAAATGTTTCCGAAAACTGAGGATGCCCGTCCACGAAACCATCCTTTATTTATACCCCTAAAACTAGACATAACGGGAATTTAACGGTTGAAATCGGATTAGCCAGAGTGGGGAGATGCATCTTACTTTCACCCAGAGGCTGCCCGTGGTGGACCGCGCGCATCTCCGCTGGGTCGACCCGAAAGCCGCTGTGATACCGTGCAGCGGCGGCCAATTTCGGCCGGTTTTTTAAAGATATCTCACGACAGAAAAGTACTGTATCTGTCATTTAAACACAAAAATGAACGCCTGACACATCCGCGTGTGAACTACATTATGACAGGTACGCCTGGATGTGTCAGCGTTCGTAAATCGCCTTGAAAGGGGCGATTTCTAATTTAAGATGCATCTCCTCTCAGACTAATCCAATATCAATTTTTATGACGAAATCTAATAGGAAATGACATGCCGATTGCGGTGATATACGACATGTCGGGTTTGGTTCAATTTAATATCACTCATCTTGGTGATGTTTCGCGCGTTACGCAGCATCCGGCCCGCCACGTACCGTTAACGTGCGGTCCATAAAACCCGACGCTGGCTATTGGCCGTGTCAGGCGGGTGAAGATGCTGTTAACTTCGGCCACCTGCACGACCACCTAGGGAATCTATTGCGCAGTTATTAATTTAACTGCCAAAGATGATAAAAAATATGTTTAAATAATTATAATAGCAGCCCTGGGCAAGGGAATCTGCTCATCTTTAGATTAAATAACCAAACCCTTTATCTCCCATCAGTTTTCGAAATTAAAAGACCGCCAAACCCCCGTTTATTAAAATTACAAGCAACAAACAAGAAAAAGTTACATAAAATTACAAGAAATAAAATTACACAAAATTACAAGTAATAAACAAGAAAAGTTACAAGAAATTACAAGAAATAAAAATTACACATATTTATGACAAAATATTAATGAATGACAAACAATTTTCATTCACACAAAGGCTGTCATTAGCAAAACACCTGCATGGCGGGTGGGCCCCACCCCCCGCTGGCGCCGTAGCGGGTGGCGGGGCGCCCGCCATCGGTCATTATAATCTCATTATTATTAATTAATTAATTAATTAATTATCACATTATTGTTCACACAAATGTTACACCTATTATTGTTTGTTTTTATGCCTCGCGCTCGGCGAGCCTATGGCATTAAAGGTCCTGTACAGAACAACTATCCCTAAACTAAACTAACCATCACGTCTAAGTTTCCCCGCAGGGCAGAGAGGATAGAACTATGATTATTGTGATAAAAAGTTTACGATGTTTTTCAGCCTCTTTCACATCCTCTGACCAGAGAAATCGGATCACAGCTCGTTTTACATCCTTGGTGCAAACTGCTAGCGAAACGGATATTTTTATACTGTATAATAGCCGGAAGGATGACGCGATCATGATCAAAATTTTCATACATAACGGCGATCGTAACAACTCTAAGCACGCATGCTTAGAAAGCACCACGTTAACCTTGAAAGTATGTTAAGGCGAAAGAATAGATAATTTTTGACAAACCTGGTGTAATAAATAACACACCGGCATTTTGGCCACATTATAGTCATCTAGCCTTCATTTCATAATTCTTCATTATTATTACCAGAGCTGCTTTTTTATCACAGTAATGATTTGGTAAAGATACTGTGATTAACAAAAAAATTATCTTTATGCGGATGAAGTATTCAGTTTTTCGTTTTATAGTATCTTTGTCGGTAATTTGGAATGGAAACAAAACCGCCAATGAAAACAAAATCTGCTCGCAAATTGATAGAGACGTTGATTGACATACTTCTTACAAAAAAAAAACATTATTTAGCAATTCCTCTTAGTATTGTGATCAAAAACTTATGTTCAAAAAGTGATTTAAAAACTGTTTTCCTACAGATACATTATTTTAAGAATTTTCTCAATAATTGTCATTATATCATATTCAAAATGTTCATACAAGGACCATCTATTGGGGTCAATAATAACCTGTCGACAGTCTGTTTGTTAAAAATAAATAAAATAAAAATAAAATAACATATCTACAAGAAAGTTTGTGTTTTATAAAATATCAAGAGTATAAAGATTACCATTGTACGCATTGTTAGATTCACGATACGTAGATTGAAAATATTGTATCATGATGATATATGTTGATTGCTGACTGATTGGACACTGAAACAGTCTGGAATAAATTGTAATATCTTATAAAGTCCGTTTTGAACATGTTGAGAACACCACTGTGCACACAATATGTGCGCTTCTTTACTTTTGATGGGCAGGCTCCCCAAAGGGCTCGGCCACTCCAGACCCGCACTCGAGCTGGCACTTGTTAAAGCGTTGCACTGTATAATGCCCTAGACCACCTAAGCTGTCGCGGTCTCCAAAACACACCGCCGGGGCTGGAGTGCTAACTGCAGCGTGACGCGGTGTGGGTTCTCTGCGCTTACTTTTATTGCTTTCTGCATTATTGAACACCTGTTATCACCGGCTGCCCTCCACGGAAGCTCCAAATGTCCTCCGCATGCATTTGTCAACACGGTACATAATGTAATCACGCTCTGCATACGATACTCCACATGGACGATTCAAAGGTCTCGCAATCGTTTTATTATGATAAATTTAATTCCACACTTTGTTAGTGTTTGTAATTTAACAAACGTAGGGTATAAAAAGAAAAACAGCAATATCCAAAAAAAATAATGCAATCATCGAGGATTGCTAATTTATAATGTACTGCATTCGAGATATTATAGGAAACATAGTCTAGGTATATGTTTACGGGAAACATGGTTTTGGAAGGGATAGATACATAAAATCTAGAATTCAGTATATTTTAAATTATTAATCCTCGGTGACTGCATTGCACTGCATGACATGACAAAACATTCGTGGATAATGCTGCTTTTGTTTTTATACCCCACAAATAATTGCTATTTATTTCTAAAGTATTAAATTTGTGATTATATCTATTAATTTCAGTAAACTTGACATTTTTGTATAAACCGGCGGTTTCGATTCTACTGTATCTTCGTCAGGACATCGGATGCGGTTATTTCTATGATAATGATGAGATGGCGAGGTCTCATATCCACAATTACGGTGTATAAGAAAATATCTTATGTAGAAAATGATATTTTGGAGAACAATAAAAGTATGGCTAAGTGGGACGTATTATTCGTCCGTCCTGAAGAAGATTCAGCGGAATTGAAACCGATCGGTGTAATTACATCAATGCGGTTTATGTAAAGATGTTGATTCCTATTAATTAATTATGTTTACTTTATGTATTTCTTAACTAAGTTAATTGGTGTTTAAAAGAAAAGTTTCTATGTTTAAGAAAACTACTAGAAATAACAATGGAAATGATAATACTCGTACTTCTGTTGAACAAACATTATCCGTGAAGCCAAACACGTATGGAAAATCCTGATACAGTCGCTAGATAAGGCCGGTGCATATTCTCCACGTCCGCTCGCGGTCAAGTCGCGGACACTGATGTTTATGTAATTCTCACATACCACACATGGCCACACCGGCGACAGATCAACCCCGCATTATCTGGGATCGGCCGCGGCGAAACTGGATTGCGATCCCATCGGCATCCCGGGCATCCCGCCCACCGCCGCCGCCGCTCGGCGCGGGGGGAGCGCGCAGTGTATCATCACACAGAAAGGTCTAGCGGACGGTCGCGCATTACCCGGCCTCCGTACAATGGGGAGCGGGTCACGACTGCCCGTCAATGGCCGCGGTTATCAAGTCTGCGTAGGGCCGGGGCAATAAATATCCTTCCTCGGTGTGCGCGCTGCTCGGTGCCCGCGGGCCGCGCGGTGCTCCCAGCGCGGTGCTCCCAGACCTGCCGGGCCGGCGAAATGGGCGAAATGGCTTTAACAAAATAGGTGCTCTGACCGTGTTGCACACTCAAACTCCTAAACCAGATTATTGCGCATTGATTTTTATATAATCAAAAACTTCTTATTTGGGCCAGTATGTAGTTCACGTTTTCTTGTAAGAAGCTGTATAGATACTCTCAACTCAACTAGTTGAAATTAAATACACGATGGAACAGAAATAAAAGTACATTTTATCGTATACTTGATAGGAACAATAAAATCTTCACCTTTGTCAACATTATTACAAAATATTAAATATCAGATAAAATAGTCTGCAATACATATTAGTAAGTTTTGTCGAGAAGGTTACGCGTTATATTCCATTTCGGTATTTGGACGAAAAAAATTTAGTGACTAATAACTAACAATGTGTATATTGTACATAAAAATTTGTAAGGAATATTAGTAAAAAATCTAATTTCTTAATATTTTTTCAATTGAAAGAAAAAGAAGTTTCTTGAAAAAACAACGTACTTTTGCTAGATAAGTTTATATTAAGCAATATTTTTAATAATAAAAGGCCGGACAGCGGAAGAAATGGAGGATTATTATCATTCCTTAATTCTTCAAATTGAAACGTGGGCAATTATCATAAACATTAAAAATTCTGCCATTGTGGATAATCTTATCGTATTATCTAAGTCAGCGGTAAAATAATATAGCTACTTTTTCATCGTTTAAAACACAGGAACTACCATTGATAGTTGTGCTTGTTGAGAGAGTAACTTCCACGTTAACTCACATTGTTTAAAAGATGAATATTTTCCAAGTTAGCGAAAATCAGATAAATAATTAAACTCGATCTCGACTAAATTACATTCTTTTTTCGAAAAGTCTTATTTAAAATTATGTTTATTTTAATAAATATTATTAATTATTGTGCACTCTTGTGTGTCTTAAATGTATTTATAATATAATACAAATAATTAAATTGAATTCAAAATGTTAACTGTTACTAAAATGAATATTTTTATTGTAATTATATTTTAAACGAATTAGGGATCCTACTTTTTAAGATTGTGTCATTAAATTTAACACCCCATCGTACTTGAGCAGGAGATTTAAGTGGAAGTTTATACATCAAGAATGAAAATGAAAGGTATGTATATGTACCTAGCGAGGTATGTTGTGGCCGATTGGCTTACAAACATTAATGAACTCCATCAATGTCAAAATTTTGTTACGTATTTAAAATATGTTGCATTCTATTAAAATGTCATTTGTTATGCCTCTAATCATTGATTTATTGGCATTGAACTGAAATGAAAAGAAACATTCGAAGATATTTCAGGTCTATTACAAAATATTTAAAGTAAAATGATATACAACAATCACTTCGTTAGAATGCTTGTTAGTAATACCTATAATTATCAAAATATACGTAATAACAGCTGACTTGACATGTCTCACGCTGACATGTGGAGTCTTGTAACATCTCTGGCACTCATACGTGCCGCGACACAGTTCCGCCCGAATGCCCCAGCAGGCGCCCGCCAGCGGTCCACCCGTCTGTCTCCCAGTAATTGAATCAACAGTGCATATTTCATCTCTCCATGACGTCCATTATTAAGACGACGCGTGATAAAGCGCTCCTCCGAACACAATACATCCTCACGGCCGTCCGATGAATAACGACCCCTAGGAGTGATTTATTTTAGGTGTATATTCCGCTGAGCGGCTGCCCTGGAACGAGGCGTCGCTTGAGACGTTGTAGACACCACGGTTCGAGATGACTGCATCAATATAATACGGGTTGGGTTAACTCGGTGAATGAGTGAGTGATTGAGACGTCAGGAGTGACTTGTGACCCCCAGGATGATGGCCAGACGCGAGGGGCGGGCGGGGGAGGCGAGGAGAAGCCTCTCGGGAATAGGCTTTCGATCGTAAAATTAGCTCTCATCTTATTTTCTTTGTGCCCCGATGACGGGTTTTATTAAGGGTTTTCCCTCGGAGGTAGCGTTTTGGAACAATTTGTTGTGTTCATATTTTAAATTTTTACTCTTTTCTATACGTGTTCATTTTTTCATTGTTTTTGCTACTGATCATTGTAAGTTTGAAGAGTCTTTATAAATTGTTTAATTCTTTTTATTTAATTGTTTAATTCATATAAATGACGAAATAATAAAGAATGATTTTAATTATTAATTAATTTTGAAATCGTCTAACGAAACTAATTATTAACATTTAAATTGATATATGCCTATTTTTTAAAACTGTACTGAAACACTAAGGATAATTTTATTTTTAAGTTATGCATACAAAGGCCTATTTGTGAGCACTATTCATCAGCAGATAACTCCAGCTGCATAACGTACCAAAATTATCAAATACGAAAAAGGAGAATAGAAGACAGATTTTAAAATAAATTGTTTTTCATTTATGACAATGGCGATCCATTTCGTACCGCCATATCCAAATATTTCATAAACAATAGACATATAGCAGCGATAAATTTCATAACGTTAATATTTCCATAGTTAACATTATTATATATTTTTATAATTGAAAAACTACACAGATAAACGACTTTTTCCTTCCACGTGTTACAGAGACCGTGTATCTCTGTTTCTCGCTCAATGAAATCTCCCGATGACGGATCGATAACATATAAGGCCGATTTAAATGTTCGCCGTTGATTTTTTCGTCTCCCATCTATCAGTCGGGCGGTTAACCCTTACCAAACCGTGATGGAAAACACTATAAGTAGTCAGGATGTCAACTCGTATTATCGAAAATAATTAGCAATTTTTACGAGAAAATATGTTTTAACTAGCTCAAATGGCTTTAGAATAGTTAATATCGTATTTAAATTTTATTATTGAGCAAATATAATTCGTTTATTATATCTCCAATGCGTTCGTTGATCAGCATTCCCATTCAACACTACCTTATTAATGAGAGTATTAATTAGTATTATAATATTACGTTTGTAAATCTTTTTACTGTGAAATAAATGTATGATCTTTTTTTTCCTTACTAAGAATAGTATTTTTCATCAAAGTCAACATGCAACTTATCAATGTTACATGGAATTAAATTCAAAAATATTTTTTTAATCGCCAATTTTAGATTTTATATAATCTGCTTGCTGCTTGTCTGTATATGTATGTCGGTTATAGGTGGCCACTTCGCAGTATGGTCGGTTATAGGTGGCCACTTCGCAGCTGATAGTGACTGCTGTCCAGCCACTGGTGTCATTATACGGATGTTTTAGGAACGCATACGGGACAAAAAATATTCGTTATTTTTAGTGACAAATAGGCAAATGTTCAGTCAGACGCGTATTTCATCTAAACTACTCGCCCTAACGGTGTTGTACAAAAGGCAATTTTTTTCTACATAAAATTTCCCCGATGATAAGAAAAATTCACAGCGACCGCGATCAAAACAATTTTTAATAATTTTATGGATATTGCTACCTTTGCGTTTATACCATTTTTTATTGTAAAAATTATACTGTTAAGATTTAACAAATAAATAACCTTCGGCTCGGTAGGCCCGCGTGACCGCAACTGAAGGGGAGGGCTAACAGGCCCGCGGCTCGAGGGCCCCCCCGCTCCCCGGCCGGCCGATTATTTTTTACTCGTCAGATGACAGTTGACACGTTTTTTGCGTCGCGGGCGGCGTCACGGGAGATAAATGGATAATATATTTTTTGCCCGCCTATGAAAAATGACATTTCTTACACTCGCGCTTACATCACCGCCGCTGCGCCGGCCGGCCCGGAGCGCCGCGCCGCTGTCCGTCTCCGGACCGTCCGTCAGCCCCGGGAAATCTGACGAACATAAATCAATGGCGCACAAATCAAATAAGCGCACGCTCCCCGCTTCGGGACAGTTGTGTACTTTTTCTTCTACGCTCGACGCTTGACATTCACGAAATGGCGACAGTTTTAAAATAATAGTTCCATCAAATGTGACAGGTGGATGTGTGTAAAGAATCGAGTCTTTTGTCGGGTATTAATGGGTACATCTAGAAGAACACGAATACTTTTGGCATTCGTTGGAATTCTATTTTTGTAATTTTTTAAAATTATAACCTTTTTGTCATTGAACCGATGCGACTAAATTAGTAATGGCGAACATGATCTTCTCTATTAACGCAAATTTGGATGCAATATTCGTGAAACAGGCTCGGATTAAAAAAGAAATTGTATCGTATAGTTCGTAATAAGAATACTCGTATATAAGGACAGTGTACCCAATATACGAATATTCTTATTACTATTCAGTGGAGTTCGCGAGGAAGAGGACTGTCGCGCTTCGCGTATTTTTAATTTTTATTTACTCTAATAGTGATCTCACTGGGAATCGAACCCGAAACCCTCGATGTGAGAAGCCAGTGTCGTGCCCACCGGCAGCCGAAGCAAATTTTCTCGGAACATTAGATTCGTACCTGTACGGCAGTTTATAATCGTGTTCTTCTCCGTTAGCAATTGGTACCCTTTATTTTTTTAAATATGTTTATATTTTTTCAACCACAATCACGCGTAATATACGACATTGTATTTCTCCTAACCGAGTTAAATTTATTTTAAATTTTTTAATTCAATTTTTAATCACTTTTATATACGTGTTAAATTTTAATATATCTTTAAGAGGATTATAATCATTATCAATCTGATAATTATTTCTACTTGACATGATAAATTAATAAAAATATAGGTAAATAATACTCACCAGTACAATTTTATACGAACTACGTACTCTTTAAATGTGGATACAAAATAATTAGTCTCCATGTAAAGACCTAGGAAAACATCTCATATTAAAAACAAAGGGGAAATTCGTTAAAACATAGCGAGATTCCGTGTTCAGCTCCACCGACATCTTTGGAGCTCGCCAAAAGCAAATGAAGGTTAGGAAATGAGATGAAAAAATAAACAACCCGCCTAGGAAAATTTCATTCCGCAAGTGCGACGATTATCCGACAAACTACATATGGTTTTCCTTCTCGGGTCATTGGGTATGCGGGGCTCGGCCCCTCGGGGGCTCTGCGGACCCCGCTCACCCCCCCGCACATGTGGCCCCCATCTAATCCCACTCACCTCAGTGCCGACACGACTTTTGATTTTGACGGCGTGTATTGGAATCGCAGACTGGATTTACACTAATATTACAGACTGGATTTACACTAATATTACAGACTGGATTTACACTAATATTACAATTTTTTTTCGGACGTACGTCTTTAGATCCATGCAGAATAGTGTTTCATTTTGAGGAATTATTTGTATTATGGTAAAACAAGGATTTTCAAATATCACCATTGTAATACAGTTGATCTCCCATAAAGTACAGAATATTCGGGAATAATTCGACTCATTTAATAGTAATCTTTCTTTTGTATTAATAAAATTATTAGAATTCAAAATTTATTTTAATTATTATAAGCCAAATTTTTATTATTCGCTTTCGAACATAGTGATGCGTGGATTATGTGTCGATATTTTTACTATTGTCAAACTAAGCGTGAAGATGGAATTAATTTGGTGGTCTCCTGAGATGAAGCTCGAACCCCCGACCATAAGTGTTCTTACCAGTAGATCAATAAGCTACTTGTGGGGTATAAAAGCAAAGGCATCAATATCCAAAAAATCAAAAAAAGATTTCATATATCTATCCTATCCTCGATAATTGCATAATTTTTTTTTTTGATATTGCTGCCTTTGCTTTGATTCCACCAAAATTTGATTTGAAGTCAAATTTTGGTGGAATAAAAGCAAAGGGAGCAGTGAAAAACTAAGACCGTAAAATTTTACGAGTAAGATAGAAGCATTTTTATTTTATTTTGTTTTTTCCAACTTTCTGTAAAAATAAAACTCTATGGTACCTAAGGATTTTGTAAAACTGGATGTAATGAAAACTGAAAATACTGAATGTACTAAAAACTCAATTCTTAAATAGATTATTTAAAAAAGTTGATTTGTAGGCTTGTTAAAAACTCTACATGTATTTTATTAGTAATAATAATAATAATAATAATAATTATAATAATAGTTTTTTTATTCATATCTTATTTTTTTGAATTGTATTACACTTCGACTGCCTCTAACTAGGGATTATCTGTTTGAAGGCAGTCGACTATTTACATAGCAAAAAGAGAATAATAGAATTTAGTATACATTACAATAAAAAATTTAAATGAACAAATATATAATAAATTTGAATTTGATAAAATAATTAGGAACAGAAATACAGAATTATCGGTAAAGCAAAAAGAGAATTCGAAATAAAATATAAATTACAAAATATATAGTAAAATTTTAAATAGCAAAAAACATTGAGAGAAAATTACACAGCATTACAAAGGAATTCATTTTAGGGTTTTCTCAGATAGTTCTAGTCTGATTTCAATGAGCCACCCATTTAATTGTTTTTTATTGATTATGTATTCTGACAAAAATTACTATTGAGAGATATACATAGTTATATATTTTTTATTTATTTATTTGGAAATATTCACAGATATAAAAAAATTAAATGTATGTAATGAGTGCAAATAGATAGTAATAGATGTCTATATTATGATGGACATATTGACCGGTATAGAATTTTTATTTATTTATTTATTATATTTATTTATACAGTAGATATATAATAATGTTTTTTTATAATAAATTAATTCTGTGTTATAAAATTTTAAAGACATTATACGCCCCACAATTCGAGCCAAAGCTCGAGCTTATGGGAGGAGTATTTACAAGACAAATTAAAATACAAAAGCAGAAACCATTTAGTAGTAATTTTTTATACAGAAATCTTTTGAGACATGTGGGCAATGTTACAATACATCGTTGCCCAAAATCAAGGATTTGACTGCTTTCTTAAGCTGTTAGTATTTAGGAATGTTCCTTTCTTGAAATTTAAGAACATAAGGATATCGAAAAGTTGAATTTATTAATAAATTAGCGTTGCATTAATAATTAATGTAACGAACGAACGAACAAATGTATAAACCCGAAAGTCTGCGCAAGCAAAACTATCTTTGAAATTTAAATCACAGCATAATTTCTATCATCGGCTATGGTTCTTGGAAATTTACCATAGATTGTGAAAAATTATGCATGATTCTGTATTATTGTTCCATTTTATTTGTTTATCGATAAAAAAAAATATTTTAACAAAATCTATAAAGGATAATCTTTAAAGAAAGAACACAGGAAAAAAAATGAGACTCACATTGAGTAAATAATTTAAATTGACTTGATTCGTTTTTGCCTCCTTTTCATTTCAACGTTTTTTTTTCATTAAAATATTAGGGAATATTAATATATACTAACCGAATAATAAAACTATGAATAAATGAAAAAAAAATCAGGAAATATTCTTCGATAAATTGTGTATAGGTGTCAACATGTAGAATAATTTCAGTCAACAAAATATCGCCACGTAAGATTTTTTCTTACGCTTTTCATATCGCACATACAAAGGTGTGTTTCAGGTCCTGGTGAAAATGACACGTATCCTTAATATTCCCGGTCCGTGCGGCTTAAGTTAATAAAACAAATAGGCTATCAGGCCGCGCGGCCAAATCGCCCCCCGGGGGCGCCGCCCCCATCCCGGTAAACAGATTGTGGCCGCGGTCAGCGCTTTTCCCCGGAATGGGGTACCGGTGTTGACTGGCCGTATTAAAAATAAATATTAGATTATTCTACGTCCCGCACCGCGCCGCGACGCTACGTGTAGTGACGCCGACGCGACGCTCGCGAAGAAAACTCGGCGCTTACACGTTTTTACTTTAGGTCAAATGTTGGGGTCTACTAAGTAATGTATCGAGTCTTACAAGACGGGAAGACGACAGAATGTGTCATTTAAAAAATGGACTCTATCATATTTTTGTAAACACGTAAAAAATTTAGTTTAAAAAATTGATGCAAATCAGCACAACCGCGAACGTAATACAAGAGAAAGAGATCTAAATCAAAATCTAAAAAATCTGCGAAGATAAATTAATATTTTCAATGATATGCCGCGGAAAATAAGTAAAAAACAAATTCAAATAAAGATTATTTGATGAACAGTGCGCTTATATTAGAGAATAGATATATACTTACGTGTGCACACATACGAGTATATATAATATTCCGATGTTTTATATATAATTTTCTAACTTTTATAAACTCTTTTAATAAATCTGATCTTGTAACGCCAACATAATTTATTCACCAAATAATTCCAAAGATGGCGTTAAAAAGGCTATCTACCTTTAATTGACAGCTAAGGTACCTGTTACAAAGTCTGCTCAGAGATGGCGCCAGCTAAAGTTAACAAACCCACACACGGAAGGTGGTTGTCATTATATTAAGTACTCCAAGGATTTAGCCTAGTTATACTAAAAGATGGCGCCACTTTCGCTGGTAAAATATCGACGGAATGTGACTAAAAATGTTTAAGTATTATAGAACACCAATGCTTTGATATGTTCGGCGCTGTTGTGAATACAGTATCGCGTTATAATCTTTAATATAAAATTCTCAAATATTTCTGTCTATGTACATTTGTATCGTTAGAGTTGTATCTATCTCTTTTGAAAATTAAATAAGTGAAATTATCGTCCTGAAGGTACATTTTTTCAAAATTATAAACAACTAGTCTTCTATCTGCTATCAGATATAAGAAAAATGGAATAATATCAACTGCTACATTTATAGGTAGGCAAAAATATTTAAATTAATTCATAATTAACACACCCGTCCAAGACTAAATTAAGATAGTACTTTTAAAATAAAAGTTTCGATTAGAACCCTGATCATGAAATATCTTTTATAAGTACGTTTTTTATTTTATTTTGAAAATACTTTTACTAACTTCATTCCTTTCGTTTCACAAGATATTATATTATCGCCCTAAATAAAATTAAAAAATGATATGTTATTTTATCATAGATACATTTGGAAAATTACAAGCTGGTGTGCTTATCGTATATTATTAATTTATTAGTCCAAAATGTATTTGTATCACTTCCCATAAAAATCCAGTCAACAGGTTAAATAAATAGCAAGTAGATTTTTCAAAAAACTGTAACTATTTTGTGAATCTGTGAATCGGGAACGCCTGCAGTTTGGAACAAATATCGCTGGTGAATTAGAATCCCCATACTTCATATAGGTCATGATATTGGACGAACAACAATGCCAAATTGCGATGTCTGTTTATTTCAAGCGCTTTTCATGTTAAACAAACTCCAACACAAACGTATTTTATATCGTACAAATATTGTATCTGTATATTCCACCACAAAGGAAGATACGTGTGTTAAAACGAATTAATAAAATCTAATTTACTCTTTCGCGGAGGTTTAGCATTAAAGCTTTAAATGCATCAGTTGATCAATAAAATACAACAGACAATTTAGTAGCTAGGCGTAATATTTGTGCATTATTTTACGCAAGCTAGGACATGAAAGAATTCAATAATATATATTTAAATTTACTCTACACTTATACCATCATTTTTCTTACTTAATTCCTCATCTAAAAACAAGCATCAAACACGCACACACTCAAATTCTAACCACAATTAATCAAATTTAAAACTAAGGACTTATATCAGGAATTACTTATTAAAATACCAAGATAAAACATGTAAATAACTTTAATTTGCTTGTAAATTCCTCATTACGTAGATCCAGTGATAAATTTTGAATGTAAATACAAATAAATAACTATATTTTTAAGGCAAGTATCCATTCCTAGATTTTGAAAGTATGTTATTGAGATTTCTTTAAAAATAATCTGAAAATCGGCTTCACGAATTGATGTTATGAATTAAATTTTTCAAAAAATTACCATTTTATCAATTTTTTTAAAATATAATTATAGTAGTAATAATATTGATGTTTTTATGGGATTTTATGAGTTTTCAAAGGCTTAAGGGTAGTAAGATTTGAACTGTTATAAAAAACTTGTAAATCCAGTATCTGTAAGATTATTATTGACAGGGCGGTAAATTTGTTATTTGTTTGTCTGGTCGTCCAGTCCTGATTGTGCGTCCCCCAAGTCCGAATGTCGTCACCGTGACTGTAATGAAGTTTGCCTGTTCGATTCCCTACCGGGCAACTTGCGCCCCTTCTGCGGCCCCCTCCACTGGTCATCTAAAGACACGGAAAACTCACCTGATTACGAAGACCAATTTCCTTTTCTTGACTATTGAATTGATTGGCGTAGAATTTTCAAATATATATCTTCAGATTCAGACTTCGAAATAATTGTTTTGCCTACACGTTTTATATATATTATATGAATATCTTAAAAGTTACTTTTTATCATTTTCTTGAAGGATAAAAGAGAAGAATATGTACAAGGTGTAACAGAGCTGGTCCACTACTTTACAGGTATACTCTAATCTAAATAATAATCGAAAATGTTTACGCAACTATGTCCTAATTTCAATAATTATGGATATAAGCTACTTCAGAGTGTGTATTTTTCATTCAATATTTCTGACTTATTTTCCGTTAAAAGTTGGAATACCTTTTTAGTAATGTATTATATCAAATATTAAAATGAATTTGCCTTAACAAGTCAAATAAAATCGTTAAAACTATGCAGAAATTTAAACAAGAATTTTTTTCTCGGTTTTAATAAATTTATTTGACTTGTATTTAAAAGCGAATGAATTTTTAATACTCGATATTATTTACTTATAGTAATAGATAGTCATAGTTGTAGATAGTCCGACGTTTTACATAAAATAAGTCAGAAATATTGAAAAATAAAGTGCACATTTTGAAGTCGGTTATCTCCATAATATTTTCGACTAATTTCTAATTTATTTTGAAACATTTAAACATCTGTGCCGTTCTCGTATGCAATGTAAAAATGGGACAATGTTATTTTATATTTATTTTATTTATATCTTTATAGAATGATCAGTTATTTCAAACCTTTAAAAAAATCATCAATTATTTTAACGGGAGTATATCTGTCATGGTGAGGATCATATAGAATACTCCAAACGACCTGACAATAAAATATAAACTATAAAATAACTATAATGTTGACTCAATTTCTAAACCTTTGTTTTTCAATACGTTAAACATTTCGGTACTCTTCTGGTTTCGTACTTTATTATTATGGAACAGACTTTGATATCCCTTTAGAGTCCGAGTGCTATCTTTATTCAGTAAAAAGATGCTGTGGCTCTACTCTTGGTAGAACATTTGGCAGGTCATGTCGGGACAGGTCCACCGGGAGGAGAAACTCCGAGATACTGACGGAGGTAGCCACCTGATACAAGCAACCAGGATGTGACTGGTACGTGTTGCGAAGAAAGTGGATCACTTCGAGGAATTTATTATTTTATTTGAGAGTAGATACGTATTATCAGTGGAGAATCGTATAATCTATGCAATTAAACATTTTTTTTTTAAATATAGGTATCCCTCGGTTCACAACGGTTTGATTTCTGACCATGATGATTTTAGAATAAGGACAAACAACATTGTTTGTCCTTATTCTAAAATTTTCGAAGACAAGAGCTTGGTAGTTAATATTGCACACAAAAAGGAAGTGAACCTACATACTTATCCGGAACTTCACTGGAAAGTTATAACCTAATAATTTTTTTAAATTTAATTTCGTTCACACGGTTGACAGCATTTTATTTTTAAATTTTATAACTTCATTTCTTAGATTTTAACATTAGAATATTGTAGTAGGTACATGTGGCTCACTTTAGTCAGTAGGTACTCAGTATTTAAGTTGTATATATGTACTTGAATATTTTCGAAATAAATGGAAACAATATTTATCTCGTAATATTCCTATTATATTATTCAGATTTTAATACATCGTAATATTTTGCCAGATCAAAATATATAATTTTCTATATAAATAAGAGGTATAAAAAGCAAAACGGAGCACAATTCTCTATGTAACAATGCCCGCCGCAAACCCTACCAGATGGCGCAAATTATGATGAGGTATAAAATATTAGTGAGGTACACAAAGCAAATATAATAAATTAGTTCTGTGTATAATATTGTCCATCACTAACGTTATCAAGACGCAACGCTACATTAGATGGTGTTATTCTCATAGCCTTAACTCGCGGCTGAAATATAGTTAAAGTATGTCGTTTTTGACGAGTAAACTAGTATTATCTAATTTCTAGTTATAACCAACTCAAAACTGGAGCGTAACTTATGTACGTATTCAGGTTCATTTTATGGAGAGGATTTTTTTATGACAGTTCTTTTAGGAATGGAACTTTGGCGACAACCGTAATTTATAATGCTTAAGGAATATTTTGATGGTGATTTTGGAGTGACGGAACAACGTTTCGGTTTGTCATACTATCGAGGGACGAACTCACGTAAGTGTCCGCTTTGTATTCCGGGGCCGCGTCTTCCGTCGAATATCGCGTCAGCGTGTCTCGCCGTAATAGCGGAGCTCGCATCAAAGACAGTCCGGCCAAATCAAAACCGTGACCGCCAATCAGGACGGGGGCCCTTCTCATGCCGGGCACGCGCCGCCCTTCTCTGATTGACACAAGACATACAGCGGCGGTATTGCGCTCACGTCTTGATCCGCTGATATCATTATGGGCGGCCGCCCGCACCCCCAGATCCCACCCCCACTCGCGCGCCCTCCCCGCAGATCACGTATATTTGCTCCCAATCACCGCTGACCGCTCCGTTTCCACCGAGACACGATGGATCGACGCTGAGCTTGAGGGATGATAAGGGATGATTTGATTTCGAGTATTTCCTATAATATCCTTCAGGTTTATCCCTTTCGGTTCTCCGATAACTCTTCCTTACAGACGTACACGGCAGGCGCGTGCAATCGGTACGTTGAAGCGTAAGTTGTACGTAAATATATATTTTGAAAAAAAAAACGTAGTTTTATATTTATCTGACGCTCAATAATCAAAGCCTGAAAAGCGGTAATTAATTAATTAACGACAGTATAGAGAATTGTCCATCACATTTCTTGCGAAGTTTGGTGTGCTTAGTATGAGTTATTAAATTACTACTATAGTTTTGAGAGGAGCAGTCCCTCCCATCATTTGGTATAGATAATAACTAACTTAAATACAAAATTTTTCAATCTAATCGGGTAGGTCAATTTACCGAGTTTAAAGATAGTTTATTGTTCAGTTTTATATTATATAAGTTATGCACATGCGCTATCCATAAATAGAATAATAGTCCTAATCTTAGATATCGTTAAGTGCTGTCTACTAGAACCCTGGTTATTGTCCACGTACATGTGTTCTGATTTTTTTTTTATGTACCTATATGTATATTAAAATATACATATGAATATGAAATTATATGTGAAATTTACGAATGAAAATGAGCGTGCATGTGAATGTATATACGTAAACATATGTATGTTATTCATTTTATGCGTTTATTTATTTTCATTCCAGTCCATACAGAAAACAATTGTTAGGGCCAGTTGCGTGGAAAAATCCAGCAAAAATTGCAACATATTGTTTTAAATTAACAAATAAATTAAAACACAGAAAATAAATTAAATTTCTTTCTTCATGTAAATATTTTTTGCGAACAATAAAAAAATATATATAAATATGAACCAATGTAAACACGGATTCTTATGCAAAAAGATATTAAATAAAAAAAGTATTTTGATTAATTAAATTAAACTAAATTAAAAGATTGAATTGAAATCTAAGTAGTATGATAATAATTTTGATGGGAGTATATTCTACTGTTTAACATGCGGAAGATATGTCCAAGTCAACACAGCCGACATTCTTCATTCGTCTATGTGGAGCAGCAGAAGGTTCTTTCCAATATCTTTACCTTCTCCATGTTTCCCTGTGTCGTCACACAGGTATTTTTTTGCCTCTGGTACCGTCGAAAAAATCTATTTAAGCAGAATCAGAGGTGGGAAAGGTGATGATGTCACTGGTAGTTCAATCTGCGAAGAAAAAGATTTAATTCGTAAAAATTTTAGTTAAGTCTATACCTTATTTCAAATGCTGCATGTACAATATAAAAAAAAACGTGTCCATCTTTCACGTCACGTTTTAGACGCACCTTTTCCCGTTTGACTTCTATTTGATCGTTGGTCAATAAACAGCCCATAACCTCGAGGACAGTTCACTAGAATCTGAATAAAGCACGGACGCCGATCCGGCCGGCCGCGGCGGAGATGATTGCCCACAAATCTGCGTGCATTCATTCACTCGGCCCAGCAAAAATACGAGAGCGATAAATGAAAAAAGCTTGTTGTGCTTAGAGCACAACCTTCTCCGTATTTTTTTTCATTCAGTACATTTTACACCATATATATATATATATTTTTTTTTGTGTTTGTTTGTAATGTTTCTTGATTTGATTTTTTATTTTAATTCACATCTTAACAGTATATTATAGAATTGTAGAATATTATAGAAGAATATCTAGCTTACCCGACCATGTCAAGTTTTCAATCTTTCATTTCGTCTACCATCAATTCTCATGTCTTGTATCTTTCTATTTCATTCATTCATTTAACATGACCAAAGTACTGGTACACCGTTCCCAAAGCTCCAGGTAGCCTACAAATATTGCAATAGTGGATACGAATTGACAATGGAATATATACGTAAAAATAAAATGTAACAGTATTTGTCTGATCATCATTACTTAAAATATCACGATTAGATAAGTTTGTGTATTTTGTAAGTTTGTTCAATAGAAGAGGGGAGACTGAGAAAGATATCGAAAGGAGGCTGACTGCAGGAAATAAGTGAAAGGTGCTTTGAAAGCATTCATTTCTAATTGGAAAATATAAAACGAGGCAAGACAATGGAATTCTGATACCAACACTGGTGTATGGTGGCTTAGGTGGCTTGGGCGTATTAAGCGAATGAATGAGGAAAAAAGTGGTAAGAATTATATACGGCGCAAGTGTTAACGGCGCCAGATAGAGAGGGCGGCCGCGGAGGGCATCGCATGATCAGATTAACCAGATACTGTAAGATGGTCCTGTTAATAATCGTCGAGCTTACATGCGAAGTGTATGAGCGTGGATAAAGTGAGAGTTGTGTCACAGGACAGAAGAGTCTCCTTTCTCTTTCTTTCTACCACCGCGGAGAAAAGGTATATTTGTAAGTAAGTAACATTAGATTTAGATTTAATTGTAGCAAAATGCATTTTTTGTTGACTCGAACATGTAAATAATACTTTCCCCAAATAGTGTCGCATGTTTGTAGAGAAAGTGATATCGCGGAGTGGCTGCTAAAAAATCACACGTGTTTTTTAAATTGCCGCTAACTGCCACTACACAGGGCTGGGCCGCCCGCCTCGCGCTGCGCTCGGGCTCTATTGAGGCTTTTGGCAGATTTATTTATATTGGCTTTCTGTTTGAAATGTGAGTGGTGTTTTGAGGCATTCCGAGATTGAATTGTTTGCGTTAACAACTTTTTGATGGGTTACTTTTTCTTGTATTCTCTTTCATTGCATATTTATATTATATCGTTATTTGATATTTTTTTATAGCAATATATTAACAATTTAAAAACCGTAAGGTAAACACAGAAATAATAATCGAACCATAACATATGAGAAATTGGATTGTCGAGGAACATAGAAATGAAACAAATATTTTTTAATAAATATTATTAAGCAAAGCATTATACACATAAAAATAAAAGTGTCCGGGAACATGGAAGTAAAAATGAAATGTGGGGTATAAAAGTAGAGGCTTATTAAGAGGATTATTAATTTATAATGTGCTGAATTTGAGATTTAATAGGAAACATAGCCCATAGCAAATTTGATTATGGAAGGGATGGATACATAAAATTTAGAATTCAGTACATTTTAAAATAGTAATCCTCGACATTGCATTCACTGCATTTTTTTAATTTTTTGGATATTGCTGCCTTTGCTTTTATAACCCACAAATGTACACATAATATTGCTATAAAGTATGCGGTATGGAAGCTTTTAAACGAACACAACATATTTTTAAAGTTATCGAACGTTTAAAAACCTTATATTTTCATTTTATTATGGAAATTAAACGGTTTATTGGTAGTAAGTTGAACAATAATATGAGAAAAAAAGGCAATTATATGATTCCTCTAAATTACTATGGACTAGTGGAATGATAAAACTATATAATAAGATTGACAAAGTAACAGCAAGTGTAGTAAAATCAAACATGATATTTTCGTTGTCTGTCCGTCTGTTCGTCTGTCCGTCTGTCCGCCTGTCTGCGTAAAAATTCGTTAGTTGCTTAGTTGCTGGAATTAAAACTTATAATGTTATACGCAATCTGTACTCGGAATATGTTGTGCGGTCGCGCAAGACAAGTCGTTATTATTATTTCCCGTGATTTTTCAGAGGTGTGCGGTTAGTACTTAAATAAAAAAATTGCAGTTAAAAAGTGTAAATATGGGGTGGGAATGGTTTAAAGTCGATATTTTCATAATAAAAAAATTGTTAAACGGTATCTGGTAAATTTTGAATCGACTGTGGTATTAAAAAAATAAGCTTCGTGAATTACGTGGTGAAATACAGGGAGGATTTGTAGAAAAACTAATTCTGTTCGAAGTTTGGAACTTTGTAATAATAATAATAAAACTGGATGATTTATAAACTGTCATTTTTTTTTACATTTACATTTACAACTCCTTGGTGCGGAGTAGACTAGAGAGTGGCTCGATGATCTGGGGGCCACATGAGGGCAAGTACTCTCTTATGGTGGAGAAAGTCCAAAAGAAGTTTCTGAGATATCTCTACATGAGAGAGTACGGGCATTATCCTTGGCTTTACCCAACCGAGTTTCTCCAGGGTATGCTTGGCTACAATAGTTTAGAGACTAGAAGGAATGTGTATTTGATTACACATTTTTATCGATTGTTGCGCGGTATGATCGATAATCCTCAAATTATGCAGAGCATTGGTTTGTATGTTCCTGATAATTACACTAGACATCGTCAGCATAGATTGTTTCACATTCCAATATACAGGACCAACCTGCCGATGGTTATGCCTGTTGGAAGAGCCACAGCTATGCTGAACAAAATCGCTTTGGGTATTGATATATTCCATGTGTCTGAGGGGGTTTTCCGAAGCGGGATTCTCCTACACCTTTGACCAGATTTTATGTTATTTTTAATTTATTAAATATTTTCATTTTTGATATATACTTCCTAATATGTATGCCTTAAACATTTTGTTTGTCATGTACATATTATCATGAAATAAATTGAATTGAATTGAATTAAAATTTTACCTCGCAGAAGTACTTAAAATTTAAAAAAAAAGCGAATTTACGAATATGATCATTTGAAAAGGTGCATTTTCGGTCAATTTTGAAACAAAGCTTCTGATGTTCTATTCCGTAGTATTGAGGGAAAAGAGTTCGCTCACCGCTTTCAGGCGAAATACATATTTTCGAAACATTATTTAAAAATAAGATAATTTTTGTTCCTTCCTCATTTCCTTTGGCATTTTACTTATGATCTTCATTGTTCTGCACATCATTGTTATTTGAGATTTAGACTTTTTTCTGAATGGCAGTCTCATTTTATTCCTTCCACTTATGTTGATTTTCATGTTGATTTTCCTCATTTTTTAAATCCTTTAATATATACAAACGATTAAAAAATGTATGAAATTGTTTATTTATTGCTTATATCAATACTTTCTATCGAAGATACAATCGGTCTGATAATCTACTTGAGTCAATCTAGTGCTAGTATGGCGGATAAGTTGTAATTTTAATTCAGAAATTTTTTGGCGAATTTAAAGATTCTCTTTTTTAATTAATTAACTAACTAATAAACCAACACGCCGTTTCCACACAGACGTAGGCAGAGACAACAAATCGCCATATTCTTCTATCTTGGCACACCAATTTTGCTTTGGCTACATTCGTACATCTTCTCACGCATGCTCAACGGTTGTTGAGGCTTTTAACAGGGTCGTCCCCCAATACTTGTAGTTCTCGCGGACGGTCTCTTTTTCCGTTGCCTTCAAAACTTGCCTCATATATTTTCTCGACCATCCTTCCCTCTCTCGTACGTTCTCATTACCCATCCATCTCGGCACTTCACTTTCTTTATTCAATATCCTTTTCAGAATATTTTCAGTTTGTCCAAATTTTTCAGAACACAGTACCTACTGTATTTTGTCTCAGGGATATCATTAATCTTGACATATTATAGATGTATCATAGAAACGGTCGCGCTAAGGATAATTACAACACACATATGAAACTGGTTGTAAAATTTAAATTCCAAAAATTTGATAGATGTGGTATTCTATCATGTGTAGAAATGTGAACGTTACATTGTGAAAAGTGATCACTTAAGTCAGCTGTGCGATAGGTCGTAAACCCTAAGACTTCCATAGGTACTTTTCCATAAAAAAATATAATTTCGTCTCTACGAGACATCTATAATATATATTGTGACGTAGCAACCTCTGTTCGTCACACCTCTTCGCGAAACATCTAAAGAAATGAATTTATCGATCCCCGCACCAACTATCTGCACCAAAATCTGTTTAAAATTCATTTGAATAAATTCACATTCATCTAAATAATGTTTCGTTGTAAAACCCTTGTCATTGAACTGTTGCAACTTAAAATAAGTTAAAGTGAGAGACAGCTGAAGGGCAGCGTACATGACACCGGAAGTACCCTGAGTTTGAAATGTAGAAGTAAGGTGAGTCCCATTCTTCTCCGACTGAGCAAAACTGGTGGCGACGAGGAGTTCTGGTGGGAGCATCAGAACTTCACGTCGTATTTATCCTTTTTTTATTTCCCCGGGTTGATTATTCCCTACCAACCCTAGCGATAGTATCTTCTGTATCAGAGAATAGCGTATTACCTTTTATTGTACAGATTATAAAACAAACGTTGATACCCGTCAGGCCCACGGTCCGTCACGGCGCGGTGCGGTGCCGTGCGGTGCGCGCGGTGCGCCGTGCGTGCGGCGTGCGGCGGGCGGCGTGCGGCGTGCGGCGTGCGGCGGGCGCGCGGCTGTCAGGCGCACGGCGCGCCGGACCCATCTCCCGGACATTATGATAATGCGGGCCTCTGCGGTGGCGGTGACTGCCGACTGATAGCGCGTGACGTGAAACTCATTTTATTGTACCTGCGTGTGCCAAAATTTGGGCCTTTTTCGTGATTTAACAACGATAACTATGCATGCTTACTACTAAAGTTATTTTAAATAATTTTTTCGATTCTTATATGAGATATCATGTTCTTAAATCGACGAAAGGTTTCCATTAAATAATACATTAACTACCATTGACTTAATTAATAAACCATTAACATCATTTGTGTTTTTTTTAGTTCGAATCAGATCGTTTTATTTTTCTCGCCTTTTTTTTTCTTGGAAATAAATATCTTAATTTGAGTCATTGCGAACTTCAAATTGAACTCTATTTATAATAATTATTTTTGTTTTATTGATGAAAAATGAATAACAAGATAGAATGAGAGTATGTATTTATTACATACTATTAGTTTAGTATATCGCAAACAAAAATAACGATATCTTTTAAATGTGTATAATGCTTAATTATAAATAATGATAATTATTTTCTTATTATTTGTAAATTATATGATATTCATAATGATAGAAACGATTTAAAAATTATGTGATTGATCAAACAATGTGCTATATTCCAGTCTATGGCGCCTGCATTGCGCAGAAATTTGTATTTTTCTTAATTTTTTCCTGATCCAAGTAGAAGTAATACTATTATCATATATCTACTAATTATTTGAATTAGTAGATATACGATAATAATATTACTTCTACTTGGTTCAAGAAATGAATCCTTATCAACCTTAATACATATATAGATGGTCCCTACGTAAATCCAGACATCTACCAAAATGCATTTTTGACTTTTTTTACAAAAAAACGGAATACTGTTCTCCGCAATAAAAAATTTTAAAAAAATCTACCTAGGGAAAAAATTGACGTGAAAGCGAAAAAATACGCCCATTTGCGCCAACCTCCAAAAAGCTCCTATAATTTTTTTTAAGATGTTTTAGTTTACATAGAGACTACAGATATGATGTCTTCTGTTTTGGCCTTTCCTTTAATATATTTTTTTCTTATTTTTGTCAGGGACATGTTTAATGTACATACATGAAACAAAATGTTCGGAAGAATCACAATTTTGCTAATAAATCAATTCGTGAAATTAAGTCGTTTAACACAAATTGATAATAGGTACATGTATTTCTGACTCAACATTAACTAAATATTTACGTGGCGACTACGCCTTTATGGTAATATTTACGCTTTAAAACATTTTCAAGAACTTGCACTAGGATTTCTCTTTACAAAAAACGTAAAAATGGTTACTCCCGTTAAAAGTGTCATTTACAAAAATGTATCTTTCAACCCTCGATATATTATGCAAACACCATTGCAAAACACTGCACCGCGAAATAATACGAACGAAAAGCGCGTTTTCCCGCAACCAGCCGCCAGGTAATGTAACGCGGCGCCTATTGCACTAGTTTTAAGAGTAAATAATTACGGATGTAATTTTTCCGCCCCTAGCGCCACCTTTCCGCCCCTCCCTCGCCGCCCACCTAATTTCCCGCTAACCTCGTGTTAACCTGACGAGCGCGGCGGGGCGGGCTCATGTTTTGCAGATTTTATTATAATTGTGGCCGGCGACGCTGTCGCTGTGTCGCTTTGTTCTGGCGTGCGAACTGACGCGGATAAATTCGGCCAATAAGCGACACACTTCGACGCGAAACACAACGTAGACAGAAAGGTAATCTTACGTCTCCAGATTTACGCTCTTGAACGAGAGGTTAAAGTTTTTGAACAATATTTATGTATTCTTTTTAAGAAATAACTATATTACTATGTTGTAAATTTTTGCGGTGTTACGAAATTACTTTGATCAATTTGAACCCATCTTCTTCGATTGGACCTTAGGATTGGACAGTGCAATCGAAATCGATTTCAAATTCAAATTTAGCAAAGGCGTTCGCAGAAAAATGGTGCATTATTAAATTTAATAATATTTTGTATTATCCATATTCGTACATCAAAAAAAGAAAACGTATTTTGATTTGACTAGAATTCATTTATTTTTTATAAATTAAGTATAGTATTTAAATGAACAATGATTTTTCAATTTACTTTGATTCGGTTACCAAGGAACGTTATATAGAATTTCTCTAGTAAAACGTATTTATTTAGAAATGATGACATATGGTTTACGTTAAAAATTTATAAAAAAAGGTTTTTATTTCATACATATACTGTTACGATACTGCTTTTATATTAAAACGCCTTTCATCCATATTGCAATGAATTAAAAATTATTTATGTACAACCTTTTATGTATACATCATTCAATTTATCATTTAGTATTAAAATTATCATTTCATTACTTATGTATTAAACCCAAAATTCCGTAAAAATGTGGGTTTTACTTTTGATAGACTCTGGTTTTGGTGCAATCACTTATTAATTTAATTGTGTCTTTATATAAGCATAAAATATATATTTATATATTTTTTATATATTTATAAGAATAGCATCTCAAACAAGTGACCATTCATTGAGGATGATATCAGTTTAATTTTTTATAATAAGTATAGATCTCTATATGTTTTAATACAAATAAAATGTAGGTATATGCCCATCTGTAGGATACGACTAAATCAATTTTTATACAACTTAAAATTTACCTTAAAATATCCGGCAGTAAAAAATAAATTAAAAAATGTTTTTATACTCATATACTTTTATAATATTTTATATCATGTAATTAAGCTAAAAATCTTTATATATACGGATTTCTTAAATAATAATAAAAAAAATAGATGACGTATCATGGTCATCCTGGTTTTGGAAAAAAACATCCTGATTTGAACATTTCCGACTCCCAGATACACGACCACTAGATTCCTTTTGTTTACACTTACTAAAAAATAAACTAAACAAAATAGTAGTAACCAAGAAGATAGAGAATTGAAGTATTTTAAGTAACTTGCAATTCGTAGAAAAGAGGAGATACTGTCTGATGCAAAATTCTAAGAAATATAACGCTTTTTTGTATGTCTGCAAAAACAGGATCTTAGATTTATCCAAATTTATTATTTATGGCAGAATATATCCACATTTTTAGGCATGGTTAGGGATAAAAAAATATGTTATAATACAGGGCTGACCTCATCTACAATACAACTACCGCCCTAATTCCTGCGTATGTCGTATGCATCAATAAATACCACATATGTGAACTCTTTTCACCTAAATATTAATCAGTAAGAGATAGATCGCCTCTCTCTAATTGATAATTTTCCCTTTAAATCCTCGTCACGTTATTATTATATTGTAAATAAAAGTTAGTAACTAAATCAGTGTCTTCAGAGTAGTTATCTTAACGTTAATAAAGAAGTTCTGCTTCCCTCAGGAGAATGAAAATGTTGCCAAATTTTTAACGAAATATGTTCACACGGTAATTCACACATAATTTTAAATTTATTTTAAATTAAATATACGAATGCAGTCAAAGCTCGTTACGCCTACACGCAGTTTGCTGTCGAAACCTCGGCAACAGAAAAATATCAGTCATAAAGCCGGTTTACGGGTCTTAATAAATTCCCGTCCTCTGTAGTACCGGACATTAATATCCCGAAAACAATTCAAAGTGAGTGCATTCGGTCGGACAAACACAGTCATCGCCGACATTACGGGACTGTGTAATTTATTTTATGAAGGTTGATGACTTTTCACTTTATTTATGGCCGATTGTCCGGCCCTGCGCACTGTTTTTGCTTTATTGGTCTGTTCACACGTTCATGTACAAAATGTACCGAGCGGTTGCTGAGTGAGGAGACATTGGGCAACCGTGGCATGACCCGAAGGTAATAGAATCCCTTCTGGAAAAATATCTTGCGCGCAAATAAATATTTTAAGTGTTTAATATTTATTTATACTTTAGTTGTTTGATATTTACACTAACTTTTTTCAATATATTTTATTTGTTAGCGCCCTCTCATTAAATATCTTTACCTAAAGGTAGGCGTAAAATAAAGTTATTAAAATAAATTATGTATAGCTTAAATACCCTAATCAGTTACACCACTGCCTCAATATAACATCTAAAATATCACACATATATTTCTGTGGGCGAAAGGAACGACCGAATGAGATTTTGCAGATCTGCAGATTTTCAGGAGAGCCAAAACAAAATTTGGTAATTTCGTTAGTTTACGAAATATCTATTATAGCCTTTTTTATCTAATTTTTGCACCAGAAGATTTTTTTTTTTTGCACAAGAACTTTGAACCAATTTGACTAATGTCGTTGTTTCTTGCCAATTTTTTCAAATAATTAATGTCATTTGTCCCATTTCAAAAAATTAAAAATTAGTTGTATTTTATTTTATTTTCTGACATATTTTATTTTTACTTGCTAGATAGATATGTATCTGAAAAACAACTCTGCATACTTAATTCAAAACTCCTTGTTGGTTTCTATTCCTTTTACCCTTTTTTATGAATTGAACCATGGAATAAATCTACAAGGCTAAACTCATTTCGAGCCCGTAGATGAGTTCGCTTTTTATGTAGATTAAGGATGGAATATCTTTGAAGAGCTTTTTGATATCTGATGGTATGATTCTTGCCTGGTCAGGTTTGAGCCTCTTCCTAGAAGACCAGCAAAATGGTCATGCATCATAGCAGCTGTTTCGTTAAAAAATTCTGAACGCAATTCTTAAAAAATTCGGATTGCAAAGCCGTTAAAGATTTTTTAAACGATAATAATTTGTGTACGTAATAAATTATTAAGGCTAGTTATTGTATTACAATAATCATGTTTTCATCAAGAATATTTTAAATGATATTAAGTATTACAGTTCACCTAAAAAAATCATTTGTTTGTAATCAACACCATGTCGATAGATGATCATTCTAATCAGATTCAATATAACGACCGCTCTGTTCCAGAGTTTACATTTTCCTAGAAAACAAATTATTTATAATTATTTTCAACCCTTAACTGACATCTGTCACTCAATTTGTCCATAGGACCACTGGGTTAGTTAAACCGATAGGGGAATAGAAATGTAAATTAATTCAATCGCGATTTTTGGAGCCGGTATATTTAAGGGATTGCAATAATTCTAGAATATTATATGTTTAACATTCTTTTGTTTCGGACATTTAAATTTGTAATTAAATTATTTACCAAGTCAACCTGTAAAGTTGAATTGGTATTGTTCTATATGTAAAGAGATGCATTTTTTATACATTAAACTCTTCACCTTTACCTTAAAATATTAATAAATATTAATCCAGTACTTGTACTGGATTTATTTTACATTAATCACATTGGTGAAAATTTACACCAATTCGGGTAGTTAATTTTTTTAATGTTTGTTGTTTGTGTTACATTTGTTAACATAAATTACTAATAACTCCACACTAGGTAAAATCTGTTCTGTGGCAGTTATTTTCACATAAGAGTTATGTAATAGTAATAAATAACAATAATAAAGAAATAGAAATGTAAAAATAAATATAAAAGCAGAATAACAATTTAGTAGCATATACAAACACAAGAATATATGAATCTAATTTAATAAAGTTAAAAACGATTTTGTGGAGATAAGATGGACCCTAATTTATGGATCTAATTTCTCGTACACATCGTTTTGGACTGTTTCCTCGCTGTTTCCAACATTCAATCACCTTACATTGCAAATTTCGATGAAATCGATAGGCAGAGAGGGATTTACGAAGCTGTTTGACAAGCGCAGATCTGTTTTATTATATTTCGTCATCATCATCAGTCATTTCCTGTCTACCGCTGGACGAATGCCTTCACAAAGGTCTTTCATTTTTGTCTGTCCATTTTAATTCGCTCACACTTATTTCCAAAGAGTTTGATGTTTTCATTGGCCTATTTATTTTCATCAGGTAACACTGGAAGATAATGTTTAATCTCTGATTATCGAGTGATATGACCTTCCTCATTTAATTTTATTTGCACAATCTATAATATTTTCATAATTTGTTTCTAACATTTTTTTGCAATTGATATTATGATTATTGATACAACAGTCAAAATAACCTTTTTGTGTGATTTTATACTTTGTAAATTCTAGATTTATTACAGAATGGATGTGAGTGGTCCATCTGAAATGATTTTGATACATGGCGCATAAACGATACGTTTTCCAACTGCATTTTGACTGAAATATAATTGATGATTAAAAAAATATTTCATGACAATTTACATAAAAATATATTATCACATTACGCCTATTTGGTGCTAAACTAAAAAAATTCATCGACAACTCTTGTCTATAAAGTTATCCACATGTTTCCATTCCAATGTCTGCGCCATCCCCAACATCCATATTTTCTTTACGTTAACTAAAATATTTGCATGTCTCTTTTATTGAGTCTTTTAAAGATAATGTTTTTTAGCTAAGCGTAAGCACTTTTTGTATTATTATATTACATAGATGTACTGCATTACCAAATTTGCTCTATTGATTATTTTTTTCTAATCATATCTAAATCATGATTTTTTAAAATATTATTGTGTACTTATTGCGGTCGACTTCATCAATCAAGTGTCAATCAAAATATTTTTTCCGTCTCATTGACTAGAGTGACTAAATGTTCGCATTTCGCAACCAGTGGTCAGGTGTACCGCTGCCGGCCATTGAATGATGGAGCTCCCACTGCCGCTAGAGGAATAAATAAAAAGTCGAGTGGCCTGTGACACGTTATTGTACAGTTTTGTATTGTCCCGTGGCGCTGTGGCGGGAAAATTATGTGACGCGGCGCGGGCACTTGTGATTGTTGGGACCGCGTGACGTATTGCGACTGTGTGTGTTTGTGATTGTTCAAAATACCAGGTTCGTTGTTGTTACGCAGTTGATGTGATACCCCATTCCCCGGGGATACTACACTCCGAGGGGATATTTAAAGACCTGAGAGATGTGACAAAAGGTCCAATGAATACTACGTTATTTTTAAACGTATCATGTGATACGGTTATGGCGTAGTACTTGTGTTGTACGATGTAAACACATCGATAATGACAAATACGTCAATTATATGTATTGCCGTCTCGTATTGCTGGCTCGCGTAAGAGTGGCATCTGATGGTTCTAAAAAACAGAAACATAATGGTGTTTTTGACTTTGCTTATCGCAAATCTTAATTATCACATTTATTACGCTAAAAACAAATCGTACTTTTTACTAGACCGAGATAAATTGTCAACGACTTCTCATCGCTCTGAGATCTGAGACGCATTCTCCAATTTTTCTAACGCATCACCCGCAGGGAGGATGACTAGATAGGGCAGAGAGGAAAAGGGCGATCTAAAATTCAATGGATTTACCAGATCAATTATGCTATTGCAACAACTCTCCGAATAGCAGCTGCAAAGAAAAATGGAAAAGAGCATCAACAGGTTATATCCCGAATATTACGATTTCTAATACTTAAGGAACCGAGCAGAGACGTAAATAATAATTTAACAACAATCGGCGACAGAATTCAAGTTCACTTTTCACAAATCATGTTTTATTCGCAAATCATATTTACTCTCGGATTATTGTTGAAAATTGAATAAAAAAGTAGCTGGTGGTTGCCTGGTAGGCATTTTGATATAATCATCATCATCACCTCCTAATCTTATGAGAGTCGGGACCAATTAATAAGCACTTCTTTCTTCCCTTTCACTATAGTCCTGAAAATTCATTCGGGTTTTTCCGTTAAATGGATTAATTTTAAAATTCTTGTTGTTTGAAGCAATGCCGACGATTTAAAAATGTGCGGAACCTTTAAACAATCCATTACAAATATTTTATTTATTAGAAATATTCCACATATCTTGACCATTTCATAATAGACTAATAGAAAGCAGTGTATATGTATATATATACCGTGGTATAATAAATATTGAAATAACTGCATATTATATTCGTTTAGATTTCCATCAATCATACAGCAAAAAATCCTTATAAATTTATCCAATCCAATATAATGGTATTTTCAAGGCGGAGACAAAATTCATTCTTTGCGAAAATAAATTCGAACGCTATAAAAACGAAGTCTCGAGTAGTGTATTAAGTGTATATCAGTCTGCAGTGAATAAAGAAGTCGGGTTCGGTTCCCGGCTCAGACAGATTGACTGAGTGACAAATTGTCACTTGTCAAGGGAGCAATGGCAGGGGGTGGGAGGAGGGTTGAAGACATCCTTCTCGCTGAGGGGGTTGGACCGCAAATTTAATTTTGCCAGGAATTATTTTCCTTCATTTGTTTCTGTTATTCTTAAGTATTAAAAATATACAAGCATTCGATTAATTATAAGCAAAATGAGAACGAACTTTTTTAAATATAGCGCAACTATCGCACATAGAATAGTGGAATTTTAATGTAACGAATCTGCTTGAGTTACCCTGTTTGCACTTCCCGTGTTCACTGACATGTGGATTAGCAATTGCATTTAAATAATAGTTTAACCATATTTTTTACCCTTATATTTCGTATTGTATATTTTTCAAACGATCCCCTTTATTTTCGGGATAACAATCATGTATTTACCGCTATTATACAATATTGTAAACTTCATCAGTTTTGACGTTTGACAGATTGACAAACAGTTTGAGATATCACGTCTTGATATTTTTCATATAAATTTTATTCGCACATCCCGTCTATTTAGTATCCTGCTAATATAAAACGGTCTAGAATAATATGATTGAGTATTTCTTCAAAATATTATTATAAAATATTATAAATAAATTCTGTTTAAAAAATCAGAAAACCTTGATACACGTTATTAAACTGATGAACGTTATTAAAAAAAAAAACAAATTAGAAAGATATATGAACGGAAGAAATCTCTATCGAAAAAAATATTAAGGTGATATCTAGAACGGGATACGATCCCGAATCTTTTCGAATCCGGGGAACTTTATTACCAGTTTTGCTATGTTAAACATCTAAGATTACTTAAAATGTGTAGTAAATGTTAATACGTCTATTATTAAATTTTCAAATGCCAATAAATCTTATACGTATTATGCATTCAATCCCATATTATAAATATATTTAAAAATATGTACTTATGAACGCGCGTTAGAAGTTATACTTCTTTGGTATACACTAAATAAATTAAGGCACATTAAAATTTTTGTGATCCATGTTTACATCTGCTACTTATCTTTTCGTTGTAAGCACTGCATATCATATTACAATGGTATGGAGGCAGTCAACAAACGTCATATAAGTTAATGTGTTCATTCTGTGCAAATATAAATATTATCTATTTCATATATTGGTTCAGGTTTATTTCTTTAATTTCCAATACTTACGTTTGCGGCATGGCAACATTAACTTATAGCAGCGATAATGCGTTTATGAACGTAATCAAATGGCATAATTTGAACGTTGAGATCGTTTTCATCAAAAGACGTATGCATTAATAATACTTACAGAAGTTCATTAATTCATCAGAAATAATTTCCTGGATACAACTTTTAATCCTTTTTTTAAAAAGTTCTAAAAAAACTAATACACTCAAGAACTCGCAACATAACAGAATCTGACAGCTGACACGTATCCAATATGGCGTCGTTGGTTCCACTTTTGTCCATTCTACAGACAGAGCCATACATACTTTAATCTCTTTGACGGCTAATTTCACGGTGTGAAAACTTCCATCGCATGATGCGCACGCATTTTTTTGCATATTAAAATTTTACCCCAAACACGCCTAAAGAAGCATTATTTATAATTTAATAATAGTATAATTAATATAAATTAACTTTCTTTAAACCACTTATTTATTGAAAAAATCAACATGTTTCAAAGCCAATCTCTTCTTCATCAGGAAAACAAAAATAATATTTAAAAATCGAAGTATAGATCAAAATATTAAAAAGTTATATATGGAAAATAATAATATAAAGTACCTAATTAATATGAAAATAAATTTAAAAGATAACTATTTGCAGAAAGGACCTGATTATTTATAATATTCAAATTACTATTTACACTCTTTCTTATTTCCAAAATTTCTAATTTATCAAATTGTGATTCTGTATAAGTTGTATGTAAAATTTGTAAACCCTTATTTATAATTTATATTAATTATAACTATGTTACCACAAAACAAATTTGCTACATTTGAAGAAGAAGTTA
Source organism: Agrypnia vestita (assembly GCA_016648135.1). Lineage (NCBI taxonomy): Eukaryota > Metazoa > Arthropoda > Insecta > Trichoptera > Phryganeidae > Agrypnia > Agrypnia vestita. The sequence continues at coordinate 91,350 of JADDOH010000304.1, read as the reverse complement.
ATAATAGTATCCCTCTTTTTCCATTTAATATTTTCAAAATATTAAAAAACACATTTCAATATCGGTCAAAATTCGTAGTCATCCATTGACGTCACTCACCCCTTCTCACATAGATATATACCCCACGGAAAGTTACTCTTCAGTCTGTAGTACACCTAATCCTAATGATGTACGTAATTAAATGTGACACGCCGTCAATTAATTCAGTCAGTTCGCTGAGGAGCGGGCCGGGTGTCTGAGGGCGCGGGCGGGCGGGGGCAGGAAGGGTAAACACCCCTAAGTGATGGTGATTCTGTCTGAGAGGTGGCTAAGAATAGGCGACGAGCTTTTATTGGCTTCCCTTAAGAAATTTTATATTTGCGAATCGAGGGTGTTATTTTCTTAAGGCGGAATATCATTTTTAATTTGAATTTTTATGACAGGCTGTCACGTAGATTTTGCGTTTGCTGAGGACTTTGAAGGATTTTTAATACAGGGGGCATTGTGATCTGATTAAATACTCGCTACTCGTTTCCAATGTGGATATCTCGGTGTGCTTGATGAATAATGATTTGTACTTTCAAGGAATGGAGGCAACAATATAATATAATATAACAAATCTTACTCTCATACTTGCAAGGTGCGATCCCTGTACTTATCATAAGTCAATCACAATTTCACAGAACAGAAACATATAACATAGGAACAGAACAGTCTATATATTAGGTCCTTACATATGAAATTGGCGTTTAGTATGGGAGGAACATAAAGCCGATTTTTTTTTATTATAATATATTTATTTAATCAAAGTATGTACCATTGATATCCATGCACTTTTGCCATCTCATAGGTAGTTCATCGATCCCTTTACTAAAAAAACCATTCGGACGGGAATCAATAAAATCTTTGAAGTCGGTTTGGACTGCCCCATTGGAGTTGAATTTTTTCTTGTGCAAGAAGTTATCCAAATTTCGAAAAAAATGGTAATCTGTTGGGGCAAGGTTCGGAGAGTACGGTGGATGTCTTAGACATTCCAATTGAAGCTCCTCTAATTTGGTAGCCGTCTGTTGTGCAGTGTGTGGTCTAGCGTTATCATGAAGCAGCAGGGCCTAGAGCGATTAACCAGCCTCGGTTGTTTAGCAGCTAGCTTTTCCATCATGGTTTGCAGTTGCTGACACTAGACATCTGCCGTAATCGTCTGGCCAGATTTAAGAAAGCTGTAGTGAACGACACCAGCACTAGTCCACCAAACGCTCACAAGTAACTCGCGTTTGTTGATTTGCTTCACTCAATTCGTGAGGTACCCACCTTTCAAGCTTTTTCACCTTAACAATTTGCTTCAAGTGGATTAAAACAGTTTTATCACTAACACCGCAGCCTGTAGCTAACTCGGATGTGGTTTGCGATGGATCCGCTTCCACAATAGCCTTCAATTCTTCATTATCAACTTTGGTCTCCGGCCGTCCACGGGGCTTGTTCTGCAGGTCGAAATTTCCAGAACGAAAACGTTGGAACCAAAAACGCACTGTGTTTTCTTTTGCGGCAGCGTCGCCATACACATCATTAATCCTTCGAGCCGTTTCTGCAGCACTGGTGCCACGGTGGAACTCGTACTCGTAAATAACGCGATATTTCAAGTTTTTCATTTTGTAAACTGAGTGACGCAAAGAAAAAAACAATTGAGGAAAAAACAAATGAATTATAATTTTCAAAACACAAATACATGAGTAAATAGCTGTATAAATTTGAATTTGGAATTCCTAACCAAAGAGAAGATATTTGAGATCAAATTTGCCAGTACGTCAAAACGCCAATTTCATATGTAAGGACCTAATATTATAAGATACCTAATTTTGAGAAAAATTTTCGCATAAGATATATTTTTGAAATTCATTTATGGCGTATACTGTTTTTAGTGCAATCGTGTAAAATATTGTTGCCGCTTTCTTAACAAGGTCATTGAGGTCGGGTAAACAATAGCGTAATAAAAATTACATTACAATAAAAATACAAATTAATAATTGAAAATTTGATATAAATACAATTGTTAATTTGTACGTCCTGTAAAAGCGAGCCATGTATAATGTTTGTATGGATTTAATCGAATTTTTTCCAATATTGCGAAAAAAGTACCAAGCTCAAACCTTCGTTTTAGTAACAGAACCCAGTTTTGATATTAGGGACTCAATTTATATTTATAATGCCGAGCGCGAATATCATTTTTTATTTAAAATATGTAAGTATAAGGCTTAACGTTAAGCATAATTCGTAAGACGAGTATTTAGAATAAAATGGCGTATTTAGTTCGCTCGTATCATTACCCGCAGAGCCTTCCCTCCCGTAAACGTAGGAGCCGGCTAGCATCCCCATGTAACGTAGTTAGGCGCCGTGCGCGCGCGCGTCTGCAACATTAAAACCGTAATGTTAATTCACTTGTATTTATTCTCGCAGCTGCCGGATGGACACTTAAAAATAACGATATTACCGCTGCCCGGCAAATATAACGATAACTCTGTTCGGCTTTGTTCGGGTAACGCTTGTTCTTGGGGCGTTATTGCCGATCATAAATAGGGGAGGAGGGGGGCGCCCGCCCGCCCGGTCCGGCTGAAATAAAACGTGATATTTCCCCGTAATGTGATGAGCAATCCCGTGAACAGCGTCTGTCTTTGCGCCATTTACCCCGAGCCGGCAGGTTGTGCTCCGGGATTTACCGAAACATTTTCCACAAAACTATTTATCATTGATGAATTAATTTCGACAAACGAGGAAAAATTTATTACAATAGAATTATAGGAAATGCTAGAAAGCCCAAGTTACAAAATCCTACTCGGAGTTAATCCGTATCACGCCAATTATTTTTAATAAAATGCTACGAGAGGAAAGAGGTGTTATGAGATGTAAATATATGAAAAAGGATTGAATCAAATCTTATCATCGGATGCCATTTTCGAGTAAACTCTCGATATACAGTGCTGTTATTGCACCAGACCGATAGAGAGATATAGGTACCTATATCATTTTTCTTTTAACTCATTTAACGAATTTGACAAACTATTGTCTTGAATAAAAAAAAAAGTAAAATAATATAATACACTTACATAAAGCGATTAGATAAAAAATAAATAAAATGAAGAGTATTATTTTGTAATTATATAGCGCAAGAGTTATTCTCTATTTGAAGATCTACAGCGACAAAATTTATGCATCCTTTATAGTTTTAATAGACTAGAAAAAAATATGTAATAAAACTTTATGAAACATTAAATGAATTAAAAACTTTTTTTGGTTTTATATTTGTTATGCTTGTTATTAATAGCCCAAAAAATTTAAATAAACTATTTACCAAATATATAATCGTTAATGTTTCTACATATTGAAATTAATATTTTTACAATTTTTCGTATTTATAATGCGTGAGGTATTCCTCCACACATGTGTACACCAAAAAATCGTATAAAAGGATGTATTATAATGTATATTCATTTTTATTGTTTGTTTCTATATTTTTGATTGGTAATTATTAATTTTTAATTACTAATTTAAAATATTAACCATTGAACTAGAATAACCCTTCTGGAAAAAAAACTATTGTCTTTTATGTTCTACGTTTTTCTTTTTCTGAGACGCGTTATGGCCTCATAAGGAACTAAAAAAACAATTATTTTTATTTTTATATTTGTGATTATGGAGTTCTACAAACTTACATCTGAAACAATGTGTTTTATTTAATATTTCGCCTGCGCAGATAATCCCATTAGTAGGTTAACAATACCGTAATAATATCTGAGAAGAAAAAGACAGGATGCACTTATCGCATGTAGCACGAAAATGTATGAAATGAGATACGTGTCAAATATCAAAATTGACAATTATGCCAAGAAATGTACCAACTGTGTTATGTAATATAGTGGTCAGGATGTGATTGTTAGTATAACCCCAAAGCATTGAGAAAAAACATGAATACCTTTTGACCCGTCCAATCCCAAAGATTTTATCATCTATCTATCCTCTGTTAATCGGGAAACGATTGTCTTCAAAAGACAAAAAAAAACCAGTAGTTACATCCATAATATTCCAATTAAAAATATTCTAGTTAAAAAATAAACAAAATAAAATAAATTAATGCTATTTTCTAACCAGTTATGCGTTAATTCTCTTAAAATGCCTCTATGTATGAGATCTTCGAAGGTGAGCGTAGTACACAAGTCAGACACACTTGCGCCAATGATCGTTAATAAGTATTTGTAACGAGATTCCAATATCGTGTAGTTGGCAAGGCGAGTGTAAAGTTTTATTAGACGGTCAAACAAACGCATAGAGCCACGGTAATGACGGACGCGGAGACCATGCCGCGCGAGGAGCTATCGATATCGTCTTCCGATGGTCGTTCCATCGCTTTTACGACGCTCCGCTGCAAAAGCTTTCAACTCCTCGGGTTCCGCAGGGACAGCTCATCCGTTCACTTCCGGCGACTTTATGAGCTCCCGTGAATTGTAATGCCGAAACACATCAACACCATTCAGCGTCTAGCGGGAACAGTCTGGAACTGTCTCGTGTTGTGGAGCAGATCCAGAAGAGGTAGGTATTCGCCGGTGTCTGAACTACTCTGCGATTGTGCATGAGATGTGAGAAATTAATTTGAATTACTAACTGTATCGAAATTTATTTCCTTCCGTTTCAATAAAGTATTTTTATATTATTTATTTAACGCGTTTACAATGAGCACTAAATATATATTTTTTACTATTTATAAAAAAGAAACACTTTGTAGAAAAAATTATATTTATTGAATAATCGTCATGTTTCGGTGCCTCTTCCGTAGGATTAATAAAGACAACAAAAAAATAAAAAATAAATCTATGGGAGTTGAATAACTAATTAGAAACTAATATACAAATAAATTTAAAATGCAACTATTTGCAAAAAGGATTTGATTATCTATAGTATTTAATTTGCTATTAACACTTCTTCTAATTCCTAAAATTTCTAATTTATCTAATAGTTTTTTTTTGTCTATAATATTTCTAAACCCTCATTGATATTAATTAATATAATGGTTTGTTTCCAAAAGTTGATTTGAAAATACCGAATATTTATTTATTATTATTTAAACATCTTACGTGCTCCTTAATTCTTATATCAAAATTTATACAAGTTTATAATATTGCAATCGTGACAAATTTAATTAAATAATTACATTTTGATTGTTTCAGTAATTTACATCGGTTAGTTAAGTTTAAGAGTTTAACGTGAAACTGAATTACATTATTATATTTAGAAAGGATATCAAATGAGTTACTTAGGAGTTCTTTTTAACTTAAAACATAGTATTTAATATTTATTTATTTATTTATTTTTAAATGTAGAAATTTGATATAAAGGAAGTGGTGTACTACGGTGCAACATCTTACAAATATCCAATGATGGATATGCTTAAAATTATTAAATGATGTAATGTATCGTTTCGAAGATCATGCGACAGGCGAAACCCACATTCTGTTAACTGCCGCAACAGATTAAATTATAAAGCAGTTTATGTAGAAATTAATCAAAGATTTTAGCACTTTTTTGAAGAGTGAATAATCGAAAAAACTAACCCATAAAAACCAAGTTTTTATTGTACTCCCTTTCTTTGTAAAATATAACAACAATTAAAGACGAATTAAAACATATAGCATAACACTAAACTCACAGTAATTTAATATATTTCTAAAATGTCTGATGTTTTGAGCTTTGATAAGACACTTCATGCTTTGAAGATTAAATTCTAAAAACATTTGTCAGTCAATTTAGATTTTCGAAATTCGTAGTGAAGTAGGTAACTATTATGTATACCGACGGAGTAATTCAAATTTAGAGAATATTCCGCGACGTTATCGGGCCGCCGCGCCGTTGCTAGTAATCAAACTTTTGTAATGATTCCAATTTGAAAAAAACCATTAAAATTTCTAAACATCCGAAATTATACTATAATTATTATTTTTTTTAACGAAAATTTGATAAATCTTCTTGATCGTCGCCACGAGTCTACTTGCAATGTTTCAGCTCGATTGGATCACGGGAAAAGGGTTAAAAATCGATCCAAAGTTTTTTCGACGGCAAGCCGGCAAGCAAGCAGATGCCACGAGTTAAAAGAAAGGAAGCAATAAAAAGTAAATTGAACTTTTAAAATCAAAATACCTTATTCTCTATGTAACGATGTCCGTTACTAACGCTACGAAGATAACAACACTCTGTATCAAGCTGCAATTTTCTTCAACATTTATCAAAAATGTAATCATTGTAAAATATTATAAATAAAAATTCCTAACATATTTTGTACAAAAAATAATATTTAAAAAATAAAAAATCTCTATATTAGAAAACAATTACATATTTTTGATTTATGTACCGCCAAGAGAAAATAAGCTGAAGTTCAAACATGTATAATTACTTCACTTCTGACTGGTTACAGCTAGTGATACATTATTTACTAGGAGCTTGGTGGTGTAATGGTCATGACGCTTGCTTAGTGATCTGGTCGTTGATGGTTTAAGCCCTATTCCAGGATCCCAGCAAGTTAGTCCTATTTTCATAGCACAAGCGTTTAGCTTATTTTGAAAATAGTAAGAATATTGATGCGGCAAGTATTCCGTGTGTGCACCTCTATTAAAAAAAGGGTCGCTAATTTCGTATATAGAAACCACGAAGTACTGGGGTGGGATTTTTACGATCAACAAAGTTTCAATAGATTTATTATGAATTTTATACGAATTGTCCTCAATGTGTCCGATAAGAACAATATCTCTAATTATGGACTTGTTAAATTAACAGTGTATTTCAACCCATTCCACCCCGCGCCCTTATTTGTTCACCGTATTTAAATAAATCTTCTTAAATACAATAGTCCAACATCGCAGCGTTATTGGCATATTAAACGTATGAATAGCACTTGTAAAATGCAGGTGCTTCGTTTAATTTTATATAATGCTACGTCAGTTCTCTACTGGAGGAAGAGCGTTATTCTTGATACGTTCATGTCAATTGTCCGTCTTTAGCTGCGCCCTCCAGTCTCCGGTCACCGCCCCCACACGGGGTGGGCAGGCCATAGAAGAGCTCCGAGGGAGAATACACTGCAATTTAATTCCGTCCACGTTCTAATAATGACCGTCATAATTCGTTCAAAGTGTCCGGCTGGGTCGCCCCTCGGCCCGCCCCTCTCCTCCGACGCCTCCACCGGCCCGGGCTTAGACAGTTGTACTTTGTGTATGTGTTTTCCATACATTTAAAGTTTCCACAATACACTACATTGTGCAGCGGCGCAGTCCACCATTTTGCTCTGTGGCTCGCTCTATTTGCATAGAGTTCCGTCTCATGTGTGTGCTTGCGTGTGTGTGTTTGCGTATTGGAAATCGTGTGTCTGAAAGCGGATAACTTTTCGTGAAGTGTTTTAAGGGGAGTATTTTAGTTTCTCAAAAAATTTTACGAATTACTCTTCTTATTTTAATCTATTAGAATAGATCTGAGATCCATAAATTAATATTGTTTTTTCTCTTGTTTCAGGTATGTTAACCAGTCAACAGAATTTTACATATTCGATGATACCCTTTAAATATACGAGAACTTAAATGTACATTTTGGTGAGTAAAGTCTGAATAATACAAAACTCATGTCAACTAAAATATTATTTTTGTTAATTACAGTGAAGGTTGTAGACAAACTGAAATCGAATCAATTGATATCTCTGCTTTCATATGTGTGATAAAAAAAAACAAGCTTAAAGAGCGTAACTAATATTCGAAATACAAATAAACATAATGACGAAAAATCAATTCCTCAAAACCTACATCTGCACCGTAAGAAAGTAAATATTAAAAATTAACCAGAAAGAAAAAAGGAAGCTTGACTTAAGAGAATTGCTAATGAGATTCTGGGGAGAGAGCAAGAAAGGAGCTCTATAATAAACACAATCGAAAATCGAGGAGCCAATAAATAGAATATGTTCTTAGACACCATGCATATCTCAGAAATGTAATTGCGGGAAGAAAACAGACATTCACCAAATACTTAGCAAAGCTAACGCATACTCGTACCAATACAAATCAAATGTCAAATGTGAGACAGCTTATATTCCATTGTAAAACGTTTTTGTAAATTATTTATTACATGGAAAGAGGTAAAGGTAGTTGCTTAACCAGACTAGTCTGTTCTGAAGCAACTACCTGTACTTTTTTTGAAATTTATTTAAAAATAAGTGTACAATAAGTGTGTAATACTTATAAAATGCACTACATTACAAATTCACTTCACATAGAGAAAAAATCAAATCATATTGTAATTCACATCACATAGAGAAAAAACCAAATCATATTTACGGAAGGTATTTGAATTATAATAATTTAGAATAAAAAATTAAAAAAGAAGAACACAACAGAAATTAAAGTTAACGCGAGAACAAATAATATAGTCAAGTAATCAATATATAACGTACTAATTATCGTAATTGATTCATTCAATCATTACTAAATGAATTAAAGTACTGCAACTATTGAAAATATGACTAGTGATTAAGATAATTAGCTACCCGGCCACGTGACCTGCGCTGTAATCTGCAATTTATTTAGCTGCTGTCAGTGCGCTGAGTGAAACAAAATCAAAATTCAAACTGCATCAAAGTGCGAATTGCACTTTGCATAATTGGAGCGGTCCGAGCTGTAAAACTTAATCACGCGAACCAATCAATTTTATTGACCAATCCAAAATGGAGCGGTAATGACGGGTCAGTGGGAGAAAAAAGGTACAAATCCCGAAACGTCCGCCGACCTCGGGACGTCCTTATCGAGATTAACGATTATTGCTCCAAAAATTGGTCAATTACGGAGGAAATGAACCAAAAGTAACGCGGAGATAAGGCCGGGATGCGATGTGTATTTACATATTTCAGCCCCGTATCGCCTATCTCAATTGGCGGTATTAAGATATACCCCGGCCCGCGGGAGATGTCCTCGCAGAGGAGCGCTGAAACTGCATCGGTGCATTTGTGACTAATTTATGTCCGCCGATACGGCGTCACATGTCTCACAAATGCACCTTTTGATAAAATTTTGCCCGAAAACAATTTTTCATTAAGATTGCTTCGCGCTTTATGTTTTACTGGGGTTGAGGCTTTGCAATAATTATACACTAAATTTATAATAATGGTGCCAAAAATGCGATTTTAAAAGGTGGTGCTTAGATAAAAATGTTATTTTTATATTATAGTCGCAGGATTAAAAATTCTTTGTTTCTTGGCACGACGAGACGATGACCCTATTAGAAGTTCCAACAATCAACGAAGTGTGTACCATTTTCTCCAAGTATACATTTGATCGTCTCAATTCAGAGATATACGCAGCATTTGACCACATAATAGGTATAGAATACCACGAACAATCACATCACCACATCTAGACCAACATTAGTTGTACGAATATACTCAGTGAAAAAAGTAATCGTTCATAATCAGAAAACTGTTTTAATACCGCATTTTAATAGACAAAATAGCTACTTACATGTTGTTTAGCGCTGTAATGTTCTAAATAAACTAATATCTGTAGTGATATAGAAAAGGGGGATATGTGTCAAAAAATTCGAAATGCAGTTAAATATGCCAATCGATAGAGAAAAAAATAGCTGTCGATTGGCATATTTAACTCCATTTCGTATTTTTTGTCACTTGTCCCCCTTTTCTACATCAACACAGATATGATGATAGTTAAAATAAATGGAAAACATAAACTATGTTATCTCTATTTGAGTTTAATCATATTTGATATTTCACTTCTCGTGTTTCGAGAGTATCAGAATCTCTTATCTAAGTCTAATAGGTACTTCACCTATCGATGAGCGATTCTCTCGAAAATAGACTAGTAATATATAAAATATAATTAAACTCAAGTAGAGATAACAATGTTATCTATCAATTTCATAAAATAATCTTTACAATGTTAACGCCAAATTTATTAACAATATAAAATATGAATATGTTATTTTATTTTATTTTTTGTATTAACTTATGAAGAACTCCAACATATCCCTAGCACACTTTTGTACAGAGTTGCGGTAATTGTATTAATTACAGTAAAACTTTAACATTTTAATTAAACAGCTTAGACAGTAAAGTTGAACCATCGATATTCTCAATATGTAAAGTTCCCATCAGATTTGACCGGAAAGACACATTGACCGTCCTCGGGGCGGGGCGGAGCGGGGAGGGATAAAGAGGGAAGTTATGGTTATGTGCAGGGTAAATGGGATGGCAACAGGGCGCAGGGTAAAGTGGTCACCAGAAAATACGTAGAAGTTGCCTTGGTGAGTGTGCACCGCCAGTCCATCGGCGATTAGTGGTCACCTTGCCTCTCGGCCCATTAGCTCGGAGACGTATTGTTAGATGCTTCGGTCCGGCCGATCGCTACTGAAGTCGTTATTGAAGATAAGATGACTTCAATTATTTTTACAGTTGAGATCAATCTACTTTCCAATTGAGTATACTTAATTGAAATCAGAGAATAGATGTAAATATGTTTTCAAATTTTCTGTGAAAGGAATATATTCTTCTGTCTCATAATAAATGATGCAGAAAATCCAAATTCAAATCATATTTTTTATGGAACGTACATATATCAGAAATGAATAAAAAAATCAATAAAAATAAGACAAATATTGAAAACTTCTTCATTAATTGAAAAAAGTATTAAATTTTTATCAATGGAAATTGTACATATTTAGAAGTGATGGAAGTCAAGAATTTTATTTTTTCACAACCTATGATTTGCGTTCTGAGATTTTGTATATGTCATTTTTAAGATGATTATTTTTATTAACGGTACGAAATTAATATATATGTAAGCCTGCAATGATTAAATAAAATAATACTTAAAAATGTGGCATATAGATGCAAAAGCGCTACTATCCATTTGGGATCCATATGGATAGTGGCGCTTCTGCATATATACGCCACAAATAATAGTATTACATTTATAAATTAAGATAGATTTCTCTTATCTTCTTCTTCTTCTTAAAATTAGGCAAACCGCCCTTAAAGAGCGATTTGTGCCATTTCACTGTTTTAGTCTAATTCATTATTTGATAATAAGATGAATAAACAAATATTAAGGATTTGAAATTAAAAAAATTCTGCTCTATATTTTTAAATTAGCTATAATAATTTGATGTCTATGTGATGTAAGTCAATTAACGCACGATAGTGAACACCAAGTTTTAAATTATCACAGTTATTTTGATGATTTAAAAACTGCTTTACTCTATGCTTCTAAATATAAAATAAAAATACTTTTTACAATACAAAATTAGCAACTGACTCATTTATCGCCCTTACTCACCATCACACCGTTTCATAGCGGGAGTAGGCAGAGAGAATAGCGCTCCACACTCTACTGTCCTGACTTACAACACTCGCCTCTTCCATATTCATCGATCTTCGCATGCAAGCTCGACGATTGTTGAGGCTCTTAATGCGATATTAATAAAGGACCATTAATAGGATAATAATAAAGGACCATCTTTCAGTATCGAGTTTATATATATATATATATATATATAGGTATATTTTTTTTTTAAGTTTTCATGCCGTGTCTTCCGCGGTGGCCCTCTCTTTCTGGCGCCATCAACACTTGCGTCATATATTTTTCTTATCATTTTTTCTTCATGCATTCACTCAGCATGCCCAAACCACCTGAGCGATCCTTTTTAATTATATTAACTACGCTAAGATCAGCATTACATTCATTCCTATTATCTTCATTCTTTACTCTATCATAAATGAATTTACCCCACATACGTCTGTGTGATCTCATCTCCACTATATTCAGTCTACTCCCGTTCCTCTTCTGCTAGCTCCAGGTTTCACTTCCGTACATCGGGGTTGCTACCAGAATTTTATTTTATACCGCTAGTCTCGCCTCGGTAGACACTAAACTAAGTATTTATAATACGATAAAAGATATAACGTGTTCAACATAACTGTTAAAAATGAACATGGAGAATTCATTACCTGAGATAAAAAATACTTTAATAGCCTCTTAAATTTTATTATTTCTATTAAACAGATTTAAATTCCCGCCCGCTACCCTTCGGCGGGGAAATAAATTATTTAAATTTTCACTATTTTTCAATTATCTCATACTATTTTAATATTTATGTTTGTTTCTTCCAATTTATACTATGTCTCTAGCCCACTGGTCCATCAAAAGCTATATATTTTCTAATTAAAATAAACACAAAAAGTATATTATTATGTATATGAACAAACAAGTAACATTTTCCAGTTTCCTGCTACATTACGTACATCGTGAGAAAAGTCGCGTGATCGGGGCCCAAGAAAGAGGATCTGATCCGGCGCGTGCTTTATCGAGCCCCCGGTTAGTAGTAAGAGATTAGGGTCCCCAGACAGTTTACGGCCTGCCCGGTAACCGAACGGAACGCCACCGGTACACGGAGTGCGGGGCCACTCCGCCGCGACTAGCTTTATCTGCTCCCATTATACCGACACCCGGCTCCAGCCCGAGATCTCTATTTATGCTTTTTCTGAGAAACTAAATTAACAATTAACTCTGCATGCGACAGACAGTGCACACACGCGCTCACTCTAAGGGTTAATTTATTAACGAACATCGTGGGGGTGAAATTTTCTCGTTTAAGTTAATAAAAATTAACACTATACATATGACGTTGACAAAAAATACAGAAAGGATCGGTGAGATAGTTTCATCGCGAAATGTAAGAGCGAGGAGAGAATAAAACTAATTTGTTCTAAATATGTTCTACGATTGCTACTTCAAAAAAAAAATACAAGTGATTCAAATGAATGAAAAACTGTGATTAGTTGTCAGCGGCCTTCTATGTAAGAACTTTCACCTCATTACCATCGATTAGAAGGCAAGCTTAGTTAATTTTTTTTTCTTTATATTGAAATCAACCGAAATTTTAAAAAATGGTATGCGACTAATGCGGGTATCGAAAATTCGTTCTACACGAGCAGTGTATTGAAATTTCCTTCAAAATATTTCACGAAATCGCCGCTTAGATTTATTCAATTATCGCTTTGTGAAAAAGGGCACACAATTTGTCCGATATCAAAGGACCGTCACCCCTCGGATTACCGCCCGCCCTTGGGCATCCCCTTTTCCCTTGCCCCTCTCATCTCACACATGCTCAAGGTCTCCACAATACTGCCGAGTACAACCACCAAGTACCTAAAAAGAATTAACATTTTTTTCTGTTTTGAATATGTGATGCATAAAAAAGTGATACATAAAATTTTAAAATATTACAATTTTCTATAAATAATTGGCACGACCGTTTTCATTTATTTCACCAACCCAACAGTTATTTCAAAAATTATGTTTCTTTTTTATAGTTATGCTTAAGTCTTATACTTTGTTTAGGTAATTTTATCTTATTTTGATTTTTAACGCTACGAAGGATCATGATGCCCAATTACTGTTTCTAATATATACAAAAACATCCAGGCTTGAGAAAGTAGTATATTAAACCCAGAACCCTCGCTATAAGACGCCAGTGTCGTGTCCACTGGACTACTATGATTGCCATCTTTATATTAATCTTTAGCGATCTTATGACTCCAGAATGTCAATGACAACGGTCATTACAGCGCGTCATCCTTGGTAGGTACTGCTGGTCTATGGGTAGCTCACCTGTCTCTCTCATGCAAAAACCCTGGTCTTGCAAATCCGATAAGGTTTATTACAAATCAAACGGTTTCTCCAGAACAGGCCTAGCCAAAAAAACTCACGTTTCCTGGATCCATCATACATGGTATAGTTTCCAGATAATGTTTCGTTTTTATAGCGGATGTCCACCTTGTTCCTGGTATTCCTTCTATGTCCGTCATATTTTTATATGATTTTATTTAGCTTCACTGTCTGCCAACGAGAAATCTTGTAATGAATATTTGACCCACTTCCTGGCTAACAATCGCTCTGAAATTTGGCAGAAAGACGTATTCCTGATGACAGTACAATAATTGTTCATTAATTTTCGAAAATTAGTTTAATTTTATTACTATTATTATATGGTTGGATGCTCCAAGCATGTATAGTCTTAGGAGATTTCAAGTAGCGCATTGCAAGTTCTCATATCTTTGCGTTTGTCATTTGCCTGTGTCTAGCCAGCTATTTCTTTTTGTTCTTGCGCTTACTTAACTTTATTACGTGGATAAAACTCATATTCTCAGCCCTTTACGTAAACCTTAAGCTTATTTAAAAAAAAAATTAGTAATATATTATATTTACTTCTATAAACTGCTGGGCTTCAACGTACTGTTTAAAATTACGCGAATTAGTTTTCTGTCAAATACATGGTAATTATTAATAATAATAATATTTAAAAATCGGTTGCGTTAGATTTTTTTATTTCTAAAATGCGGGTGTTTTAATTTTTGAATTATAATAGTACGTTTGGTGCACTTAAAATGAGTATCTACGGAGAATTAAACTTTTACATTTCGCTTTTTCAATTGTTTCACTAATTTACATTTGTTCGTTTTAACTAATCTTACGTCAAAATGTTCTTCAATATTTACTTAATTAAAAGTCTTCGCTAAAGAGATAGGTTATTTCTCTACATCTAATATTAGCATCTCAGGAAAAAAAATTAAATCTTGATTTCTTGCGATAGTTAATGTAAAAAAAATAAAACAAAAAAAAGTTTTAAAAAAATTATTCTTTCTAAAACCTTTTAATGGGATGTAAACGGTTACACACATACAGAAATATTCGTAAAAGTCGGTTGACAGACCAGACTAACATTTTCTTTGATGTTGCTTTGACTGAGGAGTGCATTGAAGCCATGTGATTCTGACAAGTCGAACCCAGCCAGCGGGGCGCGGGTCCACCGGGCTCGGCCCCTCGGGCCCCTCGGGCCCCCGGCCGGCCCCACCGGGCTCTGCTTGTCGCTGACATGACGTCCGGATATCTGCCTCGGGGCCTGCGACGATTGATGAGAGGATCAACCGCTGCATGAATGACGTGTTTGTTCGTTTGATTATGTTTTTTGTGTACTTTTTCTTAGTCGACAGATGTTATTTAAACGATCTTGTCTTAATCTCCTGATTAAAGATTTTATAACAATGATTTGCAAAATATAAGATATTTGTGCGCGCTTTATTTGGGAAAAATATTACTTTATTATTGGTATTACAGGATGATGTTCGAACATTCATCAATCGCTTGATCAATAGACAAATGGTCTACCTCTAGACTGAATGCATCCTATTCCTTACTTATGTAATATTAATATACTTCATTAATAGATATATAACTTAAACTGTTTATAATTCACATTGATTATTTTTAACTTTGACCAGCTTCGAGACGACCGTATCTTCATCATAACGGGCCCGTATTAAGAACTGCAGATATACAATAACAAAGATATATATTTTGCGTCCATCCTCACGATAATATATTGGTATCCAAACCGGTCGATCTAAATAATTTTAAATTTTACAAAATTTATTAATTTTTTAAAATAATTAATTATGTTCATCCACAAAGTTACCGCTAAATATTAAAAATAAGTTATCATTTCACGTATAAAAATATTATTTCACGGTTGCACATTTTAAACAAAAGTTTATAATCAATCATATTAATCAATTATCAAACTTTAGAAATGTAACTAGGATATTTGATGTCGTTATACAATTGATGCTAACTATGTACAAATATTGAGCGAGCAATCATCGTTAAATACCTATAGATGGAGACCATCAGACGTGGGCACATGAGTCAGTTTTGTGCAAAAAAAAAAATATTGTCCAGACAAGCATTTGGATAAATTATGACATGATGGAAATCATGCATTATCAGGAATAAATACTTATCACTCGAGATATTCTCACTTAAAATTTATGAGACACAAAATACGTTACCAAAACAAACACAAAACATCTCCTCGTGTAATTTTGTTATTGGATCAATCAATATTAAGGAAGGCTGATTTATGACAGCGCACCAACAGTTTTATTGAAATGATCAACTTCACTATTTATACATTTCTCATAGCACAGCGGCCAAACAAATATTTGAGGAATTTTAATAATACAGACAAATCGTGTTAGTAAAATAAAGTACGTTCAGCATCTGCACCGCCGCGACGCGCCACGCGCGACGCCGACGTCAGGCATCGGGCGCTTATAGCATTACTCGCGTGTGTTATCTCGGGGCCGGGCGGACGGACCCCCTCGCCCCCGACCGCCGGTACTCCGCTATGTAAATTACTAGTGTAACTTAATTAAAAGCGACTCCAAACTATGCGCTGCATCTCGAGTGCGGATCTGACCAGAGGACAATCGCCGCGTCTGGAGACGGATTCGGAATAATTCTCGGGAATATGTATGCTAATTTAACGGGTTTGTTTTACCGATAGATTATAAAAGTGTTTGAAGCTTTGTTATTTTGAAAAACGAATAGGTACCTATAGCAATTTTAAAGGAATACCATAAAATTTACCATTATTTCTATATATGAAAAAAAATTATTTGATTATTTTTTACACGCAAGTAAAAGCTACATATTTTATTTTTCCCTGTTAGTATTTTTGTAAGTATGTAACCCCAATTATTTGTCTACGTAATACAAGTAATTTGTAATCACTTTTTCTTATATGTATTATGTTTAATACCGCTTTCTAGTAACAATAATGATTTATATTTAAACGAAATAGTATAGTGCATTTTTATGTACATGATCCAACTCACCACGACCAGCGTGTTGCACTAGGATGCTATGTCCAGTCTAAAGTATAAATTGATAAAGAAAATATGCATATTTTCATTTTCTATGTACATTTTATTTCCGTATGTTTGGAAAAAATCTGAAAGCTGGTCAGAAGAACGGGAGTATAAGAGACTGTTCGAGAGAAAATATTTCATATAAATTCCATTGCAGCTGTGCGCGAGAGAAGCGAAACAAGCGAGTGCGAGACCACATATTTCGGGCGAATAGAAGCAGGTGAACTGTACTCCGATTGAACATTGACAACCTGCGAAAATAGAGTTTCAGTTAAGTTTGTATGCTGGTGTTTAATTAAGGTTTTGCTTATTGATAATTGTTTAAAATGTATTTTATTCAAACCCCGACGCTGCGAATCGTGACAATATTAAATAAAAAAAATACATATATCTATATTAAATATTCTATGAATACGGAATCCCATGAAAGTAGTACTATTGTAATCGAAGACACCAACCTATTGATAATAATTATTAATAATCGTCACCGCTATGCGGTATGAGTAAACCTTTCAGATCTATTGTTATTAATTATATGTATACATGCTAGTTATATGCGTAATATCCAATTAATTAAATTATCATTTTTGTAGACTTTTTTGAATAAAATATTAATTATCTTCAAAATATTTTTTCGATTAAGGAAGATAAATGAATGTCCTTTTCTGAGCTCCTAAGTAATCTGTACAGGCCAGTAAAAAAATTGCAGATTCAGATAATTTTACCAAAAATAATTAACTACAAATTTTAAATTGCTGCAATGTACCTACTTGAACGTCCAATGAAAATGTTAAAGAAATACATGTAAATGTTCATTGATATATTAAAGTTTTAAAAATAAATAGGTATCAATCCGATCCTGCTGGTCTGCAGGCATTTCGGACACGAAAGTCTCTCCAGCGCAATTAGCGAATTCGGTTACATAATTTAAATGGTACGTGAATTACTTACACGGGCTGATTACACGCAATCTTTTTTTATTCAGCTTTTTAATTAAACTCCGGGATCGAGTATCCTCTTAAATAAAATAAAAACCTCGGAAACACTACAGCCGAACCTCTGTTGGATTCACGCGCTTCGAGTATTGGATATATGTGACTGTCACCCGTTGTAATTTTTAGGCCATGGCTTCAAACTATTCCCTCTCACGTACGCCTAAAAGATTCATGTGAGGATTTAATTGGGTTAGTGTGAGTGATACCGTGCACTATGTGTCAGTGTTTCGATGCCTCTCAGTCTTTTGGTTGGTCACTCGGTCGTCATGGGCGGAGCTGTTGTTTGATTTTTTTGAAACGAGATGTCCACAAAAATATGCTGATAGTAGCTTGTTGGTCTGGTGGTTAAGATTTTTAACCCAAAGTTACATTTATCGGTAGTCTGAGCCCAATTCCAGGAGACTAGCAAGTTAGTCATATTTTCGTAGTACAAGCATTACAGCTTAGTTTGAAAGAGCGAGAATATTGATGTGACGTATACGTCTTTATTGAAGAAAAGTCCTTAATACATTAATTTATATACTCAACGTGTGTGTATTAGGTACAATGTTTAATTGTAGTGTAAATTTAAAAAAATATTTAAGTGTTAAATAAAACGGATATTTTATATGAACCGTATATTTTACTGAGAAGCAAATCTCGACGTTTCGCTCAAGTCTTATTCAGCTAATGGATATTCAGCTAACATGGCTAATGGTTACTCTCCGCATGTAAGGATCCCATGAAAAAAATCCAGTGTGTGTGATGTTCCGAGGAACAAAGCATACTTACATTACATCAGAGGTATTACTGACAAAATCTGCCGGGTGTTGTTGAAATTAATCAAAAAAACAATTTTCAGCCCTCATAATTCAATCTCACGTATGTTAGGTAGTGTGAAGAATTACCTACATTTGTCTTAATCTATTGCAATTACAGTTTTTTCTCTTATTTTAAATGTTAAAGTACCCACATACACTGGTCACAAAAAATAAATATTCCTAAAAGCAAAATGATATGTTACAGGTCGATTTTTTTACTGTTGGCCACTTTTCCACATTCCACATTCGTCCACTTTTGTTAGTACGTAGTATATTTTTTTACTATAACAATATAATAGAAAATAGATTTGTTCAATTATTTTATGTATAGGAAATGAAATAATAATGACTGTCGATGCTGTTTATCACTGAAACTACTAGTAGACGAAAATAAATATTGGTTGAAGTCGAACAGTGTATTTTATTATATTACTATAACGTATAACAAAAGGAAAGGAAATTAAATAATAATTATTATCAATGAATGAAATTTACATTTTTATTTTAAACAATAATACATAACCGGAACTATAAGTCACTGACGTCAAGTGTGTTGTTGCTAGATAGTTAACTGTCTAGTGTGATATCACTAACGCATACCAATGCGTGTATCAGTACTTAACACATTTTTGAAATGCCATGACTGCCAAACTTACCCTATATGCCAGAAAATTAATATTCTCTGTACATAAATATACAATACTTAACTTTATGTGTTCATTCAGTTAGAAAACATAAAGTATATATATTTACATGCATGTAAAAAAACGTATATACGAAAATGCTCATGCTCTTCTTCCATGAGTTTTCCGACGCCGTGTATGCTTTCTTTATGGTGAAAAGCTGATGATTTTGATGACATTTTTTTGCTTTCCTCTACTTTTTGCGATCTGCGCCCTATTTAGAGAACCGAGGCTCCAGTAATCTTTCGGACATGGTTTGATAACCTCGTACATTCCCAGTTATCATCAATTTTTCTCTCTTTTTTAGCAATGCACCCAAAGTATGAAAAAATATTGTTCCGCACGTTGTAGAAAGTCTACAATTAGTACGGAATTCCAGAAGAGTGTATGGTATTCGCAACAGACGACGCCAACACTACATCTCGAAGGTGTCAAGCACGTTTCTTTTCTTCTCTACCTAGTTTCCTAGACCTAGTTTCGACTTAGATAATTTTAGAGAACACCAGGGATGGGGCGGTTCTTCAAATTATCAGATTTGACCAAATTATCATTAAATAATTTTTTTTTTTAAAGTAGGTACTTCATGTTTTGAAAAATACTTCAACGCACACTAAAGCAATTGAATCATTGAATGATAACTAGTCTTTTTGTTACTCGTAGTACCGTGACTTTTTAGGCTGTGGCTTCGCACTGCTCCCTGTGACGTAACCGCACCACTGAAGAAGACACGCGTCGTGCGGTCGCCGCGTGTCGGGGATCGTCATACCTGACACGCGCGGGTCGTCCGGCTGTCCGCAGCCCCCGCCCTCACCGGCAGGTTGCGCCCTTGTCGGGTAATTGATAATCAGTATGCCGTGAGGTCATCCCGTCTCCCCTCCCACCCCGCCCACCCTCGCACACCTCGAATACTTGAGACGATTATTAATAGTGTCGGGAAGTATGCAAATTCCCTGATGGCCGCGACGCTTTGAGCGGTCAGTCTGTCTTTGTTAGGGGGTTACGTAATTTAATTAAGAATGGGTGTGAGGAAAAGAATGCACCGAATCATTTAGCGCGTACTGGGTACTGGCTACCAGCGGCGTGCACTATGCGTGAACTTAGATTATTCGGCTAATGTCAATGCCGTGATATTATGGTTTGATCACTAGAGGTTGTATTCATCTGAAAGAAATACTCTTTTTCAGCAACATATTCACATAGTATTGATACATACATATATCAGGAGTAATTGTATTACTAGATGTTGAACGTATATAAGATAGTATTGCTGAGATAGTTTTATCGTGTGGAATGTATGAACGAAGAGAGAATGGTAAATAAAATAGGCACACAAAGCATGTATTGAAGGCAACAGGAACAGAGGGTATGCGAAGAAGACCTCGCATGATCAAATAAACTAAATATCGGCTCTTCTTCTTCTTTTGGTGTCATGTCAGGTCCCCCCAACATTGACTATCACCCGAGAGAAAGCGTCCCTGTCCTGGGCAGCACGAAACAGCTCTCCAACACTTCTTATGCCCGTCCAGTCGCGTATATTGCGGAGCCAGGAAATTTGTCTCCTTCCAACACCTCTACGACCCTCTATCTTGCCCATAAGAATCAGGTGGAGCAATTCATATTTTTCTCCTCTGAGCACATGACCCAAATACGATACCTTTCGGATTTTGATATTTGTCAGCAACTCTCTATTCACTCTAGCTCTTTGAAGAACTCTTGTGTTGCTGACCACATCCGTCCAGGGTATCCGGAACATTCTCCGATGTATCCACATTTCGAACGCCTCCAGCCGGTTCATGCTACTCACTTTGAGGGTCCACGATTCCACTCCGTACAGCAGGACTGACCATATATAACATTTGACCAGTCGCTATCGAAGTTTCAGGTTAAGATTGTCATCGCAGAATATCTGTCTCATTTTGTTAAAAGCAGCTCGCGATGCTTCAATTCTGCATTTGACTTCGGTTTCTGGGTCGAGGTCTTCCGCTAGGATCGGCTCTACTAAAAGCTTTAACAGGCGAAGAACATGCATAGGACTTATGTGAAAGTGGACGAGTCAAAAATGGTATACCGGGACAAAGAAGTGTGGCATCCAGTTGGGTAAGTATTGCGTTTGATTCTTGATTGTACATTTAGTACAGATTTTGAGAAATTAATGCCTTATTTACAATCCATGCTATATTTATCATTTCTACCTTCTTTCACTAGATGGTTCTAGTTAACTTACAAACTGTGAAGTATTTTGACCTAAAAATACATATAAATTATTTTAAGTAAACATTTAATTTATAGTTAGCACAAATTTTTTGATTTTGTAGGGTGCACACCCCTGGCACATGCCACGAGTATTTTCTAAGTCTCCCGACAGTGCTATTATAGATGCATTAGATATATATATATATATAAATGTTGTGATAAACGGCACGACATTTTGTATGAGCCGAGACAATAATTGTGTGATCGCAACTTTTGAATACAATTTAAATCTTGACTCGTCGAGTAAGCCATCAAATAAATTGTTTTTGCAGATAACGAGTATTGTTATTATGCAAGTCGTGCCGACAGCGGCTGCGGAAATTTGACTGAAAGTTTTGCCGCAAATCCGATACAAGTTTTGCGGCGTTGCAGTCTTAACAAATGTCCTTTGGTAAAACGAAAAATCAGAGCGGCCTACCGCATCCCCTCAATTACTCACCCCTCCCCGTCACGCGGCGCTCTTCACCGAGCTGCACCCATTACACAGTCCGGACCGGACACCGGTTCACACGTTCAAATAAAGTTTCCACACAAAAAAGACTCAAAAATAATTTTCCGTACAATTCGCTACCCTTGTAGGGATTTGTCATTTCCACGTCCGCCGAGTTACTTGACTGTCTTTTTTTGATAATCCGGACGGGGGGGAAGGAGTTGGTGGGCCATTGAGACAATGAAAGAGGGGGATTGTTTGAAGACTGTGCAAGCTCGGAACGTCCGTCGCATGGCAATTGACTCTAATCAAGAACACCGTGGATTGTTCTGGAATCGGGCAAGGGATGCGGATGGAGAATTCAGTAACCTTTTCTGACTTCATCCCCGACTGCGGTCACCTCCCCCCTGCAACGCTGAGGGACTCTTTCACTACCTCCGAATAGTCTCCCAAATTTGTGTTTATTCGCTCTATTCGTTTATTCAGTGTTGAAGTTACGTGTTATATTGAAAACTTTGCATTGTTTTTGATTTTACGATAAATTTTCGTGTATCTAGTTGTTTATCATATCTAAGAGGTTAAATTTTTCTTTGGATACAACTAACCATCGGTCGTGAAACGTATTATCATTTTATTAATTTTTTATCAGCATGATTAACAATAGGTGACAAATTCACTAGTTAAGTATGAGCATTAGTGGAAGTATACATTTAATGGTTATTATACCTGTGCTTTAGTTCTGATTAGCGTTACTTAACGAATGAGTGTGATAACGCATTTGACGGTCGCAAATTATGACAAATTATAAAATCAATCGACGAGATCAAAAATCAGGACAGACTGTCTTCAAACATTTAATAAAACGAAAGGTCTTATTCAGCAGTTTATTCGAATTTGGCAAAACAGCCGGAATATTATTATTTATTATATGGTACCCCAAGTGCAAGGCACCTCTCCAAAAAACATTTTTCGTGTTAAGAATGTCATATTTTTGTGCATCGTTACGTTATTTTACTTCTACTACGTTCCAAAAGATCATCTTTGTGTGACTTTTCATTATTGTTTCACAATGGAAAGTGATATATTTTTATTAAAATTGATTGCAACGATATCCCTTCTGAATTTTTTCTAAGAAATATGAAAATAATAATTAAATGTTGTTATGTTTAACAGATATACAGGGTGTCTCGTAGCAAGTAACTAAAACTTCTGGGGAATCTTCCTCATTCAATTTCGAAAAGAAAATATTATTTTCTATTTATATTTCTGGCTTATTTTCTGTAAAATGTTGAAATATCACAACAGTAAACTATAAGTATAAGAAAAATTCATATACATACTTCAGTACGAGTCAAATAAAATGAAAAAATTTTGGCAAGGTTTTAATCATTTTATTTTAAATGTATCAAAACGGATAAATTTTTAATATTCAATGTAAATTACTTTCATGATATTCTAATTAAACATCTTATTTATGTGTAAAAAATATTTTCTATTCAAAGTTTTTGCTACTAGCTACGGGACACTTCACTTGTATACAATATCAATTCAGAATATTTCAGTTTGACATACTTTTTAATTAAGTTAATATCCTTCCGTATTTTGCGCTGGTATCAAAAGTTTCATTAAAAATATAAAATACTTAGTAATAATATTTTTAAAATAAAAAGAAATTCGCCTCGTTAATTCGTCAAAGCTCCAGTCTTGCTCGCGTCTGTGCAAGGAGGGTTTTTTTTAGTAAAATTCCCGCTGAAATCTGTTGCAGTTTACACGGGCGGGACGTGAACCCCCCGCGCCGCCCGCCGCCCGCCGCCCGCCGCATTCCGTGACTGGTACGCCCCTGGGGGACGCTAATGACTGAAAGAATCTCAAATTAAACTGGAAAAACTCGCAACTTTATTTGAAAGTTCTCTTATTTATACGTCGCTTGTGAAATGTGACTTTTGAGAGAACAGACGCCCGACGACAGTGGAAACTCGTCCTGTGTGTACCGTCATTTTTATCCGGTACATTGGTTCATCGATACTTTTGTCGTACTTGTAACCCCGAGAGATGGAATGGTACTGAAATGAATATATTCTAAGAGACTTTTTAAAAATCACTTTAATTAATTTATCTTCGACCGGTTTCAATTCCACTGTATCTTCGTCGAGACGGTCGCACACTAACTGATCCATAGAATAAAATATGCATTGAATTCAACTGTCGGAGGTGAATATATTAAGTTACCACTCTACTGTCGTTATATCTTGTCCCCTTCCGCCCATTTTGTTTTCCAAACAAAATATTATTATGTAAAGTATCTATTATTGTTAGAATGGTGTAGAGCGTCAGGTAAAATGTAATGTATGGCACGCACGTTTTTGTATCTAATGATATAGAGAGCTCCTTGTCGTATAGAACCCTGCTCTTACGGAACATGCTTTTAAGGAGCTTGATCACAATCAATTTAATTAGGTATATCAAATCAAACTTTACCGTACACATCACAATTCCCCACAACATCTTTTATTACTAACACACACATCTTAATTTATCCCCATTTTATCTTCCATTCTCTTCTCTCTTCCATCCCCTCTATGAATGTATTTATATTATATTTTTAGTGAGACGGTAAGTGAATACTACATACGTATGAAATTCAAATTTCAAGCGTCTTCAACCTGCTCCAGCAACATACATAATATATATAGGTTTTCAAAGTATTTTTTTTAATTACATAACAGATTGCTTCATTTACTGTGTAAGTTATAACTTGGAGTGAGTACCTATATGGAGGCGATCCTCTGCTTGATGCTTTCAATGCTATCATTGAATACATCAACATGATTGCTCAGTTCATTTAGGACTTGCACTTTATGGTGTTACTAGGGACTACGCGTTATGGTGTGCTTATTCATTTCATCCGTTCTGCATTTTGGGACATGAAAGCGAGAGAGCTGGATATCGCAAATAGTTATTTGGTACAAACAGGGCATAATTTTCAGCAGGTTCGGAGCATCAGTTATTATATTTCTTAAAATTTTAACCCCCAACATGATTAGACCCTCCTGTCTGCGCGACTCGAGGCTGCGGTATTTGCATTCCCTCAGCAGTACTTCAAGGTTCATGAATGTAGGATATTCTCCTGTTCTGCGCATGTATAAGTAGCGCAAGAATTTATTTTGAATCTGGTCAATCATGTCGATGCATATCTTTTGGTGTGGGCTCCAAACTGCCATTCCATATTCCAATTTTGAACGAATAATGAAATTGTACATTTACTCGATGCACTTCTTATTCGAAAATTCTTTTGATATGTGTGTTACGAAACCTAAAAGCTTATAACACGTTGTAATTAATTGGTTTATGTGACTTGGTGTACGTAGCATTAAGCGTGTAAGTGGCGAACGAGCAAACCAAATAAAACTGGTAACAATTATTGATAGAGAGCAACGTGAATATCGTAAACTTATCTGCTTTAAACATTTTACTTTACTTTTGTTTTAACTTGCTGTTTTAACTGCTGTAAGTTTTTTTAATTTTATTATAGGTACATATAATTATTTATTATCATTCTCACTAGTTTATAGTAATTTGGAAGAATCGTATATATTTTTCATCACTATTCATAACTACCAAAAGTATAGTAAAATATTGTAAACGTTTGAATAAATAAGATTTTAACAGCTTAGTTTACGGCTAAACTTGTAAGAATTGTTCACGAATATTGTACCTGCCGTGGACCAATAGAAAATTTCAGTAATTTCATATTTTACTATTCCGTTATTCCGTCCCGGTTCTTTGAATCCGCAGGATTATTGGGTGGAGCAATTAAAATATCCTTTCACAGAAGAGGGTCCTGCAGGCGAGTCTTTGTTCCTCTCCTTTGATTGTCACCTGATAAATTAGTTCGCTGCACGCTGCTTCTTTCTGCATTTCAATTTCAAATGCTGCCGTAAATGAATGCACACCGCAGTATCGCACACAGTGCATTTTGTTGCAGATTTCTGTTTAATATCTGTGTATTAAATAGAAATCTGCAACAAAATGTTTGATTATGTTCGCTGTCGGCTGACGTCGTTTTATTATTCGGTTTAAAAAAATAAAAAATATAATTACTTTTCTTAATTTAAAACAAAAATTGTCATGCAGAAGAGCTTTGAGCGATTGAAATTTTTGTAAATAATAAGTAAAATAAGTAAAGGTAAAGTTGGACGTATTTGTTGGACAACTTGGACTTTTTTCGCACGCGTACTCGAAGTGTTAGGTCGCTTCCGCTATTATTTCGTACAAACGTGTCACAAAAATATGTTAATGCGCCTTTAAGTAGAATTCACAGGTTTGGTAACGAATTCAATCCAGTTTATAAATACAAATAGGGTGTCTTCATGCAATTTTGAATAGAAAATAGTCTACACTTTGGTTGTAATGTCAACAGTTTCGGAGATAAGCGACATCAAACTTCGCATTTTTTATTCAATATTTCTGACCTATTTTTCTGGGTGAAATACACAAAGTGTAAAAAATATTTTTCTTTCAAAATTGCGTGGTTTAGATGTTGAGACAGTGGTATAATTGATTAGGATGTTTAAACCGTTCAATATTTAATGCAATTTATATTTCTGTTAATTTTCTTTTCTTATATAAATGTGACAATAATGTTAAATGTATTGCCGCCTCTCAGATTGATAAAAATCACTAATCACGAATTTCCAGTTGCAACAAAATTGAAGCGTTAGCGCATATTGCTGTCCAGGAAATTCTAAGCATTCGTCTCCAACACTGCACTTCAAGGGCGTCAAGTTTCTTCTTCTCACTTACTCTTAATGTCCATGTTTCTACTTCGTAGAAACATATGAAAGAAAAACAAGAGTTTTAATTGAGTTAAAATAATATATCTGTTCCAAGCAGAATTCAGTTCTGGTATAGCACTATTCGAAATAAGCGTTTAATAAGTCAAATAATTAGACCACTAATTTACTAACTTTTGACTTTTATAATGCTCCAGGTTTCTTAGCGAACGTTTTCTGTTGACGAGCCCGGTGAAGCGAAGTTCCACGATGAAAGATGATCGCAGAAGGTTCTTGCAGGCAAGAACAGGAGAAGGACTCTCGGAAATGGTGAACCTAAAACAGAAATGTACAAGCGAAATAAATCGTCACCTCGCGTCGCGCGTCGGTAAGTGCAGCAGTCGCGCCGTCTAGTCCGGGCCCGCGGAGCTGCGGCCAAATGAGCGCGGACACGCACTCCCTAACGTGGCATTATTAGAACACAATAAGCGTCCCGAGATCACTCCTTATTTATCCCTCGACAATCACAGCATCACGGGCACCGGCTACCGCAGATCGCAGCGACAGATACCGGCCGATCGTGGGGCATTTATTAGCGCGCCCGGCCGGCCGGCGGAGGGCTGCCGCGCCGCTCGCTGGCCGGATTACCATTCCAGATCCCATCGGAACAAAGCCTTCCTCCGCGCTCGCCATTTCGGTCCGAGCGCTTACTTATCCGCTCACCTTTGATCCCTTCGGGGCCTTTTTATTCCGCCTCGCTTTCGAACGGGGACTCGTTCTAATTTATGCGCGTATACGTCGCGGGCATGCGCCGGGAAACAATACCGGTGTAATGTATCGAGGGTGCCCTTTCTTCCTCTCCCGGGGCGGAGCCCGGGCCGCTGACCGCCGTGAATTATGCGAGAGAGGACGGTCTGTCATCTAAGACCAAAATTACGACCGCGCCGTACCTACAAAATCTGATCGCGCAAAAGTTGAAGGGACAACTATCTCGTTCGACAATTCCGATCGAAGGAATACGAAGAGTCGTCTATTTTGTCTCGAGAAGTTGAATGTATAATATAATACATAAACCGGCAATCGCGCATTTCGTCTATTTGCTCCTGATTACGATACGCGGAACATCGTGATGTAGCGGTCCCGCAGGCCGCGACAGGAGCGGCCGGCGCGGTGCGGGACCTCTTATCTCGGCAGGGATCTGTCGGGGCCGGTAGGACTTTAAATTAAGCCTCGGTTGTGTGTCGCGCGCATTCTATGACCAATAAGGTCCGGGACAGACGGACACGCGGCGAATTTTTTAATTGGCTCCGTTCGGCTTCCATATCTCCGCGGCCCGGCGGCTGCAATCTCGGCCAGATGGATGCGGAACGGAGCGGAATACCGAGGTGGCGGTACCGCGAGAAGCGAGTGCGCGCTTCGCCGAAGCTGCTCCTAATGTCGGCGCTCTAGGAAAGGGGCACCGATAGTCCGACCGGTTTAGAATTTAAAATTTGTGGATTTAGCGAAATCGCGTCTATTTTGTTGATTTGTATCGCGGTGTCGCTTCGGACATAAAAGAAAAGTGTGTTTATGCGAATCGGTCCGGGCCGACGTGAACGAGGGGTCGCTGTGGCACTTTATTGAAATTCCTATCTCTCGATAACGCGTCCGCTCCGACGGCGGAGGAGGCCGATGTATGTTTTCCATTTTATGCTAAATTTATGCGGCAATAACGCCCGAGCAAATCTCGGCCCTCCGACAGCCGGGAGATGTTCCCGGGCGTGCCTTACCCGGCCCTGCGGGCGACCACCGCCGCGCGCCGTGCGGGGGAAATTGGCGAATATGTTCGGTGTGGCATCTTCTACCTTGTTCATTTTTGTATTATTTATTCTAAATAATTGTCCATCACTCTTTATCGATCGTCCCACGCTTAAATCACTACGCAGAGATGATAATTTAAAGTGCGATCCGACACAGTCCGTGCGCGGCTGTCGCGGATTTCGAAAGATCGGCCCAGAGCCGGAATCTTGACACTTTCTTATCAACTTCGGGTGTATTTTTATTGGTTTTCGAGTGTTGAAGTGTCCGCTGTATTATTGTAGAATATCGCGTATCGTTTCGCGAATTTTATTCAACTGAATAAATCGGAGAATTTTATTGGACGTCTCGAGATAGTGCGTGACATACCGCCCTGTCCTCCTAAGTGCGTTGTCATTTAAAGTGAAAAGTTATTAAAGTAATCTCGCATAAAGCTGATAATGAAAGGACACTTTTTGGTTTTTTCAAGGTGACGTTAAAAATCCGATCACGTCTGAGTTTCGAACCTTCTGTTCGGTATCTTTTTGTAATTTAATTTAATCCTTTTTTATGTCAAAGGGGCTTCCTAGCATTCGAGTCCAAAATTTCGGATCAATATTCCGAACGTTTTCTCTATTTTATCGTGCCGCTGAAAAAGCAGCCAGTTGCGGTCTTCTCGGAGGCGCGAACTTACCTCGTGGCTCACGGTGGATGAGTAAGTAAATGATTAAGGTTGTACGTCCACCTTAGCCGGGTAGTAACTGCCATCTGCCGGCCCCGGGGTGATGTGTCACTGCCACGGCCATATCTAAATGGCCCCTGAAATGCTTCCATCAATAATGGCGTCCACCGTCCGCCTGTCAGCCAGCCTCGGCTGTTTACGGCCGCTACGGAGTGGATCTATCTCCTCTATATATTAATATAAGCGTATTATCCTAATCTTAACAGCCCCGGCCGGGCCGCTGCGCCGCCTTGGGCCGAGCTCTGCTGCGATCAACCGGAAGACATCGAATACAACTTATTGTAATCAGAAAAAATCTTAGGTTAGTGTGAAATCAGACAAAAATAATTCTTTCCCTCTAAATTGTACATATATTATGCCTAATATTTTGCAAGGTATTATACATATTATATTAAAGTGTAAATATGGTAGGTTATTCAATCTATTAATACGTACGAGTATACCGAGTATAGAATAGTGAAAAAGGTAATTTCTTATAACATAAAATTTATTAATATACTAGATGTAACCCGTCAAAAATGACGGAATATTGGTTCGCGTATCTATTTATTGTATCTTTTTGGCGATCTATGGAGAGGCGGCGATGGAAATCGAACGAAATTACGGATGATACACGATGTTACGGGGACAGACGGACGGACAACGAAATTATTATGTTTGATTCTGACGAGGGAACGTGCTATTTAGTATTCTACACCAAAATATCAGAAAACAAATAGACTTACTGAAAAAAACCTGGAAAAAAGAAAGAAATTTCTGTTCATTAGCAGATCTGGTTCACCATATCTCGGATACAAAGCATGGTCATTGTCATGCGAGCAATACGTAAGTAGCGCGAGACAATAAAAAAACTAAAAAGAGAATTTTATTAAATACTAGACAAATAATTTTTTGTGTTTCAACAATAAGGACAGCCTTCGTAGTCTAGCAAATTAACACTGGATTTTCGCATCGGGGATTTAGGGTTCAATTTCTGGCAAGGTCACGATACATCCAACTGGCTTTTTCAAACCTAGATGTGTTTCGCTACTGCTACGCTGTTGTGTTAAAAAATATAATACAATACGGCTCACCAGTAACGTAGGTCCATGCATAATGCACGCCACTAACAATATGATTTTTTTATTTTTTATTGTTAGTTATTGTTGGTTATTGTCACTTCCCCGCTGGGGCACGGCGCCCGGCGAGTTGTCGTACCCGGGGCGTTAATGGCACAAGCCGGAGACGTGACGGACGGCCCGGGCCGGCCGCGCGCCGCCGCTGCCGCTATCGTGAATGTTAATTAACAACTCGCCTTATTTAATTAGTAGTTTGGCCTGTTGGTCCGAGAAGACCTAACTATACAGATTCAATTAAAAGAGATAGCGGAAATACACAGCGCGATACGAGCAGAGTGCACCCCCGCGGAAGAATGCGGTCATTTCAAGAAATTAACCTTCGTCACTGTGTTGACGATTTGCTATTGTTTCTGATCCAAAAAACTACCCGTTGGCGTTGTAAATCTGGAAATGTTTATCTGTCGATGTTTCCAACCGCGAGTTTATTTTATGAAATATTCGAGTCAACGAATGAACGGTTCGTGATTCGTTCGAATAAATATCCATTTTTTAAATATGATTGTGTAGTATGTTACCAAGTTACTACCTACAATATTATCTTTTTTTTTAATAGAGATGCGAACGCGGAATACGTGTCACATCAATATTCTTACTATTTTCAAACTAAGCTAAACGCTTGTGCTATGAAAATAGGATTAACTTGCTGGTCTGGAGTGAGATTCGAACCCGCGACCTTTGGATCACGAGGCGAGAGTCCTAATTACAAGACCAACAAGCTATTCTAGATCTATTCACAATAAATTTACTTTAAGGCCCCCGCAACCAATATCATTGATCAATACTATTGATGGCGTTCTACACGTCAATAATATTGGCAGAACCGACGTTAACATCTTGAAAAAAATATTTGGCTGTTACCGGGATATGAACCACGGATCTCCTTCTATCCGGGGCAGGCGCGTTATCCAATTACGCTATAGCGGCCTCGTATTTCCGTGAATATATCGACCTTATCTGTTTCCTTTTAGTTTTATATTTACCACAAGAGTTTATTGAAATCAAATAGACTCAGAAAAATCATTTTCCTTCATTAGATGTAAAAATATATATTACTACATTACCTACAATAATGATCATGGTTGTTTCCGTCTATCACCATAAGAAAAAACACTTTTTCACATTTTACTAACGTGCCTGTCAATCTTAAAAGAATGCGTATCACAATATACATACCTAGTTGTCTATCTGCCACTTGCTCGGTATTATTTTACCTTGAAAATCATCTATAAGCAATAAAACGGTGTTGAGTAATGATTATGTTGCTTTTTGAGTCGAGCTAATTAATTGAGTCGGTGTCCAGCCAGCCTCGGCTGACTCGGAGTAAGAGGTCCCTCTCGATAGAATTCCGTGCCTACGCCTTTTGGTCCGAATCGCTTATCAATTATGTGCAGCGGACAGCCTGACAGCGTCGGATCCGAATCAATCACATTCATCAATCATTTATTATGTGGGCTGGCGAGTCGGGAGCGACTGTTTCGCTCAATGTTTATTTTCAGTTCTTTGATCTATCAATCATCCTGGCAATACAGAAATTTGCACTTTCAATGTGTGTTTGATTTATTTTATAAGCCAGACTGCTATTTCAGTTTCTTAATTTACAAACAATTTTTGGCTTCTTAATATTCGTACATCTTCTCACGCACAATTTTTTTCTAATACTTAATGTATCTAACCTTTTCAGGATGTATTTTGTATTTTTTTCTGGTTGATACTTATATAGGTACATGATACCGTTGATACCTGTAAACATGATGCTTATGTCTTTCTTGCATCATCTTTTCGTTCAAATGTTCCACGCATCCAAACGAGTAAACCGCTTTACCTTATAATTATTCTTAAAAAATTCTTCAATTATGTTATTATATTTTAAATACAATTTTTATTAAATATAGTTTATCTGAAATCTTCCGCGGGTTGATTCTTACTAACATACTCGTAACTGACCTCTAGGTGTCGGGAAAACTTTCAAAATTGCTGGTATCTCCGTTTAAAGGGATATGAAAAAATTAGTGTCTATTAAGTATGATTTTTATATATAACTTTTGAATACGGGTATGTAAATAAGTTAATATTTGCATATCTTTCTAATTATTCTTATCCACTAACAGTTGTTTCAACGCATATTTTTAATAACAATATGAACTTAATGATAAACGATTGTTACTTTCCGTATTGTCATGCCAACAATTTTAACTAATAATGCATGGCATTTTAGGTCAGCTTAACCCATATTTGAAACTTTCGTTACTCTTAACTATACGTAAGCAGGATGGATAGAATTGTATTTATATCCAGGTTAGGACAGCATTAACATTAAAGTTCATTTGAATGTAATAATTTTTAAAAAATCGCTTGAGCGTGCTGTGTTACCTTTTGTAATGGATTCAAAAATATTTCTCACTAAAATATTTAAAACATGTGAATATATAAAACTGTATCTGTAGGTAATATTTTAACATCATTCATTTAAAAATCCAAGGTTTTTTAGTTTCCTGCGAACGTTTCTTCCGCAGATTCGCGTTCTCAGACTCCGGTTGCAAAACGGTGCCCAATTGCGCGGCGCAACATCTCACTGACATGTGTCACTGTTCTGTCATTATTGGATTTTTCGCTTTTCATTTTTGAAAGGTACATTTAAATCTCAACACTAAAACGGCTTTTAGAATCAATGGAATTTTCACGTCACAGAACGAACCAATTTTTTACACAACCTTTGAACTAAAATATAAATCAAAACATAAAATCTAAAATTAAATAATTAATAGATTTATCTAAATTAAGTAATCATCCCTATAAACTCAGTAATTGTGTTCGCAGAAAAATTTTGTTTGACATTTTTTTAAATATTGATAATTGTGTTAACTATACAAATAAAATATTGTTTAATATTTAGGACTGGTCTATTAAAAGGAGTTAAAAATCGAAAATATTGATTTTCTGGCGTATTCTTGTGTATTTATTGAATAATTCGGAAGAATATCATACATGCATTAAAAAGGATATTGCTTATACCTACTCCACACTAAAAATATGGAAGTAGAAATCAGAACTAGCTGCGAAAATCTATGTATTATTTCATGAGAAAAGACTGCAGATGTTTCTAGTATAGTCCCTACAAATATACGAAAGATTCCAATGTGGAACATTGATAACGTGCCGATGTTCTTACAATGGAATTGATGAGCTTTGCATTGTATAGAGTGATCGCTTAAGCTAGTTCATAAGTTTGTAAGCCCTGGGCCCTCGTATAAAAAGACTTCGATACAAGTTTCTTAATTAAATAATCTTCCCTCTGTGGATAAATCCTTTAATTGTGTTCTAAGAACATACAAATAAAAATATTATTATTTTCGTTTTTTATTACTAACATAACGTATATCTTTTGCTGCGTTTTATTTTAGTTTGCTGTGTTAGATTTTTTTATTATTTTATCTCTTTATTATTAATTAATTTTTTTTTTTATCATTAATTGTGTACTAGCAAAAACTTACGTTTATTGATTTGCGATGTATATTTATGTAAAATAATTTAATGTAAAAAAATATTGAACTATTTATTGATCTGCGATATTTTTTATCTGCATATTATCAACATTCATTGTATCGTTAAAACATTGTTTATTAAAAGTGTATTGTCTAAAAACTTATTAACCAGGGACTTATTCCTAAAATTGTATTTAGTGATTTGCGTTAGTGTGAATATTATTCTCAATATATTTAATCATTTATTATTTTTCATTATTAATTATTAATTAACCGTAAATAGTGTATTAAGTGTATTATATCATATTCAAATGTTCACAAAATATTCATACTTGTACTTTAATGTCACTCTAGGACCCTCTATTAGGGTCATCAATGACCTGTTGACGGTCTGTTTGTTAAAAAATAAAAAATAAATATAAATAAATAGATATACTTATGTCTAATATATGAGAATTTATAAGTTTGGCTGGCATTAAATAATAATATATAATATAAAATATGGTTCACGAGTGCATATTTTTTTACTTAGTGCATGTGTATTACAATAAACTATTATTATGTCCAATATGGGATTCATAATCTAAACTCCCGTTTCGCATTGATACAAGCGAGTCAGCTTTCGGGTCAACCAACGGCATTGAGCTTTGTATTTTCGGTCCCAATTTTGGGGTTACTGTGTCGCATGCTAATAATTAAAAAAAACTTTTCCATCAACTGATTTTAATCAGATTAAAGGACGTGACCTGGCAATTATACGGCTGTGGGATAATCAGAATTGACATATTGTTTACTTAATAACACGTGAAATAATAGCCGTTAAATTTTAACGACGCCTTAAAATGGGGTATTCTTGGAGAAATACGACCGTGTCTTTATTTGAGGTCGGTCATTAAGTATGGGATTTATTAGGCGTTACAGGCGGTATCAAGTTACATCACCGTGTTTCTGAATTTAAATGTACGACAATGGGCTACATTTGTATTTCTGTTGATGAATCAGTGATTTATCGACGAACTGTGGACTTAGCATTTTAATATGGTTTTACTTTGATAAACATCGGCTGTGAACTTTTTTCTGGAATACATAAAATGATAATTATTTTCCGGTAGAAGAATATTTGTATTCAAATGCTTGTGAGTAATGTAAAAATACTTATACATTATATTTAATCGCAAGTTATAACCCAAATAATTTCACCTGTTCTCAGGAAAGCAAAATTGTCATAACATCCTAACACAAAATGTATAGAATGTACTTATTTAAATACCCGTAATGTTCATGTAAGTGTAAAATGTCCCATTCTACACGTTCAACATAATTAAAACATACTACAATTTTTTATTTTTTATTGATGGACTTGGTATATTATAATATTTATACGAACTCGCAGATTTCTATTAAACAATGTTTTTTTAACGCTGCACATACTATAATGCCATTTACTGTAGAGAAAAATCTCACGAAAGTACACAGGCTTGAGAAAATCACATTGATGTTCTGTAAGCTCATCGGGAATCGAATCCAGAACCAGGGTTTGAGAAACCAGTGTCATACCCACTAAATAATGAAGGCCGCCATGTTTTATCTTCATGAACAAATATATATATGTGGCTCCTTTACTTTACCTTTAATATTGCGGTACATATTATGTATAAGATTTTGAGTTAAATTGTTAGATTGGTAATGCCTTCATAAGGTGAAATATAGTAGAAATAAATAAATTAAACGAGTAGAATAAAAAAATAGGTAAGTGATCACTTAAGCCAGCCTATGACAGGTCGTAAACGTCTACCCAAAAAAGAATTCCATAAATACGAGTACTTTCCCGTATAAATATTTTTAAGACATCTATAATTTATCCTAATAATAAAAACAAGTGTTTTACTTTCAAACATGCAAAATATTTTCTAAATAACTTTATTATTAAACAAATGATAGCGTAACTTTAATGTGGGACTTTCCAAATCATATGTACAGAATTAATGTGACAAGATATCGCAAACATGTTTTTAGTGGTTTTGCACGATCGATTGTGCAGTTGATTTCTAGTAACGGTACTGACATTAAAGAATCATAATTGAGGGGAACGGAAAATAGGTTGTTACCGGTAAAACCAGAGAACTCATCGGCGTTCATCATGCGGTGTGGGTGCAGCTGTCCCGTTTGGATTCCTCGTGATAAGTAATAGTCAGCCGCTTCGGAACGGTGATTCCGCCATTCCTGGCGATAGCCATGCAGCGGGTACATATCTTATGATGGCAGCCTTCAGCGGACCCGATCGCCCACGCGGCACTGGAAATAGGGACTTATGACTTCATTGTGGAATTTTTCGCCAACCGGGCAACCTGTTCCAAGGGTTATCAGGACTAACGAGTACTTACCCATCTTTTGATCGATCAGTGCCTACTTGTCCGTTTGATCGAATCAAATGATATGTATTATTGATGGATTTGGCGTTAACATACTACAGATTATTCATGATGATCATTAACTTACTTACTTACTTACTTACCATCACGCCGTTTCCCCGAGGGGGTAGGCAGAGAGGATAGAGCGCCATACTCTTCTGTCCTGACATACAACTTTCGCTTCCTGACATACATTCATACATCTTCGCATGCAAGCTCGACGGTTGTTCAGACTTCTAACAGGACCATCTTCCAGTATCTGGTTAATCTGGTCATGCCACGTCTTCCGTGGTCGCCCTCTTTTTCTGGCGCCGTCAACACTTGCATCATATATCTTTCTTACCATTCTTTCCTCATTCATTCGCTCAACATGCCCAAACCACCTGAGCGACCCTATTTTTATTCTCTCATGATCATTAAATTATGTGCAAAACTTAAACATTAATGTCGCGCGTAGAGATAACAAAATGTATAATTTTCTAAAATTTAGAAATTACAAGAAATTTGAACGTGGCTATTAATATTATTTTCATTAACTCTTCTCCTCTTCCCTCAATATTCCCGTTACAACCATCCGCCAGTAACTTCAGCTCATTTTGTCAGGACCTAATCAATTAATTATTTGTATTTCAACCTAATCAATGTAAATAAGTCTGTATTTGAAAGTAGGCAGCTTAATACTTCACATGTCTATCTTCTTCTTTGCACTGTTCCAACTCATTACTTAAGTGAGCTGTTAGGGTCGGTTCTTCTCGTTCTCAAGCTGTATATTTTCTTCGGTTCTGGGTGTTGCTTTCATCCAGGTCGTTTCTCTACAGGATTTTGGAGCATTGAATCATCCAGGAGATGGATGACTGTCGACGAAGCTCCATAGACATTGCCTGCTCTACCGTGTGGTCTGTTGGCCTCCGTCTTATGTGTCCGTACCATCTCAGCTTATTACTTTACCTCGTCGATCAGAGATTCTGTTACAAAAATATTATTAAACTAATGCAGGGACACACTGTTAGATCAAATAAATTTTTTATTTATTCCAGCGTAAAGAGTTGTTTGCGCGAGACCCGATCCACCTTATAAATAAACAAATTAGGTACGAAATACATATACATTAAATGCAAATTAGTACCCACATATAATACGTTAAATACAAATAAATAAGTAGGTGCACGTATGCCTAGACATATGTATGATTTCAAAACCGCATTAAAAAAATTACTGCAGTAGAACACATCACACAAAAACCACGCTTGAGAAAATCACATAGGTTGTGTTACGACCTCACCGGAAATCGAACCCGGAACCTCTGGTATGAGATGCCAGCGTCATGCCCACTGGACCACGAGTGCTTCCAAAAAAAGGCAATACCTACATGGTAATTGCACATTATTTAAGAGTTACAAACTTTTTGGTTTTGGCTTGATTTGAAACCTATAAATCAATATAATTAAAATATAAAACAATATAATAAAATATAAAACAATATTTTTATATGCATGTTCTGAGAACACAATTAGTGGATTTATCCACTTCGGGATTGTTATTTAAGATAAATTATCGAAGTCTTACAGAAACGAAGCTATTTATATGAGAAACATGTATGGAAGTCTTTTGTATGATGACCCAGGGCTTACAACCTGAATGAGCTGGATTATGTGATCACTCTACACAATGCAACGTTCACCAATTCCATCGTTAGAAATATAGAAGTGTCATTACCAGCTTCGAAATCTATGTATACTGTTTCATTAGAAGTGACAACAGATGTCACTAGCATAGCCCCTTGAAATATATTAATGATTCCTATTTGGAACATATATATATATATATATATATATAATTTTAAAAAATTCGATGTGTGGATGTTCTTACGGTGGAATTGTTGAACGTTGCGTGTAGAGTGATCACTTAAACCAGCTCGTAGAGGTTTTACGCTTTGGGCCATCGTATAAAAGACTTCCATAGATGTTTCTCATATAAATAGCTTCGTCTCTGTGAGACTTCTATAATTTATACTATTTGAATTATTTGTATATCTTATATGTAAATTATTTCTTACTGGCGGGTACATTGAAAATATTTTATTTTTGATATTGATATAGAAATAATTAGGTTAAACAGTGAAAAATCTTTCGCTGATCACATGACGAGAAATGTTTTAAACGTAGGGATCACTCAACTCACACTTAATATTTTACGTTTAAACTTTGTTATATCTACTACTATTATTGGTACTATAAACTACACTACGAGAGAAATTGTCACGGAATCACCTTCGAATATTATAATTATAAATTGATTATTGATTTTTAAGTGTTCAACAAAATATTAAATACACCTAACAGTATCTTATTTTTCCAATCATATATTATAATATTTTTTATAATGTTGTTGAATTTCTCGCGTAATTGTAAGAATTTTATATTGAAATGCAAAAGTTTTTCGCATAGACGCTTTTAGGAAATAATTTTAATACACTCACAGTGCAAACCCCTTACTTCGGTGAGCTATTCATCGATTCTCCCAGACGAATATCCACTATCACCACTCTCTGATATGACGGGCAGAGACACGCGTCCCGGGCAGGCCTTTCTCCAGACGGGCAGATTGAATGCTTCGATAGAGGCCGCTCGTTTGTCGTACGGCAATACAAAAAAAAACACAACGAGGAAGTCTCGGGTTCTCTTCCTACTCCAACCCTTATCTCCAGCGACGAATCGCTCCACTCGTGTTTAGAAATAAATTTATATGAGAGCTGCAAGTACGGCGCATTCGAGACCTGAATATGTGCATGCGAAGATCTTTCTCCGAGGCTTGAACCGCTGTGGCTGAAGGAAGGGTGACCGTTTATATTCATGCACAATTGGTTTTAGTTTTTGCGAAAAATATTATTTCTCTTCAATGCTTATTATGAGCGCGACCCTTTGATATCTCAATTTTCTTCGATTATCTTTACATATTCATCGCTCTGTAGGAAGTCTTTTGTATCTGCTTTGTTCGCGTAGATTTCACATCGCAGATAAGAAATTAATTAAACTTTACAAAACGAATAATTTTCGTCCAAATAAATAACTCTTAATATGTAACCCTAAATAAATATGTAATTTTTAACTACATATATCTGATGTTGAGAAGAACTGCTTCTCTTGTAACTATTTTAGGTGGTAATAAATAATTATTGTATTGTACGTGCAGTACAAACATTATATTAAAATATTATTCTGCCATATAATTTTTAATTATTGTCGTTTAGTTAATTAATACCTAAATAATGTAAGGTAAGGTATAAGTTGACTAACAATTCTTACAGTATTTTACATGAGGAATTAACTATCAAATAACATATTTATCAATAATAAATTGTCATTTTGTATGCTAAAATATTTGTTTTTGTGCCGGAATGTAGTAAGTAGCACCATCTCCGATGATGATTATGCAGCCTTGTTCTAGTTATTTTGTAAGATCGTCTATCGATTATGTATTTAGGTGTTGTCATTTTTTTTCTAAATCAATGTTATACCCATGTATAATAATAATAATAAGGTCTCTTTTGTAGTTCTATTATTATTACATTAAAATTAAAACAATAGATTTATCATTAACATTACTTTATTAGTATTATTAATTGAAAGTAAAACTGTCTTTTTAATTTGAATTAATAATAATAGTTTGTTTTATATTATTAAGTATTAATTAAGTAATAATTAGATTACATTGAAGTATTAATTAAGTAATAATTAGATTACATTGAAGTGTTTTGAGAAATTAAAACATATTAATGAGTAATGTTGCCCGGGGATTTCGGCAGCAAATAAACATTGCCAAACAATACAAGTACATATTATAAGTATACTGCTCTAAAGCAGGTTTATAATAAAAAATATGCGACTACAAATATACCTATATATTATACTCCTTGTACCTATATATTTTACTCGTTGTACCTATATATTATACTCGTTGTACCTATATATTATACTCGTTAGTGTTGCAAAATTTTCTTACGTCTTGATTAAATCTGTAAACCACAACGAGAACTGTTTAAAAGAAACCTGTTTTAGATTAGATATCTGTCGATTTTCATGCTTCCTATCTCTTGGCGGAAAGGGCTCGATATATATATTTTTTTAAACATTACAGATATAAGTATGTGATGTATGTATATACTAGGTATATAGACCGCATAGAACATGTTAACTTATATCCTAGCATATTTCGCATAGACAATAATATATAATATAATATAATATTTTGTAGTCCAGTAGGCATGACACTAGCTTCTCATGGTGAAGTTTCCAGGTTCGATTCCTAGTGACGTTACATTATATTTATATGATTTTCTCAAGCCTGGGTGTTTTTGTGAAATATTTCGTAACATTAATTTGACCTCATACCCAGTTGTAGCATTACAAGTCAAATATGTAATAATGTATGTATTGTATACTTGATTATAAAAACAACAAAACTTATAAATCATAATAACTTATTCATATTATTCTACTATATAAGTAGTTTATAAATGTATAAAAGTACACAGGTTTCTGATGCATAATTTTATCCAACGTTAACACAGCAAACTTTTTATTGAAATCATAGTTAAGAAATCACAGAACGAATATTAACTTTTTTAATGCATCTCCTATGTAGTTTATTGACGAAAAATACTCTAGGTATAGTTATATACACATATTACGTGAATGTCGATTTCTAATTGATGAAGTGTGTGATTACATCCGAATTCTTTCTCCGGGATTTGGAACAAGTGCTTTATTGATATCGCCAACATGATCTGCGCTCCGGAGCCTCTTTCCGTTTTACGGGCATGTGTCGGAGGCTGAGGGGCGTGGGTCGGGCCCTGGATGTTGGTGCGGATCTGGCCAGATCGGCAGATAAGCTCCCGCCAAAAGCAGACGGCGAAGGTAACTCTCCCGACTCCAGGTGAAGCGTAATAAGGGAAAGTGTACCGTGGACAGCAGACACAAGGAAAGCACGTTCGCATATGGAAAACCCTAGGAAGAGGTTGGGGACGCTTAACATATCTAAGTAATAATAATTTCTCAGAATTCGCAAATCATCCTTTAGATAAACGCTTATTTTAGAAATGTGAGAAATAAAAAATTTCCAACACCTTCGAGTTTGAGGATCAACACGTTATTTAAAATATTCCCCAATTAAATGTCTCCCTGGCAATCTTCACCACATGAATGTGGTCACTCCCGTACCGTACCCGACAATTGTTCCTTTACATATTTAATTTATGAAACAGTGATATGGATGGTGCTC
Organism: Agrypnia vestita; assembly: GCA_016648135.1. Taxonomy (NCBI): domain Eukaryota; kingdom Metazoa; phylum Arthropoda; class Insecta; order Trichoptera; family Phryganeidae; genus Agrypnia; species Agrypnia vestita. Next base: position 49,837 of record JADDOH010000304.1, on the reverse strand, counting down.
TCATACTAACAAAGATACAGTTGTATCGAAACCTATTGATGCTAAAAGTAATCTGTGTAGTTCATAGAAAGTTTGGTAGTTTTTTTTTAAATTAATAATATTTATTTGTCTTCAGTCATAATTGAAAATATTTCTACAGCCTGACACGTTTCTTAAATTGGCTTTAATTATGATTATTAATTTATTGCTTTTCTATATAAGTAAATCCATTTGATGAAAAATAATAATCTTCCCGATAATCTTCGAAAGTACGGTTCGAGGACAACGAAAAAACGTTTCCGCAAAATAAAATAAACGATTTCTCACAAAACACACAAATTGAAGCAAAACTTGGAAACATTAGCAGAGTCAGGTGAAATCGTTGCCACCGATCAAGTGACCTTTAAGTGCCTACTTGGGTAGCATAGCGAGAGCTTTATTGGTTCGGATCGCCAATTGATAAAGGCGTATACAATTTTCGCATTAGCGTTAGAGTAAATAGTCGCCGCTGTGTTCACATGCGCTTTTTAGTTCCTACCCGCTACTGCCGTGTCGTGACGAGGACATGTTTTATTTTGCTGTAGCCAGCTGGGTAGCCGGCCAGCCCTGCCCGCCGCTCTCCGTGCTCCGTGCGAGCCTTTTAAAGGGAGGACACCGAGACCTTATTATCCGGCATTATTTGCGTACCTCCTACTCGAACGCGAGCCGAGGTGGTCAACAGCGGACTCTTTGAATATACGACATGTCTCTGGTTAGAGGATGTACACCCCTTCAGGTAAATACACGAACAACATAAAACCAGTGAACATTTATTACCTACTAGAAATTTGTATCCAGGTATCTAGCTACATTATAGGTTTATTTGTTATGGGTGTCAGTCACTGGATCACTAACAGTCACAGTTAATAGTAACATCGGATAATAATCAACATACGTAGCTACAAGCTAAAACTTTGGGAGAGTCTTCTTCGTTCAATTTTGAATAGTAAATATGTTTTACGCTTAGGTGAAATGGCAAAAGTTACAGAGATAAGCGACATCAAAGTTGTACATATTTATAAAATATTTTTGACTTATTTTCTATTAAAATTTAGACCATTACTGCAGCACAACTAATCGAATTAAAAATTAATATACCTAAGTCTAATAAAAAACCTTAGAAAAGAATATTTTAAAATTTCTTCAAAGTTTTAACCATTACATTTTATTTGAATGAAAGTTAATTATTTTTTAATATTCAATATAAATAACTTTCATTACAGTCTGACGTTTTACAAAAGGCAAGCCAAAAATATTGAAAAAAAACATATTTTGATGTCGCTTATCTCCGTATCTGTCGACATCTAGCCCAAAAGTAATGAATGTTTTCTATCCAAAATTGAATGAAGAAGACTCCCACGAATTTTTTACTTCTAGCTACAAGACATCCTATGTAGCCGTATTAACTGTTAAGTCCTGTACTAATTTTTAAAATTCACATTAAAAATAATTGTGCGATCTTTTGAGTATGATTTAGTGATGGAAGCTGTTTTGTGAATGAAGATATGATTACTGAGATGCTTTGCTCATGTGAAACACACGAATGAGGAGAGGATGGTAAAGAAAATATGTGAGGCGAGTGTTGAAGACAGCGGGTACATAGAGCGTCCGCGAAAGACCTGGCATGATTAGATTAACCAAATATTGGAGAAAGGCTCTTACAAAGCTTCAATAATCGAAAAACATCCATGAGAAAATGTATTAATCTGGTCGCAGCCAAAGTGGTGTGCCAGGTAGAAAAATGTGGCGTTCTGTTTTCTCTGACTGCTCCTGCATTAAAACAGCGTAATGGTTAATTAGTTTAAGCGCTTTTATTATTTTTTATGAATAACTTCTGTGATAAACTGTTTACTGTAATCATGTCGGATTTATCGTTACCACCTATGGCTTGAGTGTTGATATCTACCATTCAAATTGTCTGAGATGCACAATTTTTCTACGTCAACCAATACAATGTATTTCACGCAAAGCTGACGTTATGTGTGATGTTTTTCTCGTTTTATATAGTATTGTCCGTGCTCCAGCATTCTTGCAGCATTCAGCATTATTGCAATCTATCCAGCTAAAATATCGGTAGGCTAGCATAATACCATTACAATAGACTACAAGTTACACTAAAAGTGCGATGATTATGATGACGATGACCTATTGGGAGAAATCATCTCCGAATGCTTTTAATCATAAAAGTTTGCACTGACATGATTGTAGATTTGTTCATTTATGGAAAGATCTGGATGAGCAGCTTGTTGGTCTTGTGGTTAGGACTCTCGCCTCGTGATCCAAAGGTCGAGGGTTCGAATCTCACTCCAGACCAGCAAGTCAGTCCTACTTTCATAGCATAAGCGTTTAGCTTAGTTTGAAAATAGTAAGAATATTGATGTGACACGTATTCCGTGTTCGCATCTCAAAATGGATGCGAACACGGAATACGTGGATGTGAATACAGGAATATGGAATACGTGAATACAGCAACTTAACTGCAGATTCATCAATCACATAGGTTGATTCCTGGATAGAATATTTCCTTCTAGGTGTCATTGACCATAGAAGTTGTGTTTTTGATGAATTTACTGAGAGGAGTTGGAAGGAGACTGAAGGGTTTATCCCCCGCATAACCATTTAATTTTATTCGGATAAATTTGTCTTTCACGCTATACCTCAACATATATGAGGATTGATTGAGATTTTTATTGTCAAACGTACCCATGTTTCTAGAGAAGACGATATTCAGGTTAATGATGAAGCAGAAATACTTACATAATGTTATACTTAAGTTTTGGGGCGTTACCTTTATTTTAAACCAGGAATCGTGTATTGGTCGATATACATACGTAGGTTCCAATAAATTAATCTTGGTATTGTGATGAATGCAGATAACCTTCTGACTATTATTTTACTATGTAAATGAGATATCGATTGTGTAAGGAATACATTGAGTTTATTGATAAAATGTATATTTCATCATAACTTGCAGACTTATAAGAAACACCTGCAGTCTGTACGGAATTTATTATTATTGAAATATATACCTTAATTATTATTTTAATCGGTTATTTATATTTTTTGTTACATTTCTGTATTTCAAAGAAATTTTTATACACATGCTTCTTTTTGATATGAATAAATAAATATTTTTAGAAAACCACTGTAATATAACACTTCGATAGGTTTCACAATAGATATCGATGAGTCTGTATTACTACTGTATTCATACGAATGTATTCATCAACAAATTATTGCATTTTATTCAATTGTAATTTATTTTTTCTATACCTACGTAATCATTATATAAAGTAATTAACAATAAATATTTCTTGCTATTGAAGAAGAAAAAAAAGGATTTCATTTATTTGAACGAGTGCATCGGCCTACAAACGAAGCAATCAATTTGACCATATTTAAATTAATAAACATAATTTTAATGTTTACATAAATTGCACTTCGATAAATTAATAATTTATTAATTATTAATTGATGGGAATATGTGCTAAGGGGAGTGCTGGATGAAATGTGGGTAGGATAAAGTACTCGTAATACAATGGTTTTTTGTATGTAGAGCCTCAGATTTATGTAGTACCTAAATGGAAACAAAAAATATATTACTTATCTCGGCTTCGATTAGGTACTAGACAGTATTGTTATGAAATATTTATTGTGCATTAATGTAGGTATAGTAGTCACATTATTTACACAAAGTTAAGTGCTTATATAAAAGGTTTTAAAATTGTTTGCTTTTTTGGGCATCTTTATTCTAATTTAAATGCTTTACGTTATTACGAGAACTTTTTACATTTTGATTCAAATTAAAAGTACTGCATAAATTTAAATATTGACAATAGGTAAAATATTTATGTTATTCATTATTAAAGTGAACTATTTGCCCAATTGTATCGAACATAGATATTATCTATTATCTATTATAATGGATTACGTTGTCAATTTTTATGTATCGCTATGAATTCCTGCAATATTCAATTATTATAAATCCACAAAGCGATAAATAAATATTGCGGGGCACATACAGGTAGGTATTAATATTTCGGAGCGCTTTGGAAAAAATTCACGCGCATTGGCCGCCTGTCCCATCCTCGGAAACGTCACATCACGTGTGGGAGGAGTCGTGTCATGTGACCACCCCTTCTCTTTACCCGTTAGTGCAATGCGCATGTCTGTAGCAGCCTTTGCGACCGCGCAAAAGGCATTGCGCGTCGAACACGTATCGATTTATGCACTACGTGCAGTTTTTAAATGAATATTTGATTAGGTACCCGTGTTCATAAATTTCAACAGACATTTTTCAATAATTTCACAATTTTACGAAGTTGTCGGATCATTGGCGCGGTCGGAGTCAAATATTATTGTAATTCTTACATGCGAACTTTTAATAATCAACAAATTATTTCCAATTTTTTTCGCATTTACAAATCCACGAAACAAAATAGTGTCACCGTTTCGCTTTCACACAATTATAAATTCTATTCATTTTTAACCCGTGCCTAATTGCAAACGCACCAGTTTATTTATTTGCACTAGAAGTACGTTCGTAAACTTCGTTGAAATTACACCGGCTACCATCCCTTTACCCGCTGTTATTAAATCCATTATGGAGCGCAAATGCTCAAATAAAATAGAGACAAAGTAGAGCCACCTTACAAAAATCATTTCCCCTCGATGCGTTAGATTGTTTAATACAAGAATGCCGTATTTACTAAGTGTCATAATACTAACAGTACCTACGCTTTTAAAGCTTTGCTTATGGGTCATCATCTTGATATCGGTCTCGTGATGCCTCGAAGTAGGCGGGCACCAAGGAATAGTTTGTGTCCACAAATTTGTCATTTATTAAAGACCTTTGAGTTGGTTTGTGTCTTTTCATATACGGTCTCGAATTTCGTGTTTGTCATTTCGCTTCAGCATCGGTATTAAGTGTAGGTATATATCATCGATAACATTAATTTCTTCGACTCGACTCGCTCTCGTGCCTTTGTATCGAGATTATCGTTCTCCCAACACGGCTCTCCGGCCGGGAGGCGTGTACCGCTCATGTCGGCCATCGGAAAAGTTAATTAGCCAAACGATTCCGCGCGTAATTAAATTTCAGCTTGAGATATGTAATTCTGCGCACTTTTGGTTACTGGCACTCCGCGATCTGTGACGCACGCAAGGTGCACGGCGGAGTCAGATCTGGGAGAACAAGTCAGCGGTGGCACGACTCGAGGAGCTCGCTGCTGTTGACACATGATTTTGTTGACGTTTAACCTTTGCCTTTAATTGGAAACGTGATGCTTCGCGTCAAGGGAAATCCCACGGAGTCGGCTCAAGATGATGAAAGATCGAACATTCGCAATAATCGCTCGATGTCATATATTAGGGACACAATGGACATTATTTACACCTCTGCAAGACGTGGCGTGATGCATTCATTGCAGGTCTCGGATATCAAGAAATCGTCGTCGTTGATGAAGTCACTATTAACTAAATGAAATGTGAAGATAATCATATTTCATGTTAATAACAAGAAACCACATTGTATAAACCACTTTTTATTGAATTATTAACATGTTACGGAGCCAATTGTTCGGATGCAAGATAAAAAATTATTATTCGACGTATAGATATTAACAAAAACAAAAATAAATATATGGGAATTGAATAATTAATTCAGAACTAATGTGAAAATAAAATAATGTAACTATTTGTAAATGGATTTCGTTACTTATAGTAATATTCAATCAGCCTTTAATAATTTTTCAAATTTATCTTTTATCTTATTGTAATTCTATGTTATTTTATGTAAAATTTGTAAACCCTTATTACTATCAAAAGAATATTTTGTTTCCAAAAGTTGATTAGTTAATTCAGAATAGTTGCGGCTATTTAAACATCTTAAGTGCTCCTTAACACTAAAATCAACATTTCTACAAATTTTACCTTTACAAAATTATTGAAATCACCGCAAATTTATTATTCATTTCACGTTCACTTTTTTTAAGCATTTAATAATTTTTTGCACTCGTTTTCCACATTTAGCATTTTTTATTAGGTATGGGATATAACATTTTATGTTGATAAACATGTATTATATTAATACGAACAACAATTTTTTTTTTTTTTAAAGTGTGGTGATTTTTTCGTTAACAACGGCATATTCATCTCTACGCGGCATATAAACCTGCCTGTTATTTCTTAAAAACTTATTCGGAAAATATGAAAAGAAGTGTTGTAGAAATATAAACTTTTTATAGTTTATTAATTTAATTCATTCCTTTGTTATTTTTCTATTGTCGAAATATTAATAGACTGCTCGACGACATTTCAATTAAATTTCTTTCACAATAGGCATTTATTAAAGCGTAGATTTTTAATCCCCGTCGAATATTTGAGTGCAGTATTGTCACGTAATAAAGTGTGGAATTATTACAGGAGGTTTTCCATCAACCGACGTTAAATACGCATTACTGCCATAATGTTCAAGAAGTTACGAGACGTCCGCCGGGCTTGTAAGGTGAAATTATCATATTCCCCATACATATCTGAATGGTCAGGTCACCGCTATTTCCCCGGCTAAATAATACGGCCTGGTGCTTTATGTATACATCTGCCATTTTATGTTAATGCCTTGGCGATTCTTCAGAGGTCGAACCCAGGGTCCACGAGATGGAGTTTGATATGTTTGGCTATACATTCGAGCGGTACGAGCGCGTGGTGTTATTGTACTTAATGCCGCAAACCAGTCGTGGTCCCAAGTCCGAGAAGAGCGATAAATCTAACAATTATTCTTGATTGATTTTCCTTTTGTGCATGGTTTATTTTAGAAAAAGTTGTTATTTGCCTGTAATATTTTGAAATATGTATTTGTCAACTCGGACGTTTGTATCTCTGCCAGACGTATTTCTGAATAGAAATTGCTTTATTAGCCGTGCCAAAAGTCTGTTCGTTCACAACACTGACTATGACGTGTACGCGTGTATATTTCTATCTATGAAATATTTTTAACGTAGGTACCTATTATAAATCAATACGCATAATATGATATATACAAAAGAATTATACGAAAGATATATACGAAAGAATACAAAAGAAGAAAGAACAGAAAGAATATATTAATCAATTAAAAAGATATAGAAAAAATATTTTGTTACCACCAGGATACGAACCCGGAACATTTCCATGTTCCCGCATGAAATGTCATTTGTATAATTTTTATTTAAATACCCTTAATTTTTTTTAAATATATAAAAAAAACGTCAAAAAATGCGTAATAATTAAAAATATACATACATCATAAATAGATGTTACCTAATATCATTGACTGATTTGGCAGTCACCTTGTGATGCAACATTTTAATTTAAAATACAATTTTTATTTAAACATTGTACTACAAATATAGTATTTGACTTATTCATTATTGCCTAAGTTTTAAGAGGAACATCAACAAATGCAGTTAATAATTTTTTATTTAGAGTTACTAACTATAATTGATAGGAAATCTCAAAATTATAATAGTAATAGATAACTGTAATATTTTGTGCGTAGTACAAAATTTAAATAAAAATTATATTTTAAATTATTTATTACCTTCTTCATTTATTATAAATTTTGTACAATATGCCTCAAAAAACTGTCGCTTTCTTGCGATGGGTTGATAGGTATCCTATTTTGATTATCGTATTTTGGTGATCTCCTTCCGAACAGTTTCTCTTAGATTACCATAATATGCGCGAACATATGCCACGATATAAATTCCTCCACATATTTGTTCATTACATTATTCACATGTCCTTTAGTAGCGACGGACAAAAATGAACCCACAACCCTTTGCATCAGCCACCTGCGAGGAAGAGGCTCGGAATTATTTAGCATCCATAATGCTCCGGAGTTATTTATCTCCTACCTCCGCCATGACGCCGGTACAAATCACGCGGTCCATCCAGGACCGCCTCCCGGATGACAGACCGCGGCTGCAGGCCTGGAGACCCAAAGGCTGCAAGAGGCCCATCGCGATTACCGGGAATTGGTCCTTAGGATGTATTCCAACTTTCCGGCTTTCGTCGCCACAAATTTTTGGACGCGTAAAATACAAGCTTTTTATGTTTCGTGGATGGTGAATAATTTTTTTTACATTCTTCGTTCATTCATGCTTCAATTCTGCGCGTGTGAATTATTTTAATGCACTTTCTACTTACATAAGGAATAAGGTTAAATGAAATTTAAAAAAAAGCAATTAATATTTTTTTGTTGTTGAATGTTATTTATTTATCGAGTGCTGTATTTGGTTGCTTGACGTATAAAGATTATTTCCTTTTATTTCGTATTTACCTACTTTTAATTATTTTTCTTTCTTCAACTTATTTCTCGGTTATTATTAATATTTAAATTGTATAATTTAATGTAAACATTACATTTTTTAGTAAGAAGACATTTTATTACGATGCTCCCAATATGGAACATATTTGCCGCCGGGATATTTGTCCACATCTACCATATATCATTATCAAAAAATTATACTTACCTACTCACATGTTTTTCATAAATACCACAAGATGATATCAGGATAAATCTATCCATGTTTTTATGTTAAACTTTTTGCACGTCGAACTTTGTGTATTTTTCGAGTGTCCTACGGATAATCGGCGTTCTACCGTGCTTCACTTATGTTGAATGCAACGTATAGCCGAGTCAATAATAATGAATGTTTGATATCTCGTAAAAGCCCATACCATCCGGTGTGTAGACACGTATAGATGGCGGCTATCTAGATTGGCGGTCAGGGGCGGCGCCCGGCGCGGGTTGGCCCGGGCCCGCCGTATAGGGCGCAGGGCGGCGGTGCCTCCGCGCGGTACTGACAGCTGAATGCCCGGCCCTTGACGGTCCCGGCCGCTCGTGCACATTGTGTCGTCCCAAGAATGCCATGTGCAATATGCCCTCCATTTTATTTGCATTCGATTTTTTCGAATGTGATCTTCAGCGTTTAAATCGAGGAACTGCCGCAGCTTTTTTAATCTCGCTTGTTTCGATATTTTAAAATTAATATTAAAATACGAAATTGATTTGTATGCCACAGTGGATGGAAAAGAATGACAATGTTATAATAGACGCGCTTTATGATAGCTTATATGAGTAGAATGCGACCACTGTAAATTGGTGTGCGAGGTAGGGCGTCCCTGTCGCGTAAAAGAAGTTGCCAGGATGTAAATTTATTACACAATACATAATGTACAGAATGTCCGGTGACCGGTGTCGTAGCCTTTAACGGAAATTTGGTTGGGCAGCACTAAATGGCGGCCGTTCTATCTGTCAAACTGTCAGACGGTAATATCGGTCCATTATTTTCTTTTTTAGCTTCGCAAAACTTTAATACTTCATTGGCAATTGTTCTTGCACCATCCCTGACTATTTAGGATGTTTTGAACATAATAATTCAGTGTATATTGGTAATCAAGATGTCACAGTTCCCGAGCAATTACAAAATTGAACTGAATGACAGGGCGAGAGGTTACCGCCGGGTGCGGGCGGGGCGGGTTTTAGTTCCAAATTCGCCGCACGCCAATTTATGTTGGGCAAGCAATACATGAGGACTGTAATCAGTCTTATGAAATCAGTTGATTAATCTCTTTTACAGGTGATAAATTTTGTAGTTTTTTAGTTTGTTTTTCTGTTCTATGCTTTACTTAGGGTTTTGTTCTGTGTATTACTTTAGTTTTTATTTTATGCTTTTTATTTTTTAGTTATTTTGTACTAAACGCATGTGATGAGAATTTTGAGATGACCATGTTTTTTTCTAATCTACCTGTTTTATGTTTTCAATATTTAACAGAATAATATGCAATGAATAAAGTAAAAAAAATCATTTTTATTTTTACAAAACAAAAGAACACTATCACGAGCCGAAATAAAATTTAGACGATGTTTAATAATACGACGTAATAAATAGGTTGGATTCCCGACGTATGTAATAAATAGGTTGGGAATACAGAGATGATATGTCACAAGTGTCTTGAGACATGTAGCATATCATTTTAAAAATGTGTTATTTCCGTATTAAAAATATGAACTAAATTTTATATTGAATTATGCCGTTAAAGTATGATGATATTTAATGTCATTAAGAATATTATGTGGATTACTTTATTTGTGTGAATCTGACGAACCTAGTTTAAAAATGTCCGAGTGTTAACAATGCGACATCTAGGAAGAAATAATACTATAGGTACTTACCATCTTTAGTATTGTGATATTTATTATTATAATAGTAATAATACTGTATCATTATAATATATTTCTTCTTATGCTTACATTTATGTAAGTGCAATCTAAGCAGTACCAAATATGCAAGTTATGAAGAATGCTTAGAATATTTAAATTTTGACTAATTGGAAGTTAGGAGACAAATTGCTGACTTAATTTATCTACCTACAGTAATATAATATAATTCGTAATAATATTATCTCAGCATTTTGTGTAGAAAAAATACCACTTCCTAGTCGGCGATCAACCCATTTTATGTATCTTCTAGAATATTAGAATTATAGGTACAATAAAATAGAAAAGAATGATAATTTTATCATCGACATATTTAATTATAGCTTTTATGAATTGATTGATATCAGACTTGTAAAATAAGTTGATTAACCTCTTATTTTTTTGTGCTAAAATTTATAGTTATTTTATATGTTTCTCTGTTCTACGCTTTACTTTACGTTTTTTGTTAATTGATAAAAAAAAACAACTAAACCCACTATATTTTCAGTCATATATTTCATATTATATTATGTTTTTTATCATCATCATCATTGTGAGCCATTAATAAAAGAAAAAATAAAATAAAAATGTAATATATCTACTCATCTTTTATGGAAACAAACCATTCCTCGTATACTTATTAAATAAGGGTTTAGAAATTTTACATACAAATAACATAGGATTAGGTACAGGGTTAAGCTAGATAAATAAGAAATTATAAAGAATTTAGAAAAGTTTTAATAGCAAATTAAATATTATAAATAAGTAAATCCTTATTGAAAATTGTTAATCTTTTAAATTGGTTTTTACATTAGTACTTAATTAATTATTCAACTCCCGCGTATTTTTTGTTTTTGTTAATGTCTATACTATAATTTTTAATAAAAAACCGTTAGCCCCGAAATATGTTGATTATTCTTCTTTTCTTCTAAAGTCTTTTCTTATTTATTGATAAAAAGTACACTTTACTTTCGATGTTTTTAAGTGTGTGAATCGGGTGCTAGCTACCTACAAATGGCATCATAGAGAAGTCTGATCCGTCTCGGGTTGCGACGTCACAGTTCCCGGTACACGTGTAAGTAATGCATGTAGTGTAAGCGGCGTGCGTGTGTGCGCAGCCGCGGCATCGGCCGCCGCTGGCCGGAGTGGCCGGCGAGAAGAGCGCCGTAACAATGAACAATGGGCGCATAAATCAGTATAATTAGTTCGCTCCACCAGTGAAATCATTGGTCAAAATGTTAAGTTTCACTCCGCCTCCTCGGCTCGGAGGTTCCTCCGCCGCGGTGCACACACACGCAGCGGACACACGCGTACACGCTAGTACAGGCGTTTCACTTGCGCGCGCGACGCTTCCGTCCCTGCGCGGGTGTGGGTGCGCGTCCGCGTGTGTGGGGCGCGTGATTTTTGCCGATGCTCCTTTTTCATTGATCCCCGATCGCGATTTGCGGAAAGGAATGCGCCACTGTGTATCATTATGCAATCGGTACAAGACACGCAATTTTGAGAAAATGTTTCGATGTAAATAAGAGGCCTCAAGTTTTAAAGATAAAAGTCTCGTTGTTTTTTAAAACATAGCACCGACAGGCGTACGTACCTGCTCTCGTGTGCGCTTAATCAAATCTCGTGTCGTTATTAAAATCATACGAGAGTTGTGTAGTTCTTGATGTACACATTTAAACTACAATTTCATAGGCATACAAACGAAACTTATAATATCTCTTAAAAATTTATATTATTGTCAGCCAATTCAATTGCATTAAAAAATACTAGTACCTACTCGTTTCGTATATCCGCTTTTGTTTTATTAAATAAATTTGTCCGAAAAAGGTTGACACGTGATTTATTATATTATATTGCCCCATTTGCGATGATGTGTAAATAGGAATGGTGTAGTCAATAATTTAAATTTAGATATATATGTTGAGCATGTATAGATGGACATGATTTTACTAACTACATTCGATCTCATGTATAGGTAATATTTATTGATTTTTATCAGAATTGAAGAAATATTAAGTGGGACTATGACTTCCTAAAATAGATAAAAATAAATTAATCTCGCACTCTTTTGAAGTCACAGTTTTGTTATATATTAAAAGTAGAAATGTTATCATTGAAGCATTATGGTAATGTTGATATTTGATTATTTTTAAAAGTATACCAGCATTGTGACATTAACGATGACCGATTTCCCTGAAGCTTATAAGTTTGTTAAATGAAAGCAAAATTCATAAATCTTAAACTTTTATAAAAAAATTCGCATTCCTCATTTCTATTTACTTCAGCTTCATGCACAAAGTAAAGAAACAATTAGTAGAGAATCTAGATTTGTCTGTAGCATTGTCTGTTGAATTTAGAAAGAGCCGCTGAGATCGCGTAGCCGTGTAGCACACACGAGTGATGAGAGTAGGGGATGCATTGCCGGTTTTAGATAAACCGATTTACCGGTAAATATAGCTAAATTCCATTCCATTACCGAATTTCTAAGTAACGGTTTTTTCTGGTAAATTATTCATTACTTTTTAATTTTTGATATAATAATATTTTTAAACTACGATATCATGTAACGATATTACGATACGCGATAATGCGCGCACGTGCGTTGGGGATTGGATTGGATTGAAAATCACTATTTAAGCTTACGCCTACTTTATATCCTCTCCTCCAAGAAGTACTTTTTAATATCAAGTTTTATGAAGTTCAGTTCCACCATCGTTGCATATTGTCTCTTTCAACATTTTGTTGCTGTGATTTCATTAATTATGTTATTTTGATACACGTGGGTAAATAATTTTTAAATAATCACTACATTTTATTACTGTATTGTATTGTACAATAAAATGCCTTAATATATATTGCATTATATGCTAAACAGTGTTGAAAGACACTGAAATAAAGGGCGGTCGCGAAAAACGTGGCATTATTAGTTAAACCGGAAATTGGCGAACATCTCTTAGAAGCTTCGAGAATCGACAAGCAAGCATGAGAAAATAAGAGCAAGAGTGGTATGCCCGGACAGACGAGTGTTCTGTCCTCTCTGCATACTCTGCGAAGTAACGGCGGGATGATAAGTTAGCCAGTTTTCATACGCTTAGATAATATTATACAGATAAATAATAATATCGATATGTAATAGTTAGGTTAGTAGTAATAGTAACAGCGACTGGTCAAATGTTATATATGGTCAGTCCTGCTGTACGGAGTGGAATCGTGGACCCTCAAAGTGAGTAGCATGAACCGGCTGGAGGCGTTCGAAATTTGGATACATCGGAGAATGCTCCGGATACCCTGGACGGATATGGTCAGCAACACAAGAGTTCTTCAAAGAGCTAGAGTGAATAGAGAGTTGCTGACAAATATCAAAATCCGAAAGGTATCGTATTTGGGTCATGTGCTCAGAGGAGAAAAATACGAATTGCTCCACCTGATTCTTATGGGCAAGATAGAGGGTCGTAGAGGTGTTGGAAGGAGACAAATTTCCTGGCTCCGCAATATACGCGACTGGACGGGCATAAGAAGTGTTGGAGAGCTGTTTCGTGCTGCCCAGGACAGGGACGCTTTCTCTCGGGTGATAGTCAACGTTGGGGGGACCTGACATGACACCAAAAGAAGAAGAATAGTTAGGTAGGGTATTCATAGAAAACAACGTTCACAGAGCTTACTTTGAAACAGGTAGGCCTGGTAGGCAGCTTTCATATGGATGCATATCTTCTTGGTTACATAAATTGTATTGACATGTTTAATAAAGGATGTTCTAAACGAAACTTGCATCGTGCAGAATAGTGATGCTATTTTAACCGCTTAAACACTATCCGTTATTTGAGATTTTTAACTGATTGTACAGTTGAATGATAACAGATTTTTTGCAATACTGGGGTCAACCGTCGGTACTAGATAACAGTTGTATCACAGTTAACATCATCTGTACAATCAGACACAAAAATAACTGCCGTGAATAACCGGTTTAAATAACGGTTTAACCATCACTCATGTAGATAAGATTATGTTTGATTTTTTAAACTTGGGAGTATAGATGAAAGTAACTAAGTTTTAATATTTTTGAAACGACACATTTATGTGATAAAAATCTTTATTATAGTTATAATACGATTTCTATCTCGTAAGTGTATCATTTTATTAATGTTTTTTACATTATATTCATGCACACTCGCGATTAAATAAAATATATTATTACATATGTTTTTCTGTAACTTGTTTTTTTAGAGGTAGATACATTTAAAATGAAATAAAACACGTAAAAATCGTGGTAAAAGCCATAGTATGGGTTTTATTGGAAAGATAATTTTATGCTATTACTATACTATGTAAATAATATAACATGCTTATCGAAATAATTTTGCACAATTTGCGAGTCTTGTTCTGGCGTAAGTCTGTTTATGTGAAATGGCAAACCAAACACAAATCACCTGTTAGCTGTCAAATTGGCTGTAGCTAAAAATTTTTGTACCAATTCGAAAAACACTTATGGCTTAAAATCACCATTCCAATAAAGCTAATACCATGGCCATTATCTCGATTTTTATGTGTTTTATTTCATTTGTAATATCTGTACCTCTAAAAAAAACGCCCCCTTACTTGCACAAATCAAAAATAAAATAAAAATGCGTTATGAATTATATATATGCCTATAATATTAGTAGAAGAACATTTAATATATATATATAGTATATATATATATATATTATATATATATATATATAATTATATATATATAGGTAATAGTCGATAAGTTGCTTTACGACACTATCTATTATATAATCATAATTTTTTCATGGAATGCATTATTTTGTACTCAGTACCTAAAGGCATCTCCCTGTATCGTCTCTCTTCTCTTCCAGGAGTTCTTCTCTCTTCACTCAAATACATTCGCAGCAATCGGCCGGCTTTGTATTCCGCACAGCGGCCCCCTCCCCCGCAGCGGCCCCCCCCGATAGAGAGGAAGTTTTGAAGTCTCGTGAAGGAAAGTTGAGAGACTCTGCTGTCTTTTGTCTTACAAAGAATGCGATAAGAATAATTTATAGAGCCCAATCTTAATGAAGCCCGTCTCGGAGGACGTGCCCCGTCCAAAGGAATGCAATCGACAATGTCCTATGGATGATTATATTGCGCGGAGGGCCGTCGCACTCGGCGTTAATGGCAAATTGAATTCCTTTCAGCCCAACGAGGAAGCTGCGCTATCTGGGCGCATTAATCTCCGATGTGAAGCAATATTGTTAGATGAATTCATTTTTTTATTAAGTACGTCACGCGTTTAATCTGCGAGAGACAGACAGGTGACGATACGCCGAGAGATATATATATATATATTATAATTATTAATGATAGTAAAATCATATCATCATCATTCTTGGCACTACAACCCTTGGTGGGTCTTGGCCTCCTCAATAATTTTCCTCTACTCATCTCGGTCTAGTGCCAGCTCTCTCCAGTTCCGAAGCTCTAAGGCAGAGATGTCTTTGAGGATCAAAATCATATACTATCAATAATATATTGATAGTAAATTATTATACTATCTACACATTATTCATAGTATATTGATAATATACTATCAATATACTAACCCGATAACACTAGAATAAATTTATTTTTAATAAGATATTAGAAATTAATTCATTCTTGTGTTGTTGGGTTGTTTGTGCAGTACCCGATTCCCTATATAAATAAACAAATTGCAATAAAGAAATATATTAAACATATTAGATACACAATATATACGAAGAAGTGAACATATAGAAGGTAGAAAGCTTACAGGGCGTCAGTGATTATTTCTAACTTTACAAGAGAGCAAAAGGAAGTTCTATCAACCTGATTTTGTCAATGTTTCTTTTATTATTAACAGATATTACGTAAACATAAACCAAAACACATATTTAATTCGTTTAATAATAAAATAAATATTGAAAAATCATATTAACAAAACATTATTTTGCTCTCCTGTAAAGTTCGAAATAATCGCTAATGCCCTTTTAGCCTTCTACCCTCGATATCGTCCCTTTAGAGGCAAAACTCACTCTGTGACATTAGGTAGTTTTGAGATAATAAATTTTAAATATTCAACATCTGATACTAAAATGAGATGGAAAAAATGTTTGTATTCATAACTCATTTTGGCAAATATTACGTCTAGTGAGTTCTAACTCTAAAGGCATGTGTATGTCTATGTGTATAAATATGTATATGATTTCAATATATAGGGCAGTGATGGCGCACCTATGACCCTGGGGTCAGATACTGACCCACGTAGGCTTTTTAAATGACACGAATGTTGATTATTATAATTTATTTTTTATATTAAAGAGAGAACGGACAGTCAAAAATATTAAAGAAATAAAGTATATAATATGTATATCGAATTTATAAAAAAATATTTCCAAATAGACATTGACTAGTTGATTTTCTATTGTGTATATGACGTACGTGGTACGTAAAACATCATGTTTAATTTTTTTTCGAGAATTGTGTACGACTCAAAGTGAGAACCAAAAAACAGTAGTTTTTAACCATCCTCCCCTCCCTATTCCCAAGTGATGCTTTAGTGACCCACGAGTTAGTATTAAAAAAATAATGTACAAAATTTGATCCACTTCTCAAAAAGGTTAGCTATCACTGATATAGGGTGTAACAAAGATAGTCCACAATACTTTACAGGTGAATTCCTGCATTGATTATGAGTTGAAAATATTCAAGCAACCATGACCTCAATCAATCCGTAGTTATGGAGATATGCGACATGAAGGTTTGCATTTTTATTTCAATATTTCTCACTTATTTTATTTAAAATGTTGAAATTTAATTACAGTAACTTTATCGAACGTAAAAAGTTATTCAAATTCAAATTTCTGCAGGGTTTTTATTTTTTATAATTTTATTTAACTCATATTGTAACGAATGAATTTTTCATAATCAATATAAGTTACTGTAATAATAATAATAATAAAACATTTCAGAAAGAGTAGAAAAAAATGCAAATTTTGATATTGCATAACTCCTTAACTATTGATATATTAGGTCATGGTTGCACGAACATTTTCGACTCATAATTAAGACGGGACTAGTTCTGTTACACTCTGTACACAGGCTATCCCGTAGCTAGTTGGAAAAACGCTGGAGGAGTCTTCTTCATTCAATTTGGATTAGAAAATATTATTTACACTTTGGGAAACATAAGTCATAAATATTGAAAACAAGTAAATACAAAAAATTGAAGAGATGCTTTTAGAAGATTTCTTTGCAATCATTCGTAATTATTATTAGTGACGTGAGTATTATGTCAAAATAATTAAATAATGCATATTCACCAACTTTACGTAAATGTTAAAAGTTTCAGAACTCTAGATAATCGGGAAGTTGGTAAAAATAATTAAAAGTTTCCACCACAATCGACAGAATAAGAAAGTAAAATAAAAGCACGTAATAATAGTAAAAATAATAATTTAAAACAATTTAATAAAAGCATGTAAAAATGCAAACTTTTATGACGCTTATCATGAATTTTAACATTTTAAAGTGTATATAATATTTTCTATAAAAAAAGGTTTTTTGTTTCAGATTTTTTTTTTTTTAAATAAGATAGTATTGGGTATGAGGAATACTTGTCAAATCAAATCAATACTGTTCATCAACAATACCAAACTAAGCCAAACGCTTGTGTTATGAAAATATTTTTTTTAAATAAAATAGTATTGGGTATGAGAATTTTTTTTTTAAATAAAATAGTATTGGGTATGAGGAATACTTGTCAAATCAAATCAATACTCTTCACCAACAATACCAAACTAAGCCAAACGCTTGTGTCATGAAAAAAATATTATTTTGTCAGGAATAGCAACGACTACAGAGTAGTTACAAATACGCACCTTCATGGCGATAACTTAATCTTGATGTGCTTATTGGTCTAGTTGTTAAGGTACTCGCCTATTGAGCCAGTGCAGTGGGGGTTTCACTCGTCTCCAGATATCATAAAGTTAGTCATATTATATTTTTCATAGTTCGTGATATATGTAGATCATGGAAATAATAGGATAACGAGCGGAAATTTTATATCATTTTAATTTTATTCTTGTTTTATTTTATTTTTATTTTTATTTTTAATTCCAATCTCTATATATATATATATATATATATATATAGCTAATATATAATATATATTATATATACTATATATATATTTTAATCTTTCTTTATTATTATTTCTTATTATTCTTTTATTATTTTTATTTTATATCTTTTTATTTCTTTTTTATTCTATTTTTATTTATCGTTATTAAAAAGACCATTAGCATGTCTTAATGATCCTAATAGATGTCCCTAAAGTGACATCGGATTACAATATATTATATAATATATATATATTTGTATTGATATCTATATATATATATAATATATATAATCTTAATCATTTCTTTATTATTATTATTATTATTATTTTATTATTTTTATTTTATATATTTTTATTTCTTTTTTATTCTATTTTTATTTTATCGTTATTAAAAAGACCATTAGCATGTCATTAATGATCCTAATAGATGGTCCTAAAGTGACATCGGAGTACAAAATAAGAACATTTTGTAAATTTTTTGAAAAATAAATAATTACAATGAATATTTTAAATACGACATAATTACACAATACACTTTTACAATAAATTGATAATAAGCAATAAATTATAATAAATAAGTAATAAAATTAATTAATAATGTCCATCACTAAAGCTACCAAGCCGCCACGCCAGATGGCGCCATCCTCACAGCTACTCGCGGCCAAAATATATAGTAAAAGTACCTACGTTATTGTTGACGGGCTGCAGCTAGTTGTATATAATCTTTAAGGTCGCGAAAAATAACATTTAATTGGATTATTAATACTATAGAGCTTGATAAGTGAAGGAAAACAAACTCGCCCTCGTTTCTATTAGATTATAGACTGCTATCTAGGTATGTGGAGATAAATCTATTAATTTCTTTAAATCAGGAGCGATTCATATCACCGTCGGTCGGTATTTCCCGCGGTAAATTGCTACTTTCGCCTCGCCCAGATGTGTGCGCTTTGATGGTGCAAATGAACAACATTGCGCAATAATTCCGCGTGCCGGGCGCAAAGTACAAGTGGCCGCGGCCGTAACAGGTACCGGCGGGCTCTATCGCGGCCGGTCGCTCGTAAATCGGTAGGAAATCACGATCATCCGGCCGGCCAAACAATAAAGCTTTCGAGGGCTTTCAGAGCCGCTGCGGAATATCATAATAGACGGGAGATTGGCGAAACACCGTGTCGGCGCTTTTCTACGGTGCCCGCGCGGTGCACTAGGGTGTGCCACCGTGTATGGCGAAAAAAATTTTTAACGTAATAATTATCAAACGTTGCGTTGCGTTTACAGGTTTAACGAAATGCAAAAAGAGTTGCTTACTTACTTACTTACCATCACGCCGTTTCCCCGAGGGGGTAGGCAGAGAGGATAGAGCGCCATACTCTTCTGTCCTGACATACAACTTTCGCTTCGTCTACATTCATACATCTTCGCATGCAAGCTCGACGGTTGTTCAGACTTCTAACAGGACCATCTTCCAGTATCTGGTTAATCTGGTCATGCCACGTCTTCCGTGGTCGCCCTCTTTTTCTGGCGCCGTCAACACTTGCATCATATATCTTTCTTACCATTCTTTCCTCATTCATTCGCTCAACATGCCCAAACCACCTGAGCGACCCTATTTTTATTCTCTGTATTATGCTACGATCAGCTTTACATTCATTCCTAATATCTTCATTCTTTACTCTATCATACATGGATTTACCACACATACGTCTAAGGGACCTCATCTCCACTGCATTCAATCTACTTTCGTTCCTCTTCTGCCAGCTCCAGGCTTCACTTCCATACATTAGTGTCGGAGTTGCAATTTCAGTATACTCTTCCTTCGCTCAAACGAGTCAAATATTCTTAAAATGTCGTTTTTTTAGCAGAGTATACAATTATACAGGGTTGAACTAAACCCCTTCGTTAGGCGAGGAAACTGGAGCACAGCGAAAGTTTGTCTACCCGGGCTTATTTTTATGATACAATTGTAATGTATTTAAAGTAAATATTTATATTTAAACAAAGCGTATTTTTTTATAATTGACGTAACTTTTTTTAATTTTTCAAAATATCATTCCAAACCGAATCTCTTCGAGTAAGAACATCATTTTTTAACAAAGCGTGACTTGTTTATTAAGATTTTTTTCAAGTATGCATGCGTGACAAATGAGCGCGCGCGATGGATATTTTTTTTCGTTTATAAACAAATCAATGTCCAGTAAGTACCACCACAGCGAAGACGCACACTACCAGTCAATGTTTGTCATTTTGTATATATGTTACGTGGCTGGTGTCAAGGCTGTGGATGTGGTGACTTTGATATATTTTGGCTTATGTATGTCTTCGAAACTATCCAAAAAATATTTTTTTTTTTTACATTAAATATAAACATTAACTACCCTTAATGATTCACATTCTCAAATTTTACGTAATTTATGTGATTATTTTCAAATATTTATTCAAGGTTTTCATACAATATGTATAGCGGCACACTACCGCCATCTATGAAAATAAATAAAAATATATAATTGACCAATCACGTTTCTAAATAAAAATGCGTATGTAGATATACGGTACCTACCTAGTCCGGCGAAATTCAATAATAAATAAATGCACGTACATTTTCTTTCCTTGTATTTACTAATTAATAAATATATAGGTATTAATAATATAGGTATTAATAATATAGGTATTAATAAATATATAGGCTTTTTTAAATTTTGATGTTAATTTCTTTGATGATATTTTTAATTGTGAGATGTCAAATGTTACACATCATATGCGACTACTGTAAGGCTCGCTCGTTTTTTCTCTATATATAATTCCCTTCTCACATGTATAATTGTTATATAAAATGTATACCTACTTATATGGCGAATCAGGTCTTGCACACCCAAGTTGGGTACGCCGGAATTAAATTATTGTTATATCCATCACAATTATTGCCATTTTAATTAGATTTTGTAACCTACTTATCAAAATATAACAACAAATATAAATATTCATTTATATAAATTAAACCATGGTTAGGCACGATACTGGCTTCTCATACCGAGGGTTCCGGGTTCGAATCCGGTGAGGTCAGTACATCTATGAGATTTTCTCAAGCTTGGGTTCAGGTAAACCACTATACTGGAGTAGTGTCCCTTTAAAAGCTTCAACAATGAAAGAGCGTGCATTTGAAGATGTACGAATGTGGTTAAAGCAAAAGTGGTGTGTCGGGATAGAAGGGTGTGGAATTTTATCCTCTCTGCGTAATCGTGCAGGGAAACAGCGTGATATTTAGTTAGTTTCGATATAGTAATTGGGCTTCATGGTCAGTTGTGACATTAAAATTTCAACGAATGATAGATCAACTTGCATGATTTGATGTTGGAAATTTTTATATTATCTTATAATTTAAAACCATCTGTTTTTTTACTTTAATGTAATGTCATAAGTCTGTTTACTGTCGTTTGGATGTTTAACTCACTCGAATCAACCAGTTTTGATTGATACGACTACACATATTAAGATTTAATCTAAATAGCAATAAATGCGTCTTAAATAAAATACATATATGTAACTTGCTTGCAACATTATAGTCAAGGACAACTATAGGTTAGCGCTAATTGAAATTTTAGTAATAAAATATAATTTCACATAATAATAATAAAAATGGTTAATTTATATCGTGCCATTTTCGTAAAAATTTTACCTCAAAGGCGCAAGTAGCTTGAAGTTATTAATCAATTGTTAAGCAATTAACAAATTGTTAGAATTTTAGAGTGTGTGCTTGTTGAATGTGTCTACTATCGAAGCAGGATACACAAAATGATTAACTCCCCAGATGTTCTTTCTAATTTTGAGATTCAGTATGCTGTCAAATTAAAATTGTAAGTATATTAAGCAGGTATTTTCTTAACTAACTAACTAACCAAGTGTCACGCCGTTTCACCGCAGAAATGGACAGAGAGAATAGAACGTCACACTGTTTTGTCCACCATTTTTTGCATCGTATCCACCATTTTGTGCAAAAACAAAGCCCTGGTTCCACGAAAAGGAAAGAATTTGTACAATAAACCTCATAAAAATCCATATATTAGTAAATTTTTTTACACTACTAATAAATATTATACTCATAATATATATATATATATATATATATATATATATATATTGTTTTGAACCGAAAAAGCACTCCCTGCTATAATATTTACGGTAAAATACTAGTGTAACAGGCTATTAGATTTTAATTTTTCAAAATATTCAAATATAAAATTGTTATGTAAACAAAAAATACTTTTTTTGTCCAAAATCATGATTCCTATAAATTTATAGGCTATATTTTCTATAAAATCTCGAATTCAGTACATTCTTAATTAATAATCCTCGAAGACAGCATTACTTTTTTTTACACTGTTGCCTTTGCTACTCGACATATCTAACTATGCGCTAAATATTACTTGAACAAACTTTTAACTATACAACTAATATATGCAAGTATTTAGTTATTGTTTTTGCACGTCCTTTGATTTCCAGCTCATAACAATAATACATTTTTGTAGATAGTTCGATAGTGCTTCCGCTGTGGTGTTTTCTCTTTTGATATTGCGTATTGGCCGAATCCACCGAGTTCCGATGGTTTTATTATTAGGTCGCGTCATTATCGCGTCCAGCACACAAAATCGTCTCCGCGTTAGCCGCAGACATAAAAGTTATGACGGCCCTCAGACCGCGTCGTCCCATTTGGCCGACTGGTGCTTTTCTTCAGAATGTTCTCCGCTACAGTGTTTCGCACTTATCGTTTTAGTCCCGGCGACCATTACGGCTTCGGTGGAAACGTCTCGAACAGCCGAACGTGTCGAATTGATGGTCCATGATCAGCCAGATATGGCGCTCAGCGGCCGATCTGTCTCGCGGCCGCGTCATACCGTGAGCCGCGGTGCGCTCCGGTAATTGTGCGGGTGATTTGATCTTCGGCTGGAGCCGTGATGCAATTGAGAACATTCGTGTGTTTCTCCGAGAGGCCGCCGAGCCGCGAGTGAACGGAGATCGTATCTATCTTGGAGGTGTTTTTAAAATTTTAATGTATTAATGATGCAGACGCTAATTCGATTTTTATTTATCGCGGATATAAGACTAATATAGTTAAAAGATTTTAACGATTATTTTTTCTTACATTCTAGATTCCACTAAAGTATCGTAGATCTACGACGAATTTAAAACTCATATATATACAATTTAATGTACATAAATATCATATCCTTGAAGATATTTTTTACTGAATTTAGATAATGTAGGTATTTTATTTTATGGTTCGACTTGTAAACAATGCATATTACTTTTTGTACGATTATAATACAGTTATTGATTATTTTTTTATTTTTCCATTAATAATTTTTGATTAAATACTTTTTTTCCAATTTCGTTAGTAATAGAAAAATAATGTTGTGGTAACATTATTATTATTAATAAAAACAAAACACATTGTTTGATAAAATACTAACCATATATAGAGGTATCATTACCATTTGCGAAAAATATATATACTAAATACTTAATGAGAGAAAACTACAGATTTCTCTGGCATAAACCATTGAAATAAACGAAAGATTCTTTGACTTAGAATAGTGATAATGTGCGGATGTTCTTACGATGGAATTGTTAATCGTTGCATTGTGTAGAGTGATCACTTAGCTGGCTCATACAGGTTGTAAGCCCTGAGCCATCGTATAAAAGGCTTCCATACACGTTTCTGCTATATAAATAGCTTCGTCCCTGTGAGACTTCTATAATTTATCCTAATTAATTAATTAATAATTTTCTGCCTAAAATAATCTCTGTCAGATATATTAGTTTTCCAAATTTTTCAAATTTCTGACAATAATTTGATTGTTACCACTTCCAAAGATGTGCCTTCAAAACAAAATGACCATTACGCAAAATATCCACAAAATCCACGTTAATCTAATGAAATGCATCAATTTTCTTACGTATGAAACACGGAAAGTTATTAGAGTTTTGTATATAAGATATTTAGATAAAATGTAATAATAATGTAATAGTCCTCGTAATCCAGTGAGCATGGCACTAGCTTCGGAATCGATCCTCGGTAAGGTAATAAAACAATGTAGTTTTCTCCAGCATAGGTGTTTATGTAATATATTTTGCTATAGTCATGATTCTGAAAAAATATTAACCGTGATAGACAATATAAAAAAATGCTTTTAAAACATACATTATAGACATTTGTGACACAAATAACATGCATCATTGATCAGGTACTTCTGAAGTGACATGTGTAATGAGTTTATGTGTCTGATGTCACGCTGCAAAATCGCTGGATAGATGTGTATCATTTATATGGTTAATTCATGCAGCTGTCGTCCGTCATACTATTGATTTTTTACTCTTTCCACTGGCAAGAGGGAAGCGGGACGTAAATAGACTGCAAAAGGAGTGCAGCCTCGCTGATGAGACGAATCAATCTCGGTGACATTGATGAAATGGACCCACTTCGGACAATTGACTCTAGCATTAGTAAAATAAGGATTACACACCCTAATGGCTAGCGAAATTGTAAACTGCCATGCGGTGCGGATGATTAGTATTGCAAGTGTCGCATGCCGATGTGACGAGGCCTGCGATTTTTTTTTACTACTTGTAATATTTTTTTTGACTGTTCAGAATGTTTGTACAAGTTGCTGCTATTTAAATCTTAGCACTTTAGAATTGACATGAGCACATTTTAGAAACGGTATAAAAATCGAATATAGCACGCATTGATATTTTTTGGAATACGAAACCAGATGACGTTAGTAATAGGAAACAATTTCATTTAAAAAACGTGGTAGAGAAAAAGAAGGAGAAGGGCGAGAGGCTACGTTAACGCGAAGACGTCTGAAAACGACTTACGATAATGATAAACAGATAATGATGGCATATGACGAGTGTGTATTAGATTATGCATAAAAGTGAACGAGATTAAGAGTGGTGATCGAAGATTGTTGCTTTCTACCGTACCCCTGCCGAAAAACGATATTAAGGTAAGTTAATTAGAACCACCTATCTGCCTAATCAGAATTGATAGCACCTCTCTATTCGCCATTTAACTTTTGACAAGGTGATAAATACTTATTAAAATATAAAATCATCTTTATCATCATCGTCGTTACTATCTTCAGTCAGTATTGATCCACCATCAGCTGAAGGGTGTCCACGGTTCTGTAACATTCATCTGTCCATTTTTGCCATGCAACTAGTCACTTCGTCTGTATATTGAGAATATTTTTTGTTCATCGGTCACCTTAGTTTATATCTCATCCATTGCCATTTACGCTTATTAGCACTGACAAAGACATGTTTTTCTTTTTCTGTCTCTTTATTTACCTGATTTGATTTGATCATTTCATTCCCAGCATACGTCGTTCTAGACTACGCTTTGTCGCCTAGGGTTTCTAGACTACGCTTTGTCGCCTAGGGTTTCTGAGATAAAAAAGTGTTCAGAGTCCAGGTTTCTTCTCACGTGGGAATCGGACAAATACACTGGTCTAAGAATCTTTTCTTAAGATACGTTGATACGCTTTTTAGATCCATTTTAACGTTGACAGTTCATATCTTCTGGCTATTTTTTTCGTTTCTTCCTTCAAACTTCATTTTTAACATTAGTAGGGACGTTATTTTCCTAACGGTCATTTTAAATATAATACATATGTAAGGCTGTTTTTTGTGTTTTTGGATAATAAATAATCACCATAGTTTATCAACTTAACAAATAATTATTGCATATAATATAATAGCTACGCCACAGCTTAATAAATTTTGCAAGGGTCGCAGGGATCAAGACAGTAAGTCAATGGATACGATCAGAATGCAAATTGCCGTTAGAATGTGTACATATTGTCCTGTTGCTTGAGTTCTAGCTGCTATCGTCTCATTCGTCGTGACGCGAATTTGTCTAAAGGCCTTATCTACACCTTTCTAATAAAATTACAACAACTCTGGCACACAGACAAAAGGTTTTTTTTAATCCATCTAGTCGCAAATTCGCCAAACATACACTATGGAAGCTTTGATTCAGATACTCAAAAAGTATGTGGTAAGTGCAATCACTTGCATTGTGTGGATCAAGTCTAAATGTCAGAGGAGATTAATCGTTCGACAGAGATGGAAAGAGTCGGACTCGGTCGATTCTATCAAATTATTTCGCAATGATATTTGTATGAGGTGTGGCTTTAAAATACAAACATGGGCGAGCCCTCGACTCATGACTGAGCAAATTTATGATTTGTAATTTATTATTATTATTTATTGTTGAATTATATTAATAATTTCTGCAAGCCTTACGTACTTCCATATTTTTTACGTGTACATTAAAACACAGATTTATTGTATATTCTTATTTATGTGAGTAAAAAGCAATTTTTATAGTAGGACATACATATAGTGTACGCTCTTTCACCTATACGTAAATTCACTATCGGTAACGAAATGGCTCGACTTCTGCAGCAAAATATTTTTAGCCGTAGCCCGATATCTGCTTGGAAATGATAAAGAAGGAAAGGACCAAAAAGTTGAGGAGAAAACATGATGACATAAAGCCAAGCAGCATTGGTCACGGCCAAGTAGCTTGGAACATTCTTCACGATGCGCGGTAATGATCCTAGGGCAATTTTAGATAATTCGCAGAATACACAACAAAGTACGAGTGGCGTAGGCTTTTTTTTAAGAAAGACAAATTATTTTGATCCTCATAAATTATTACTCTAAACTCGTAAACTCTCTTTATCGAAATAAATACTCTGTCCTTTAAATTTCGTTGTAGAGTGTAGAGAGTAACGACTCTTTTTATATAGAATGAAAAAAGCGAAGGGTTGCAATTGATGCTTTACTGATGCTTTAATTTTTTGAAAATGAACGTGAATCAAAATATTTCTCTAATAGAGTACCTACGTGGAAGAAGCGAATGTCCTTGGGATCCAATCCAATTATCAATTAGAGATCACATCGTATCAAGATAATGAATACATATTTACACAAAAAACATTTAATAAAACTAATCTAAAATAGCAAATTATTTTTGAATAGGATTTAATGGATAATATATTGTTTGGTTACATTATTATTATTTTAGGCCTTTCTTGTAAAATATTCGTTTACGTTTGTACCTACATATTTTTACATTTAAAATTATTATCTTTACAATATTTTAAATATAGTTGTAACTCACCAAGGGCAAGTGGGATTTTATGTAATTTTATCATAGTTGAAATCTATGTAGCAACTAATTATTTACTTATTATTTTTTAAAGAAAATAAAGAATATCCATAGCACTGATTTTCCTTGATTAGCAATCTACCACCATGCGAAAAACTCTTTTTTTCTTCCACCTTTGAACTGTGACAAATACTCCGAGTCAATACAAATAAATACGCTGCGTAACCCCAATGTTGTTTAAAACAAATTGCGCTGAATGTAAGAAAAAATGTAGCCTATCCATCAGGAAGATCCGTCCATTTCTCACGCGGCCCCCGAAAAAAACGTGCTAATTTAACAGTGCCTTTGTTTACACAATCCCAACAACACTTAACCCCTAGAAGTGTACTCGTACCTACCTACTCCTATCTGGCAACTACCGCAGTACGCACGCGGGCTGGGTGCTGGGTACTGTGTAGGTACTAGGTACGTTCGTCCGTGGGCCGTCGGAGTCACGCACAGTCAAAGTTAACTCGCCCCAACACTTGATAAAGCTGTGTGACGTCACAATACCCCCGAGATCTCGGACGAGAGTGGTAATCCGATTGTGCTTGTATTCGGAAGAAAGATTCTTTCAAGAATAATATGCCGATAATATAATATGTATATCCAATAAAATGCCAAGTAGACACGACTAATTATAATTTAATGACTTAAATTTGTCTTTTTTACTTCGTTTTTTGGCATTTAAAAATACGAGTACCTTTACAAGCACAGGGATGGCAGCGCGGAAGCAAAAGAGGTAGCGGTGGTGAGAAGTCCACTTCCAGAGGCCGGACGGGCACATCAGTCAGGAGGTCCCAGCGGGACCGGCGATCCGCGGGCCCTAAAGGGGCCATTACTCCTAGCAGACCCCAAAACCTCCCCCGAATCCGTCTACACCCCGAAAAGAAACGGGTGAAGTAAACGCGACGTAATCGCCAGATTTTTTCTTTTCCTCGGAAACTTCGGGTCGCCGAATGTACATTTCAACGAGTGCAGTTTGTTTAGCTTTCTGTTTTTCGCTTGGCTCCCGCCTGTATCCATACTTTACCCCCTATCATCGGATAATCTCGGCCGATCACACGTGTTTACTGGGACCATCTTTCTTCCTTGGGGCCGGCGTCCCTTCTCATTACCGCGCTGTTTGATTTATAATTGGAAACCCCCGCAGGAGAGAGCCAACTTTCGCGGCCATTTCACCGCGGATCAGGAGTCATTACAGCTCTTTGATTTATAAAAATGGTGGTCAGTTTGTAATAAATATATCACATCTGTCTAACGTAGTTCTCCATCCTCACCAAATATATCAGATGTAACATCCATGTATCATGATTACATCTTACTCCGTAGATACGGGTTGTTTTTTATGTCACATAGGTTATAGTCATTTCACTATTTTATAAATATTTTACATATCATGTTATTTTATATACAATTCAACATTCATTTTTACATTATTTATTTATTTATTGATTAATTTTATGTAAGGCGTTTCGGTAATTTACCTTAGTTTCTGCAAGTGTTATTATGTAAATAATTATGTTCACAATCTCCTTAATTAGTTCTGTATTAAAGGATCAATAAATCATAACAATTTTAATTCAACATGCAAAATACAAAATTAAATAATCAAAAATAATATAATAATTTAATTTAATTTAAGTTTAATTATGCTTTCACTACAAAAAGAAAAGGAAAAAGAAAAAAATAAACAGAAATAAATAAATAAAAGTCGTTCAGGTCATGTAAGCATTTTTATTAATTTTTGTTCTGTATGTCCATGTAAGCTAGTGCGTAATATCGTAGATGATAATCACTTAACTAACGATTAATTCAGATGGGCAGGCGACCATTATGCTAAAAAAACCTGTAAAGTTTTCATCTAATGACTTCTGTTTTACAGTACTCCTCTCTAGTTTTAGATCTCTCTAACAAGTTTGATTAAAATAGACTTTCTATCGTCCATAATGAGAACTCGCGACGTGATTAGGAATTTCCCTGCAGACGATCAATCGCTCCCAATACCGTGTCCGTGTTCCTATCATAACTTACTTTATCTCAGTAAAGCTGCCACGGAGAACATTTATCAGTGGTGGATGCGGAAAGAAAACTCATTACGAACATCTTTAAGATTTATAAACAGGTGATATATATCTGCAACCCCTTCGCGATTATCTGGAAATCTTTCTCAGCTTTGCCATTCTCCTGGGGGTGTATTCGTAAATAAACTTTTCACTATAATTTCCGTCTTGTCACTTGCCGAGCAGTCGTGATGAGGAGGTGGCGCTGAGGGTTGCGGGCGACGGGGATGAACTTACATACATCTCCCGATCTGTTTCAATGAACCGTGAAAGAATGAAGACTTGCGAATGTGTATCCTTGTAATTTAATCGAGAACTTAATGTACTTTTTCATAATTCGATACTTACCAGTTCACTTAAATGTATTGAATACTTTTTTCATTTAATAAATTTATTTCGACTACCTACCGTCACTCGTTATAATCTAATCAAACACATAAAAAAATGAATATTATGATCATAATTATACTGAAATAAGCATCGACGTATTATAATATGGACACTTTATTACCATACTAGCCGACTTTCATATGTAGCAAATATCGCATTGAAAGAGACAATAAATCACGGCACACTTATTTCACAAACGCTCTGCGTGTAGACAGAAAAATCAGGTAATTTGAAATCACGGTGACTAAAATAACATACTCATTCTTACAAATAGTGTTCGATTCTCTGTTCTCTTTTCCCGGGACTTTTTTTCGGCGTAGCGTCGCGCCCGATCAATAAAAAAATCGATTAAAAAAATCCATCTATTGAGAATTATTCGGTTACCACCGAGATACGAACCCTGAAATTGTTATCGCAGTTCCTCGGCAAGTAAAAGTTCCGTGTTCAATATTCCGATGGTGACCAGTATTTTTTCAATATATTTATCATATATCTTTTTAATTGATTCATCATTCATTTTTTAATATATTTTTTACGAATTAAGGTAAATATAATAATTTCGTTGTCTGTTTGTCTATCCGTAACTTCCTGTAACGTCCTTAAATTTATTCGAACTAACGGCTGAAAAAACGAAATCACACGGCTGGAAGTACGCACATCGCTACCACCGCCTCTCCGTGGATCGTCAAAAATATACCGTTAATATGTAATAATGCTTAAAGACGCGAACAACGTTCCGTGATTTTTCACGGGTGTACGGCTAGTATAAAAATAATTATTTTGTCGATAATGCAGCAACGAAATGTTAAATGACGGAAAAATTAATTATTCTAGAAAAATAAAAAAATATAAATTTTGTTTAATTTTTTTTCTATTTAGTATTAAGTAATACACAACTTTTTACGATATTTTTTTTTGTTAATTGTATTCGAGTTATAATAAATATAATAATAAAACCGTATACTAAATCTAATGATAAATTATTGATGGAGAGCCTTCGTGAAATTGTGGTCTCTCTCCAAGGTATAAGCTGTATCTGCTCTCCGCTAATGAAACCATCAGATCTCTCGGCGATACAAGTCGGAATCGTGATGTCGAAGACAGGAAATGTTTCCATTTCTTGTTGCGTTGTTTTTACACCGTGGGTGGCGCTGAGGTCTTTGATAACTCCAGACCTTTAAATCACGGCCGAGCATGGAACCGCGCGCAGCGCCAAAATTAATGATTGGACTTGGGGTATATTTTCTTACCCATTTATTTTTATTGCGCTCGATACGCGCGAGCAATTAGTGATTGAATTACGTAATAATTCTAAAAAATGACAATGATCGAATTTTTTTAAATTTTTTTTTATATTTTTTTTTATTTTCTTTTTATTTTTTTTGTTTTTTTTTTATTTTTTTTATTTTTTTTATTTTTTTTTATTTTTTTTATTTTATTTTATTTTTTTATTTTTTATTTTTATTTTTTTTTATATTTTTTTATTTATATTATTTTAAATATTTTTTAAAATCTAATAATTGTACACAACAACAACACTTCATTATTTTTTATAAACGAAAACAAGAAGAACTTACGCGTTAACAATTTACGAAATATCCATTAGCGAAAGATTTTTTTATATCGTCAACCATCGTAATTTCGAATGTCTGTCTGTTGGTAACTCGCTGGATTTAGGTTATAATTACAACAACAGGCCAGGGCGCCCGAGAATGACACGTTAACCAGCGCGATTCAAGTTACACGCAAGGGTCGTAAATTTATTCTAAGTGTAAAGTTAATTCTTCCTATTGGGGATTCGTTTCATTAATAAATTAAATAAAATAAAATATTTTACGCATTCTCGCCCATTTGGAATCTTCCGTCTAGACACACGGTAGAAAAGTCTCGAAAACTGCAAATAAAATAATTAAAAAATAAAATTAATTCAGATAATTAAAGTGTATTTATAGTGTCGATGTGTTTCTTAGTAACGTGGTAACGGGTGGTTTATAATTAAAGCCCAGTCGTATGTCTGTCATGTAACGCTGTATCTGTAGAAATCTTTAGGGGTGAATCACTATAAATGTAACATTTTACATTCGCACCAGTTTTATGGAATACTCTGAGATTTGGATCCTTTCCGAATATAAAAATTTGGTGTATTATTATATTCCAACACAACTTGTACTTCTAATGCTATTCTTAATAGCTTGCCTGATCTAACCGCATCTAAGGACAGGTAGAACACTAGTACCTATCGTAAAAATAAAAGCAGAAATAACGATGTTTCGCTCGACGAAAAGTCGCCTATTACGGCGCTTTTCACTCAACAAAAGAAGCGGAAATTATTAACCTCGATTTAAAAAATCGTACTAATTCGTAATTAGTTTTGGAAATAATTAGCATTTCAGTTTCCTCCACAATCGGGAAATTACAAACACGTCAGGTTCTTTGATCTCTTTTGAGTTCGTCGGGAACGTCTCGAGTGACAGCCTTAATTACATACACTCGTACAGGCTAATGTTTTTCGCGGACCAATTTCCACGCGTCAATCGGGCGGCGGGCGGGGAGCCCCGCGGGATGATTCAGACATGTTAATTGAATTCTTACCCCGAAGCCCGCGCTAATTAAGTATGAGCTTTCCTGCGACTCGCGCCCCGTGCGCATACGGAGCCTTCTTATATTATTCAGGAAATGAGCTCTGTGATTGCGATACGCGTTGTAAGTTGGAGCAGGGCTGTTTGCTCCTATCAGCTTTATATTTGCCTTTGTGCCAACTATCGCACAACTCGCAAATAGTGCCGAGAAACACATACAAAGAGAAAATTTTAAAAAATGTATGTAAATATAAATTAGTACGGACCTTTTAATTTTTTAACAATACTCTTAGACCGGTAGACATGACAATGGCTTCTCTTACAGGGTGTTCCGAGTTCGATTACCGGTGAGGTCGCAATACAAATATAAAATAATTTTTAATCAAAAAAAAAAAGAAAAGTACCACGCGCTCGCGACAATTTATTACCATAATTTCGTAATAACAAATGCAATACATAGAATTTAAATGTAATGATATGAATTTCTATTCACATTAAAAACAAAATTCGTTTTAATCCAGGAAAAAACGTTGATTTATAATAATAATATTTGGATCATTTATATAGCTCCGTTTTCGCGAGTACTCACCTCAAGGGCGCATATTTCGAAATACATATCAAAATTAAAAAATATTCATTTTCAGAAAATTGGGAAATTGGTAATATGTAGCAGATTAATCTGAAATCCTGGTTGATGACGTTTTCAAAAAGTATTATTTGGGCGCGCTCAGATTTTGCGTTTGCTATTGATGGCTAATCCACCCCAGTATTATCGCTAAATAATAACAGAAGTTCAAAGCTACTACTGCTTCAATTCTGAATCAAAGTTGTATGATAATATATGTTTAGATACAATATTATGAATTCATACCTATGTATAGTTTTTCTCTATTTAACTTTAGATACGATTATTATGAATTTATACCTATGTAGTCTTTCTCTACACACGAGTCTCTGACTCTCATAGAAATAGTAGAAAAATATGTTTCCTTATTTTCAATGTATTATTTTACCACGTTATTTACAAATATAAAATAAATAATAAATAAATATCAGGAAAACATAGCGAACTTATCAATGTTAGCAAGTCTATCGGTAACTATATAGGAGTAGATATTATTAATTTATTTGTTTGTTAGTAATTCAACACATAGATACAAATATAAATATGAGACAATATTATAAAACCATTGTAAAATTCACTGCATTACATATTAAATAAATAGCGATAACCGTTATTAGAGATTTGTGTCCGATTGTATCGATGATTGGTAACTGATTTTTTGCGATTCTACGGTCAACCATCTGCACTGGACGACTGTATATCTCAGTTACCAATCATCGATACAATCAGATCAAATCTCAAATAATAGTCCCGTAAATAACGTTGTTCCTAAGGTTATATTAATATAGAAGTTATGTTGTAAGAATTTACGTGAGAGTAGATAAGTGTATTTGTGTGTGTGTATTATTTCCTTCGCACAATTTTTAAACCCATTTGTTTTTTATTATTTTTAGTACCTACTGGCATCGAGAAACAATAAAAAAAATATTTGGCAAAATTATAAATGAAGCGCGCCTCTAATGGTTCGGTCATGCCGTTTTGGACGCTTTTTAATTTTTTGAATAGGTACTCTTCCTCAGCCGAGCCGTCGCCCGATGAAAGGTATCTCGCTCATCGTTATCACCCTTTGTTCGGCGCGATGGCCAAACAAGATAGCGGGACGGAGATGCGCGGCGGACTGTTCGTTTGGCTTTGTAATTAATTTACGATTGTTCTAAGCGGCCGCCTCCTGTTTACCCTCCGCCGGGGGTCAATACGGCAGCCGGATTATCGGATGTTTACTCCGCAACTTCGTAGCCTCTTTCGTGATCGGCCGGTGGAGCGCGCGGCCCGACATCGGGCGCGCAGTCGTCGGCGCACGGGCGCGCGATCCGCGCTCCTTGCAGCCGACACCTGAGGCCGCTGGAGCCGACGCCGACGTGAGCGCAGCGCGCAGTGGTGACAAAATAAAATACCATTGTCAAGTGTCGGAGGTGGGCGCGAGCCCCTTCATAAAAGTTGACGGGGACAAGCGAGCCCTTAGTTAAATAAACTAAAATATATTGGACCGTGCGTTAATTTTAAGGGTTTCCTAAGAGAGGGCATTACTTGTGGTATATCTATCGCACTGAGACATATTGTTACTATATCGTACTGAAACAAATTGTTACTATATCGTACCGAAACATATTATTACTATATCCATGTCAAAGTACTATCATGTGGCTTTGGTTTTCAGTATGTGGCATTATACAACAGATTTACTTTAGCATCGAATATGTTGAATTGCCTACTAACTAAACAACATTTGCGAGAAATTTCAGCTTGAGTTGCGTTACTCGATGAAGACCCATGAAGATAAACTTGCAAAATCATTTAGAGTTCATCGTTTAACCATTTCTAGACGCTTACATAGGTACACTGACAATGATTTAAAAGCAAGGAAAATGGGTTCATACGAACTGAAGCCGTGAGACGTGGAAAGGCGGCTTTTTTTATTTTTGAATAGCTACTCCAATAAATCGAAAAGATTTTCTTCAACTTATTGTCACTGGCGATGAAAAATGGATACTCTACGACAATCCCAGAGTACATAATCATGGGATAATCCTGGCCTTGCATCAACATCGACGGCAAAGTCGCATATCCATGGAGCGAGGCTCATGCTCTGCATTCGGTGGGAGCTGCTTGGTATTGTGTACTATGAGCTGCTCCTACTGCTGATACCTGGAAACGCTGAAATGGGAAGTCCTACCACACCCGCTGTATTTTCCAGACATTGCTCCTTCTGAACACCACTTGTTTCGATCGATAAATTATAGCCGGGCTGAGCAAAACTACTTTTTGTGAAGATACAAAAAGATATCTACAAATAATAGGTCGATTCGTGGATATCCTCAAAAGACGATTCATTTTTCCGACATGGTATCCGTATCTGCCAGAAAGATGGGAAAAAATAGTGGCTAGTGTTAGCAATACTTTGAATGATCAACTTATAACCACTTTTTAAAAACAATGCTGTAATTTTATAAGAAAATTCCTCAAAATCAATGCACCTTCCTATTAACATTTTCGAGTTCTGGTGAGGTTACGCGTGTGTGATTTTTAATACCCAAGCAAAGCCTCGGTTTCGGCCAAAAATACTAAGATCGGCCGTGGTTTCGGTTTTGATCAAAAATCTAACAAAGCTTCCGCTCGATCAAAACACGTATTGTTCACATAGATAAGTTTAATACGAGTTGTTCTAGATAATATATCAAAATATTTATTTATTAATTAAATTGATGTCTTTTACGTTATTTAACCCGAATGTCTAGAAAAATCTAGAAAAAACACGCTAGATTTCAGGATATACCTAACGTTAATTTTAACATGCATACATAAATTTCGGTTTCGTTTAAGGCATCGACCGAAACCAGAACAGAAGCCGAAATTGGGTTTCGGATAAAGTTTTAGGTTCAGTCGGTCTCTAGTGTTATTGATTG
Source organism: Agrypnia vestita (assembly GCA_016648135.1). NCBI lineage: Eukaryota > Metazoa > Arthropoda > Insecta > Trichoptera > Phryganeidae > Agrypnia > Agrypnia vestita. The sequence goes on along the minus strand of JADDOH010000304.1, from coordinate 13,686 downwards.
TATTGTTGAGTTTGCTTTGTAGCTTAATAAGAGTTTTTTACCTTGTAAAATAGCCGCAGCAATGGTCTATAACGAAAAAAATGCATTAAAGAGTTTTTGTTAAAGTTTTAATTAAATTATTAATTAAATTAAATTAATTAAAAAATTAATTTAAATTAAAGTTCTTTGACAAATGTACTTTTATAATTTTAATTTATTTAATCATGGAATCTCAACAGTACAAAGTGATGTGATATAATGGACAATGGGTAAAATAATAACAGAGATCCACGAAGCAAAATAGAACATGAATGACATAAATAATAATAATAAAAAAAGTAATCTAAAATCCCAAAAAAGCAAAAAGAAAAATAGATCAACATAGATCCGATAGGAATGGGACTGAGAGAAATAAAGGCGAGTGTAGTAAGGGTACTTCCAAATATCGGTAAAATTTTGTTCTTAACATCTGTGAATCTTTTTAATTGTTTTATGAAATGAACACTATGCTTTTATATTATAATGTTTAAAAAAATTGTTAAGATTAGTGAATGAATAAATAAATAAATAAATAATAAAAATTTACCCACCTCCTCCCTGAAGGCTCTGAACCAATAGATCTCTAAGACCTCTAAGAGAGCTGTCATTGAAAACACAACGTCTGAATAAAATTTCTAATAATTTTGTAAATAACATTATAACTACCGTATATGTAAACCTGATTTGATATAAATTTGATTTATCAGCAATTTTTTTTTATGTTCGCTAAGATAATTATACATTTAGTGTGTTTGGTTTGTATTAACAAGAAATACTAAGCAACAGATATTATCTTTGAAAATTAAATATTTAGATGAAACGAAATACGTGCATTTTTAAAATGGGTCTGAAAAATCACATGCAACAAAACATAATTGAAAACAATCGTAAGCGATAACTACTGGCACTAAAAAATACTTTAAAAGTAATTTACTTAGAAAGATTTGAAGAACTAATCTATTTATCTAAAAAATATTGTATCTAACGATTATTTTTTTGAAATTTAAACTTCTTTGAAACTTTCTGAATTGTATTGTACTCTAATTAATTTATTCACAAGAAATGTTAATTAATAAAAAATACGTTTTGTATTGATGAATCCAATTCATGATATATTTTTAATAATTGGAATTATTATTATAATCTTTGTGAATATTTGAGAAAAAAATCAAATCTCAATGCTTATATAATGATGAAATATGAATAAATATTTATTTAAATTTGAATACCGGGATTATATAATGAATATTATGCGATATATATTTTATTTGAATTTATTTTGTGGAAATTCTAATTAAAAACAGCTTATTTCAAAGTACTGATTGCTCGATATTTAGAAAGTCACTGTATTGTGAGACACTACGTGCTTCACTTCGTATCTATTAATGAGAAATAAATGCACATACATTTAATTTTCAATAAACTGTCTGAATCTTAAATCTGATTCGAGTAAAATATATATTTGTATAGATTAAATTATATAGGTGGCTTCTTATCGATTTTAATCAAAATGAATTTTTTGTGTCTTCCATAAATTTTCATCGTTTTTTCATCGCACATATAAGACTGCCACGGGAAATCTCTTTAAGAAGATACCCTCGCAGGTATAGCGGTGCGAGGTGCGAATTTCTGTTTCTTGAGTGATAAATCCTAATGCAAGTGTATTTGTTCCTTGCAGAAGAAGAAGGCAGCGCAGAAGACAGCAGCCCCCGCGGGGAGGACGAGGAGAGGGGCGAGGACGACGGAGAGGAGAGAGGGGGGGGCCCCCTCCACCACCAGGAGGCGGACCACGACATAGAGCACAGCATCCCGGCCACGCTCATACAGGACCCGAATGCTGAAAGGTAAATCCTAATCCGGAGTCAGTCATACCCTTAATCTCCCTGTACTACTCTTGTCATCATCGCAGAGAGCGTGGCGTGCAGTGTGAAGGCAATTTCTGTTGCGCCTCGCCCCAGGAAGGATAACATCAATATCTATTTATTCGTAGCTTTAAAATAAGTACGACTTTCAAGTTACATTATTAATTAATTCATCCGCCATCCCATTAATAGCTTAAAAATATTTTTTTGTTATTCCTAAAATGATATTTTATTAAAAAAAGGAAAAGTTTATGAAAATTTCATAAAAATGTGTTTCACATGATAGAGTTCTTTTCAAGTTTCTGGACTCTTAAGGATCTCAGAGAAGATGATTAGAAAATTGAAATATAATTTTAAATATATATATTCTGATGAATAGAAAATTAAATATACTTACCTACTGTTAACTAGAATTTTAAGCATTTGTACCAAATTTTTTGAATTAGTAGGATTTTCAATTTAGGCTATCATCGTTATACTGCTTGTAGGTATGTACGTAACTGAAAAATATTACGTATCTACATTTTTGTAATATTATGCAACATTACCTATTAACATTTTATTAAAATTTATTTCCTACGATAAGTTAAATTCTAATTTCTGGACTCGTACTGTTTCTGACAAGATAATTAGATCATTTTATAAATAATTTATTCCAAATTTAAATTTTTCCACTACCTTGAGTTCTTTTATATTACTAACATTTTGATACGCAATTGCGTGCACAGATAAATAAAAATGAAATATAATTACAAAAGAAAAACATTATTACATAAGGAAAATAGTAAGTACCTTATTGGTGCAATGGTTATGACTCTCAACTAGTGATCCAGTGGTCGTTGGTTCGAGCCCCACTCCAGGACACTAGCAAATTAATCCTATTTTCATAGCACAAGCATTTAGCTTAGTTTGAGAATATTAAAAATATTGACGCGACACAGATATTTCATGCTGGAATATCTAATTTAAATAAATATGTAAAAAATGATAAAATAATTTAAGAAAATAAATAAGATTATTCAATTTTTTCAGCACAGCATTAAAAACATCACGCTTGTATTTTATTAATTAATGTTGAAAAATATCTACCATATTCTAATTGATCCCAAGCCTGCGTAGTCTTTGTTTTAATATGAATTTATATTCTTCTCTTATTTATATGAAGCAACTCCAACGACCTATTATAGGTATTTCTTTCCATTTAAAAAAGACAATCGAGTTAGTGTGTGTAAGCCGTGCGTACGGGACACACCGTTTCCTTGTGTTGGGATTTGGGAACACAACGAAACAATGTGCGTCGTTCGCACGACCTATACGTACTAATTCGATTGTCTTTCTTAAATAGAAAGGGGGCTACTCCAGGTAGGAAAATGTTCCGTCAAATCTAGGAAATATATTCGTGTAACTTTTGAACAAGTCCTAGGTGTATACCAGACTTTTTCTCCTTAGACCAACATGGAATTAATTGTGGATCAGAGTAAGAAAAGTATGAACATTTTCATCTCAATATCTATAAGTGTACTTGTGACCCAACAGCGGTCAAAACAACTACTTCTCATTGTATCAACCACCTTGAATTCTACGGTTTTGAGTTTGTTATACTCACGTAGCATTTTTTTCCTTTCTCTAAAATTAGTTGTCGACCCACGCAAAGGTTTGAGTTCAATATTAGTAGAAAGAGGTGATGATGAACATAAAATTAGGAAAATAATTTAAAAGTCTGTAATTATTTATTTGATCCAATTACTTTATACATTTATTTAAAGGACTCAAATAAGTATAACTATTTAGTTCATTAGTGTTACGTTACTAATTAGTTCGACTATAGGTACCTACTTACTAAATCATTATTAATTACTTTAAAATAGGATATTTGTCGTATAATACTTTCAATTGAAGTTTCATACCAAACAATATATCAATACCAAAAATATATTATTTTAAGCAGTTAATATTTTTCTGTGGTGGATATTAGAAAATTCTATAAATGTTGGACAGTGGTTTTTATGATCGCTCTTGGAGACTTTCTGAAAGCTTAGTAGATAGGTACCTACATACTAGATGTAATACTCATTAATTAATCATAGATGCGCCACATTCAAAATCGGTCAAATCTTTCTCCCTCTTGAATTTCGTCCTACTTTTCTAGTTCCTAGAAAACCAAAAATAAAATCGCTCGGTATGCTCTAAGTTGTAACGTAATAATAATAATTTGCGAAAATGGTATAAATGAATATAGTCACGTGTTTGTGGCTCGCTGTCAATAGTATTGTTTCGGAATGTCGAGTTGGTCGTCGCAGGGAGATGTCAGTTCCTTCTCGTGTCGCCCCAGCGCGCGGTGCAGCCGACAGATGTCCGAAGCGCCCCTTTGATCGATGGCTGTCACTTCCCGGGCGGCCCGCGCTGGAAAAGCGGCGTTTATCATAATACGATAAACGTAAAAGCTTTCAGTCCTCCGCGTCTCGTCTGCGACTTAACGCGCGCCCAGACCATAAATAAACATCAAACTCGCTGCGGGGTGAGGCGCACTCACCCCCGAGCGCGCGCCTCTCGCTCTGGCGCGCCACCTGCGCACGCGCGCGGTCACCCCCGACGGCGAGAGACACCGAGACGTCTCCGCGCGCCTCTCTCTAACGCGCGCGGCGCCGCATAGCGCCGTCGCCGCGCCCGAGGGAGGCAGCCGCCGGGTACCTCGGGCCGGTCGTAAATCACACGCGGTTCCGTTCCCGCTTCATTCCACGCGGGACTGCCGTCGGGGCGGTCGGTTCGCGCAGTGCTCAGCCCGCGGCCCGTCCGTGTCGCAGCGTGCTATGTGCCATTGAGTCTCGTCTACCGTGAGTGGATCATTAAAAGCCGTAAAAATTGATTTCTACAATATGATCGTCGAGTGTGACAGGCGGCTGAAGAGCGTGTCCGCCAGAAAGAGGTATTGTGCTTTTAAAACCTGTTTTTAACGTTTGACAGCTACTTGTTTATGAGCCCGTTTGTTTACGTTTTCTTATATGATGTTGAATTTGTTTTTCGTTTAACTTTTTTTTTATGTATACTTTGCGTGATAAAAGTGTTTTCAGAATATTATTTTTCGCGATATTTCTACATTACACGACCCGACACCAGCCGTCATCAGTTAAATACTACTTTATTTTCAATTGACCATAAACATAAATTAAAATTGGCAAAAAATTGTTAAAAGTCTTTTATATAAAATTTTTAATACTTTAAAATTATGTTTTTGTAACCTTTTTACTTGATATCGAATATTTTGCTATTTTTTAATATTTAAAGTGGAAATTCCTTTAAGTTTGCTTTTATATTTCGTAGAAAACAACATATTGTATGTTTTTAATTCCGGCACAATTCAAAATGCTGACTAGTTATAAAGATTTTTTTCTAGTAATATTAGTTATAATTATTAACAGCTAATTGTAATGGTCGCTAAAACAATTTAATTAACTTTATCCTAAAGCAGAACTCATACCCACCTACTTTAGAAGGAAAATATAATTCATTATTCAAAACTACCAGATTATGTTAAAATCAGGTCAGAGATTCGCTTTTCTTCAAATAATACGTCTACCTACTAAAGCGTTTGTTTTTATATTGTTTATTTAATGTTATGAGATGTTGAAAATTAAATTAAACATAAATAATATTATTACGCTTCCTGAGATTTGAACGTAGGTGTATGAGTAAAAGTTTTGTTCCGCATCGGTCCCCTCAGACTGAGTGACAAAAGTTGTGTATAGCGCCATCTGTGGCGAAGAGTCCGAAGTAAAAGTATTGAACATCTGTTGAAAAATGTATGTATACCACAATTTGCTAATTTATACCTGTGTATCCTAACGTTTAGTATTTTACTGAGAACTTTTTAAAATTGCTTTAACATATTTCACAACACAAAAATCGATTAAAATATGATTGACCGATTCATTCACTATGTTTCAAATTTTCACTGACAATTTTAAATTAAGGTATCCTTATTTTGTGTATAGGTAAATATTATTTTAAAAACTGATTTGCGTTCACTATCTTTTTTTGCTTTGATGGATGCTATCACGGAATACATGACCTCAATCATCCAACTATTTTCAAACTAAGCTTAACGCCTGTGCTATAAAAAATAGGTCTTACTAGTCTGAAATGAAGCGTGAATCCGCGACCACTGGATCACAAAGCAAGTGTCTTAAGCACTTAACCACTAAGCTCTATAACATACCTAATATTTTTTTAAAGGTTATTTACATACATAGTTTCAATGATTGACATAATTGACAATTATTATAAATTCGGACTTTCGTCGTTTACTTTCACAAGGACCTATCTCGAAAATTTACCAATTTCTGTTATGTTGTACTTTTGCGACAATTATAAACAAGGTGTTTTAATTTACTTAACAAAGAATGTACCTATTTAATAAAGCGCTAGTGAAAAGGAATGTAGGTATGTTAACACTACTATCTATTTAAACGTTTTAGCAGAGAACAGTTTGGATACAAATCACTTATTGCAAATAAGAATAATGGTAGGGATCAAGCCATGTATACGCAATTACCAACTATATTTATTCATATAAACTGAATTTGCAATTAGGCATGACGAAACCAAGGAAACAAAAATAAAGATTTTTTTCTAAATTCTTGATTTATAAAAAATCTTATGAAACGCCAATCAAGACACTTTTAAATCGAGTCTTCAATGGAAATTTTTTGATAGTTCACACACGAGTGTTTATCTATGAGTAGGTACATTGTTTTGATTTTTATATGAATTTTGAAATGTTTATGATATCTTCCAGGATATCTTCTCCTTCTCCAGGAATATATCTTCCAAAACTATTTAGATCCACGGGTTAGCTCGTATATTTAAACGGAATGAAATATTAAATTAACCCTGTATTACATAGGTAGACTTCAAAGACTACTCGCATCTACACTGTCCAGAATCATGGATCATTTAAATTTAAATTTATATTTATATTATATTATTTATTTATTATTCTTGCAAAAAACAGTGTTATAAAATCACAATATCCACGTATACAGTATAACGTTATAACTATTTTAGTTGACACAGCTCAGCAGGACTCACTTGTTCGAGAATGCCGCACATATGGGTAGATTTCGATAGAAATTGCATTGGATTGAAAAACTATTGCGGAAGGTCTTGGGGCGCCACTTCCGTATTTTTTTTTTCTTTTTATCACGACCAGATAACCAGAAACCTGTCAAAAAAGATTATCTGAAAGTATATCTGTAGATCTTGTAATTAGCTTGGCTAAGTTGACCAGCCTGATCCGCCATCTTGTTTCAAAACACCATTCATTTTGACCCCAGAGAAAAATGTAAAAAATGGTATTTACAGGGTTCTATAAAACGGAAAATAGCTTTGTCTTTTCAAGAAGCCTAGTTTAGTTTTTGGATTTGTATACAATATATCCAAATCCAAACTTGTTACATCCTTCCTTGAATGATTTGCCAATCACGTCGTTGTAAAACATTTTTAATTAAAAATATTATTTTTACTTTGTACTTATTCCACATACAACATTGCGTTATTTTTTCGTTTCGGGATGTTTAAGTATAGTTTTTTTTCCTTAAAGTAAATTTTTTTCTAACAATTCTTCCATTTACAAGTATAAATTACAACTAAATTAAATACAGCTTCGTTAAAGATCGGTGGGGCACGTAAAGATGACTTCTTGGAAACAATGTCAGTTATGGTGAAGTATTAAGAAACGTGATAATATGAACCGATATTCTTCCTGATTTAAAATTATTTCTGGATTTCTACTATTTCAAGATTATTTATGTAAATTTGTATTTGGGAAAGACTGCTCTTCCCTAAACTAGCGGCGAAAACGTGTCTTATAAATAAGGAAAAAAAAATATTGATTTTCGTTTACGATATATTATTATATAAATGAAAATCTATGAAGATTTTTTCAGCTTGTTCTTACTTATATATATATATATATATATATATATAGGTATTTAAATTTATATTAAAGTTACTTATTATACTATCTACCTATATACCTACGTACACCTGCAAATTGTAATAATTACATAAATATATACCTACTTCTGATTATATAAGATATTTTAATTTGTCTAATAACCTTAATAGTCTTTTTTTTAATTTGCATTATCTAGACATAATAACAACATCAATATTTTTATAATTTTTTTATTTTTTAAAATTATTTTATTTTAGTTGTTTGTAACGTGGTTATTTTTTTCTTTTGTCCACAGAGATTTGAGTCCGAGATGCTTATCTCGTGAGTCATCGGGGGCGCCACGCTGCCCATCCAGCGAGTCGGCGTACTCGGCGCGCGGCCTCGCCGCCCTGCTGCCCGGGGCGCTGCCGCCCCCGGCTGCCATGGCGGCCTACCTGGGGGCCGCGGCCGCCGCCGCTCACCAGGCCCACCAGCGCCTCCTCGGGGGCCCCCTGTCCGCCGTGTCTCCCCTGCTGTCCGGCCGCGGCTCCCCACCTCCGCCGCTATTGCCTCTGTTGACTGGCCGTCTTCCGCCCGAATCCTCGCCGACACCTTCGCCGAGGGACGACTCCGACGCTCTCGATTTCAGTACCAAGAGGGATGATGATAAAGACGATGACGCGGATATGGATGCCGTTAATCTGAGCGGGTCTTCTGAGAACAGTCCTTTAGATTTGTCTGTCGGTTGTCGGAAGCGCGGTCCCGGTAATTCTTCCACTCCCCCGCCGGCCCGCAAGAGCTCCAGGCAGTCGGAATACAAGCCTGTCGTTTCTCCGTGGACTTCCCCGGTAGCGTCTCATTTGCCTTACTTCGCTGCCGCAGTCGCTGCGGCGGGACTTTCTCCCAAGAATAACAACGTTTCTGATTGGAATGGGAAACTCAAACACGGGGTTCCCACTCCTGGTGATGCCACAAAAGCCCTGGAAAAGATGAGTGAGCTGAGTCGTCTGGGCGGAGAGGAACTATTTCGTACCGTGGCTCAAAGCGCCGCTCTCGGTACGAACCTGCCGGGTTCGGCCGCAGGGCGCCACAGCGCCTGGCAATCCCACTGGCTCAACAAAGGAGCCGAGCAAGCGAAAGATGTTCTGAAGTGCGTTTGGTGTAAGAAAAGTTTCCCAACCCTTGCAGACATGACGCTTCACATGAAAGAGGCTAAGCATTGCGGTGTAAATGTACCCGTTCCTCCGAGTCAAGCTCCTGATCTTCCACCTCCCCAAAGACAGCCCCCGACTTCCTCGCCGTCAGCTTCCTCCAACAGTACGTCAGCTTCGGGAGGATCGGGAAAACAAAATCAGAATGATCTAAATTTACTAATAAAAGAAACTATGCCTCTTCCGCGAAAACTCGTAAGAGGTCAGGATGTATGGTTGGGAAAAGGTGCGGAACAAACTCGTCAAATATTAAAATGTATGTGGTGTGGACAAAGTTTCCGATCGCTCGCAGAAATGACTAGTCACATGCAGCAAACACAGCATTATACCAATATTATTTCGCAGGAGCAAATCATATCTTGGAAGTCTTCCGACGATAACAAGACGACTCAAGGCCCTCCGGGTAATACGCCTTCAGGAGCTCCAGCAACCGGAACGAGCAGCCACGTGAGTGCAGTCCTTACTTGTAAGGTTTGCGACCAAGCCTTTAGCTCACTCAAAGAATTGAGTAACCACATGGTAAAGAATTCTCATTATAAAGAACATATAATGAGATCCATTACTGAAAGTGGTGGAAGACGAAGACAAACTCGAGAAAAGAGAAAAAAATCCCTTCCTGTTAGAAAACTACTTGAATTAGAAAGAGCTCAGCATGAATTCAAGAATGGGGATGGTTCCAATTTAGGCACTGTAAAACCCATTAGAGATATGAGTGCGAGCAGTCGCATTACTTGCGAAAAGTGTGGAGAAAAAATTGAAACAGCAGTCTTCGTTGAACACATTCGGCAATGCGTTGGCGGTCCGATAACAAACAGTCAAAGGAACTTGTTAAAAAATGCTCTAATGTCGAATAACATTTTACCTCCGGATAATCCTATGATGGTTGGTCACCTCACTCCTACAAATAGAGAAGGAAGAAAGAGTATCAATGATGATGTACCGTCCCCTGGTTCACGGCATCACAGGTCTCCATCATCCGCTACTGATCTCTCTCCTAATCCGAAGGATGGTGGTGGCGGAGCAGAAAAGAGTTCCTCTCCATCAGTTCTCAATGCTATCGAACAGTTAATTGAAAAGAGTTTTGATTCACGATCGAGACACGGCTCGATACCTGGTTTACCGGGAGCACCATCCCACGCTCCTATTGGCTCTAGCATTTTAAAAAGATTAGGAATTGACGAGAGTGTGGATTATACTAAACCACTCGTCGACGCGCAAACAATGAACTTATTGAGGAACTATCATCATCATCAACAAGCTCAAAATTATGGCCGTCGCGAGCGCAGCGGCAGTGAATCAAGTTCCATGTCCGAAAGGGGCAGCAGTAGAGTGGAGTCGTTAACGCCGGATCGAAAAATGGATCCTCCGTCATATCATATGACTCCGAGAACCACACCCGAAACCAAACGAGGACAAACTCCTTTATCTGATAGGATGAATTCGCACGACGAACATAACTCGGACGTCAGAGTTAAAAAAGAAATACCAGACGAAGAAGAACGAGATGAAGGAATGAATCTAACAAAAAGTACAGTAAATATTAAGAAAGAAATCGAAGATGAAGATGATAATAGGTTAAACCGTCCTGGAAGTAGGCACACCGTAGAAAATGAAGAGTCGCACCTGCCGACAAATCTCATAAAACGGAGGGATAGCAGCGCCAGCCCGCGACCCCGACCTAGTCCCCAGGGACATCCGCACCACAGCCCCTCGCGGAATAGCGCCAGCCCCGCTAGCGATCGCTCGGCCACACCTCGGAGTACACCCGGAGCGGATCGTAAGCCTTCGGGAAGCTTAGGAGCCCTCTCTTCCATGTTCGACAGCCTTTCAGGCGGAGGCGGGGGTAACGAGAGCGGGTCTAGTTCGGGCAAAAGAGGAAGTAGCCACCCTTTGGCTGCATTGCAGAAACTTTGTGATAAGACTGAGAATCACCACCCGAACCACAGAAGCGGACAAAACGTCTCCGGTGGATCCGGGAGTGGTTCGGCTCCGTCGCCTGCAGCCCCCGCGGGCCCGACGCCCGGAGCCATTTTAGCCTTCAGTTGGGCCTGCAACGACGCGGTGATGACCGCGGACTCGATAATGAAATGCGCTTTCTGCGATACTCCTTTCATCTCGAAGGGAGCGTACCGGCACCACCTGTCCAAAATGCACTTTGTCAAGGACGGGGTGATCCCGGACCCCGTGGCCGTGAGGTCGGGCCAGCAGGCGAGCGGCTCCGCCCTCTCTCCGACCGGCAAGAACGGCGGCGGCCCCAGCGGAGCCAACTCGTCCTCCGCCGGGGGGCCCCCTCCCGCGTCCCGCAGCCCCCAGCAGCCACCCAACTTCGAGGAGAGCCCTCACTCTAAGTTCTTGAAGTATACCGAGCTAGCTAAGCAGCTGTCCAGCAAGTACGTGTGAATATGTATACAATGACGATTAAGGTGCGTTAGATCGGACTTTTGAAACATAATTTAGTCGCGTAGGGTAGGATTTATACATTTGCGATGAGATGAATATAATTCGCGATTCATTCCTGTCTGCTGTACATGTGTACATAGTGTAGGAGTAGTGGAGGCGGGTTGGGCGGGCGCGGGGCGCGGCGCCGCATGTGATGCTACCATATCTCGCTACAGACGACCTATATCCGAGTACGCCATAGTCCTTTAAGCTTTAGGCTAATTCAACTCATGTATAACGATTGACATTGTACTCCCGTGTGAATGTTCAGTATACTTAATATTCTTCATAGTCGTAGTCCTAAGTTTAACGGCATTTCTCCGTTTGTGAGCTAAATACTTATTTATAAAGTTATCGGCTATGTGGAAGAGTCTCGAGGAAGATGGCGCGATGGCAGATGATTGACAGAGTTTTATTTTGAAGGAACGTCGGCGCGCGGTGACTCCTCAACTTTCATCGGCTTGTATCTTGTACCGTTCCTTTCCGCTATTGTGTTGATTTTTATTGGCGAGTTTGCGATTTTTAACGATTCTACTCCAGTGCCATGTACCTACTGACCGCGTATATTGTCACCGCCGAGTCACCGCTGTTCGTCACGAGGTTCCGCACGATTGCACTATGCCGTCTTTAGATAGAATAGTTAGTTAGCCCTCTCGGCTCAGGCCTCGCGCCCTTCTCGGCGGCGAGGCGCTGAATTATACTTAGCGAGTATACGTGTTAAATTAATAGTCAAAATTATTATTCAGGTTCTATATAATAATCAAAAGTTAAAATTAAGGTTTCGGCAATATTTGGCGGTAAATATGTCTCGCTTTCCTTGAATGTTTTCCACGATAGACCCTGGCGTCTGTACTTAAGATCTTCTGCCTTCCCGCTAGTTGAGGTTAGCCAGATTAAAATAATTTTATTCGATCGAAGTTACGTTTGTTATTTTCTCATGTATAGTTTAACACTTATTGATCCGTACCTAGTGATATAATTTAATATGAATAGGCAGTGTTTAGTCAATTGATTAACATTTATGAGACTCGATGCTTTTGAAGTATTTTTCTCCCGCGAGATGCCGATATCGAATGAAATTTATTTGTAAATAATGAACTAAGTGATAATTTTAAACGAGTATACCTATTTCCTTAAAACATGATATTTATTGATAAAATTACACTGTATATCGCGATAAGCATAATAAATCTCAGAACATGTGAAATTAACAAAACATTCGTATACGTACCCCGTAATCTACAATTCTTCCATGAGAATTTTTAATGAAAATAATGTATTTTATCTGAGAGTTACAATAATTATACTATCATATAAATATCTAAATACTTGGTAAATAAAATCCATAATTACAATATGACAAACATCATGTATACGCTATCCCTGATCAAGACAATTTTGCTCATTCTTGATAATTATAATAATTGATTTTACCAAATTATCTTATTTAATATTTTGTTGTATATTAAAATGCAAATAAAAGCTCAAAAGAATATGTATGTTACAAAGACAGTCTGGTGTTTTATTTAACATTATTATTTCTATTGTTACCCACAAGTGTCAGCCTGCTTTTAAAGAATACTGGAATGTTCGATACCAGCCTCAATTCCAAGATTTTTTATTTCCGTTTCGCAAACCTCTCCTTTTGTGTGTACTATAGTAGACAGATGTTACCCCCGGAACGGGAGAATGCGGAGTAACCAATCATTACGGTACTCAACCCGAATGACTGTATTTTGCCTTTGGAGTCTATGAGGATTAGTGATGGGTCCGCTCTGTACTCACTACTACAATGTACTACACTACATTGAAGTGCACACTTCGCACATTTTGATGTGTAGTGCACACTACAAACTACAAACACCAAAGTTATTGAAAGTATAAACTTCAAATAGTACACTTCATTTCAAAGCGAACACTACAAAGTACATACACTTTAAAGTTATCGAAAGTATGAGAAACGCATTTTAAATAGTGTATTTTTTACGTGAAATTTTTGGAAAGTTGATGTAGATATATGAAGAAATCTCTGGAATCTGTAACAACCCCCCCCCCATGGTTTGAAAAATTTTTGGAATCGAACGAAGAAATCTGGCTGGCGACCTTTTTTTTTTTTTAGGTCGCCAAATGTTACTTTGGAGAAAATATCGTCATTTATTTAAATATTTTTGTTGTTGATCTTTTTTTTTTTTAGCTCGCCAAATTTTTATTTGGGAAAAAA